>JAMPIV010012595.1:0-453427 GCA_024509875.1 Oreohelix idahoensis | reverse complement strand
TTGTGTATGTAAGAATGAGTGGCGTCATTTGCTCAACGTATGTTTTATTTTGCAGCAGTGTGTTGTTGAACTTCCAGTGAGGTGAGCGTTTGGATGTGATATTTGTGTGTGTGGTGTTGACAGTTGCCAAAACCGCTTTGTGGTCTGTGAATTTGAGTGTTTCTGGTAAGTGTTTGGACTCGATTGTACAGTGCGTTGATGGTGAATAAATTCTATCTAATCGTGCTGTTCTACCATGTGCGTTATTTGTGTGTGTGGTGTCAGTGCCCTTGGGACGTGTCTCTCTGTAGGTGTCCTTTAAGCTGTGCATGTCTATTATGGTTTGCATTTTTTTTTTCACATTCCGTGGAAATTTACAATGACATATGCATTGAAACATTAACAATAATAGCATGCATATAAGTATAAAAATGAAAATACAGTGAGCAGCTGTATCCAACAACAACAACAAAAAAAAAACCTTTCACTCCTTGCACACACTCATTTACACACTCTTTCTTGTACTCTAAATATACATTGCACATTTTTGTTGTTGTAATCATAGGTAAAAGAATACTATGATTTGTAGCATATCTAACTGGTGAGTGCCAATTTCTAAATCCACATATCTAAATTAAAAGGTAAATGTAAAGCCTAACGAATTAATTCAATAAAAGGAAAGAAGACTGGTAAAGAACAGTGCCGTCACTATAGCGTACGCCTGTGTTAATAGAACGTCATGCTAGTTAAACAAGAAAATCCCTTTTTAATGCTCCGTCTGCAAAATTGTAACGCTTTCACGTTGATAGTAAAGCCTACTGCAACAATACACGCTTTCTACAAATAAAACTAGTACTATCTTTCTTAGAAAACCTTGAGATAGACACACTGCGTAATGACCTAGATTAATATTCCATTAATTTCATTTTATACACTGCGTAATGAAAAGACAGACGGACTTAGAAGAGAGAGAGAGAGAGAGAGAGAGAGAGAGAGAGAGAGAGAGAGAGAGAGAGGTACTGAGGAACGCATGCAACACTAACACGCAGTCGCGCGATATACAATAATGCCACCCCAAGCGAAAGGCATGAAGCACTAACTTTTTTTCAAATAGACAGTGATAAAAAACACTACCAATACGAGGGTTAGGTTTTAAAAACCTGTTTAATGCTTATTAGTAAACATGACATTATACTGTTTTATGTCTGAAAGCCTGACAGTACAGAAGACACCACATCGTATCGAAGTAAACGGGTGGTAGAAGAAAATACATATTTTGAACGCAGCCACTTAGCTCCATTAAATTTATATATTTGGGTTCCTTAGGACTTGCTGACAAAGAATATGTTAAGTGTTACGCAAATAGTCTAGGAATTAACAAATTATAGCCAAAAGAAAATAGTGAGGTTGTCTGACAGCACCAAATCATAATCGCTCAGTGGCGTGTTTTGAAACCACCATTTTACGGGAAATAGGCCAACAAGTTAAATCCCATTTGATTGGCTAGAAGTATATGTAAGGCGAAACACGATTAGTCGGACTGCAAATACTATTTTGGTTGTTAAGGGAAACGGTAGGAAGGGTACTTTTTTTTCAAATGCTTTTGTAAACATGGTCCTATTGGCTAGACCATTTAATATAGTCAATTAGGAGCGTCTGTTCAGTGCCACAATTTTAAAATAAACTTACTAAGAAGCAGTGCGTTGAGATCCAGCTCATATTTTTCTAAATAAAAGCCTGGGACAGAGGCAGATCAGTATTGTGCCATAATTCATCGCCAGTCAACGTATTTGTTTATTATTTCCATGAATTGTGGTAAGATTGACATATTTGATATCTTTTAGATGAAAATTGAATGTGAATTGATAATTTATGTCTGTATATGTGTGTGGTTCAGTAGCAAACATGAGGCAAAGCCTAGATATTGCTCCAACCTGAACAAAACTTGTCGGAGAGGAGTTTAACTGCCTAGGCCTACATGGAATTACCAAATAGTACTGTGACACCTATCTTATTGAATAGAAGAAAATAATGCTGGAATTGCAGAGGCGTTGTAACCATTAGGGAGAGGAATACTGGTGAATGAGTTACATGAGAAGCTAACAGTGGGCCTAACGAGCTTAACTCAGTGTTTGTTATGTATTGTGCTTCAGTGTGGAAATAGAGTATAAATTAGTTCTGAAGTAGGAGGTACAACCTTCTTGTTTCAGGGACCGTGGTCCTAACTTATTGAAGCAGCACCTGGTCTGAGTTTTGCTGAATCCAGAGGCTGGTAGCTTACTCCTTGGTCAAGATAGCGACCATTATTGTTTCTCAAGAACACGGTGAAGCAAGCGAGCAGAGGAGACTGTTTCCTGCCGCCCTCACAAAAGATAAGATTCTGTGGCCAGAGCAGCTCAATCGTATGTACCCCCCTCAAAAATTGACAGTATATTAAATAAAGAGGGACAATTAATTGTTTCAAATGACAGGACTGTGAACTTTTCCCACCAACCAGAGGAAGACCTTGAAGTACATGAGAAAAGTTGGAAACAGAGGTAAAATTACCTCATAGTAATACATCACAACTTACACACCTTTGGGAGTGGAGGGTTATGAATGAATGAATGAATGTCAATACAAAGATCATATCTATGAATTGTGTACATATAATTTGTGATTACATTTGATTGTGATTCCTGGTTCACTTTGTAGTTGAATCAGGATATCTAATATTTGAAGGAATTAATACATATAATTTTAAACTTTAAAACTTGACTTATTAAGATAGCCTTATAGAGTGTTCTATGTGTGTGAGTGTCACAGTGTTGTAGAGAGTTGTGGATTAAACTAAATTGTTTATCTGTCTGTTGGTTGTTGTGAACATACACTTCATCACTTTCATAACCCTAGACATTCAACGTAGTCATCACAATATTCCAGAATAAGCCTGACTGAGGTATAAATGTGGTAGCAAGTAAGGTTATCTGTAAATACACCACACTTATTAGATACAGATACCTTCACAGCTGATCTCAGTCAGTACACTAAGTCCCTATAAATATTTATAACATCCCACTTTACCACATATATTGGGATCTCGCTCCCGGGATTTTGAACCTTCCCCTAGCATATATATTGGGAGTAATTCACTTCGGGAAATTATAAAAATTAAATAGGTATTCTTGTTTGGAAAAATAAGGTTGAGCTCTCAGTGCCTGTGGTTGTCCTTAGATAATTAGTTAAAGATTAACTTGTTTAAGTTAGACATTGTATAAATTTGCCTGTTAGAAAATTACCGACTTGGCAAAATTTCGATCGGCTGCTGTGCAGGCTGCTAAAGAGTTAGGAATGGACGGGCAAGTTATGATTGCTTATGTCACTACTGAATGTGACAAATTTATTGAACGTGAAGAAAAAAGATTAGAAAAAGAGGCTGAAAGAAAGTTAGAGGCTGAAAAAGAAATTAAGAGGTTGCAGATTGAGGCTGAGGCTAAGGCATTGGAGGCAGATAGGGAGATTAAAAGGCTCCAATTAGAAGAACAAAAGGCAGAAAGAGAATAAAAGAGATTAGCTGCAGAAAGAGAAGCAGACGAAAGGAGACGGGCTGCAGAAAGGGAAGCAGAAGATAAGAGATTACAAAGGGAGCACGAATTACGACTAAGGGAGTTGGAATTTCAAGGCCATGCTTCTGAAAATGGTGCCAGTCCCTTTACCTCCGATGCTACTGCTAGTCAGGGAGCCTCAACCTCAGCTATGAATTTTCATTTACATCATTTTGTTGAGAAAGAAGATGATATCGAGAGCTATCTAAATAGATATGAACTATTAGCTACCACGTATGGGTTAGAGAGAGAAAGGTGGAGCTTAAAGTTATCACAAGGGCTTCGTGGTGCAGCTTATGAAGTTTTTGCCAAAATGAGCAGAGATGATCAGGAAAATTATGACATGCTAAAGCAGGCTCTTTTGTTAAGATATGAAAAGAATGCGGAATTTTATAGAAAAAAACTTAGGAATGCTAAACTACTGTCAGGTGAAACCTATCACCAGTTCTCTGCACGGTTAGAGAGACATACTTGGAGAAATGGACTTCTCTGGGGAAAACCCAAGATCTTAAGGAAATGATCCTTATAGAACAACTAAGAGAGTCCATGGCTCCAGACCTGAGAAAGTTTCTCATGGAACAAGGTGCAGAGAGACTGGGTGAGTTACTGAATGTAGCTGAAAGGTATCAAGCAGCTCAGGCAGAGGTAACAAGTAATAAAAAGAAACAGGTAGATAATTTTAAGGCACCACAGAACTTTAATAAATTTGATCCTAGAGATCAGAACAAGGGTAAGCACCAGTTTGATAGGCCACGGTATGACAATAAAAGTAAAACCCCACAATTCGATGAAAGGAAATTTGATGAAAGAAAATCTTTCAACCAAGGAAGGAGGTGGTGTAAAAATTGTAAGATGAACAATCATGACACTGACCATTGTAGAAGGAAACCTCCTCATTGTGCTGCTATGACATCTGGAAAGAGGGGAAAAAAGGTCAAACCTGCGGATCTTCAGGAACCATACCACCCCCCAGTGTGTGAAGATGTAATCAGTAATGGTGCCACCATACGGTGCTTATATGATACAGGTCTAGATTATGATTCCGTTGTGAGTTCTCACCTGGTGCAGGCAGATCAATACACCACAGAAACAGTGGAGATCCAAAATGCAACCAAGGATGTAGCTACCATGACACTTCCCGTCACCCGGATAAAGGTAAAAACGCGATATGTGGAAGGAATCATAAAAGCAGCAGTGATAAATGAGCCAATCTACCCTCTGATATTGGGGTGTAGATATGTCTTCTTGGGGAATCCCAGGAGACCTGTGATATTGGCAACGGTGCAGACCAGATCACAGTCCAAAAAGGAGGAGGATAATCCAATAAATACTCATCCAGATGAGATGAGGAAGGCACAGGCGGAGGACAAAACACTCAAGCCGTGTTTCAAGAAGTTGCCCAAATCTCATACACCTCCAGGCAAGGGATAATTTTATATGAAGAACAAGCTGATTTATAGGAAGGCTGGATCTGAATCCAATGGTCATGGACAGCTGGTCCTTCCCACTTCATATAGGACTAAAGTGTTGGAACTAGGGCATGCGATTCCCTTCAGTGGTCATATGGGGATCAGCGCAACAGGACAGCGTATAGCTTGTCACTATTTCTGGCCAGGGATAACTGCAGATATCAAACGATATGTAAAATCCTGTCCAGAGTGCCAACGAGTAGCACCTAAGCATTGGACGGCACCAGCAACTCTGGGGGAAATGCCCATAGTGGGAACACCCTTTGAGAGAGTTGCCGTGGATCTTGTGGGACCTCTCACCCAAACCAAGAGAAAGAACAGCTACATTCTGACTCTGGTGGACACTTGTTCTATGTGGGGAGAGGCGGTAGCCCTGTCATCGATTGACTCTAAACATGTGGCAGAAGCATTACTCACAATTTTTACAAGGTTAGGCTTTCCCAATCAAATCTTGACTGATAATGGCTCTCAGTTCAAGGGGAAACTAACAGAAGAAGTTTTCAGGATTTTCCAGGCCAAACACTTCCATTGTAGTGTGTACCATCCCCAAGGGAACGGCCAAGTGGAAAGATTTAATGGCACATTGATGTCGATCCTGAGAAAGTTGGCACACGAAAAACCAGATACATGGGACCAGTACCTTCACGCCGCCCTCTTTGCTTATCGGGAGGTACCCCATAGTTCAACCGGTATGGCCCCGGCAACATTATTATTTGGAAGGCCAATAAAAGGTCCACTCGAAGCGCTGTTAAGAACGTGGACGGATGAAAAGGCAGAGGAAAATATTACATCCTCATACCAATATGTGAATGAGCTGACCACTCGTTTAAAAAACTGGCTGGAAACTTGCCAATGAAAATTTGAGACAAGCCAGGAAAAAACATGCTGCCTATTACAACAGGAAAGCTAAAGACAGAGATTTGGCTGTGGGAGAGAAGGTACTGCTTCTTCTACCCGGTAGTCAGAATAAGTTACAAATTGGATGGCAAGGTCCATATACAGTTCTAGAGAAGGTGTCTAGAACCAATTATAAGATAGATAAGAAGGGGAAAGAAAAAATCTATCATGTGAATCTCCTAAAGAAATATTTGGAAAGAGAAAATCAGGAAGAGACACACTTGTTGACCTTGTCCATTGCCATGGAGATGAAAAAGGAACCACTTTCATCATTTGAATATCCATTACACCCCTGTGAGACAGCGGCACAGGTGAAAATCAGTACACACTTAACGAAAGATCAGAAGAAGAGAGTGCAACAGGTTTTAGATGATCATACAGAGGTGTTAACAGACCGACCGGGGCATACAAACTTATTGGAATATGATATGAAACTGATAGACCTCACATCTGTCTGTATGAAACCCTATTCGATTTCTTTTGCTAAGGAGAAAGCTTTGAAGGAAGAGATAGACTATTTGTTGAAGGAAGGAATTATTTCACACAGTGAATCTTCGTATAGTTCCAGTGTGGTACTCTTAAGGAAACCCTCTGGAGAACATAGACTCTGTATAGATTACAGGAGACTGAATGCTATCACAGAAGGACAGGTGGATCCATTGCCGGATACAAATCAGTTGTTTGCCAGGCTAAATAAAGCTAAATATTTCTCAAAAGTGGATCTGAGTAAAGGATACTATCAGATTCCAGTAAAGCCTGAGGTTAGACCATACCTAGCTTTTAGTACCTCAGAGGGACACTATGAGTTTAACAGATTGCCATTTGGATTGAAGAATGCGCCTAGTGTCTTCTCTAGAATGATGAGAAAATTATTGGACCCTCTGAATAATCCATGCATCACAAATTTCATGGATGATATCCTTATAGCAACAGAAACATTTGAGGAACACATTGACTCTCTGAACATGCTGTTTAATCGACTTAGAGAAGCGAATTTAACAGCCCGACCAACCAAATGTTGCGTTGGATGTAAAGAATTAGAATTCCTGGGGCACACAGTCCATCAGGGAAACATGACCCCTGACCCCAAGAATTTAGAGAAACTAAAGAAAGCCCCGAGACCACAAACCAAGAAAGACGTGAGATCCTTTGTCTCATTATGTGGTTTCTACCAAAAGTATATCAAAAACTTTAATTCCATATGTGCACCGTTAACTGATTTGACACGTAAAGAAAATCCAGATCGAATTACATGGACAGCACAATGTGAATTGGCCTACCAGGAATTGAAGGAAAAGCTCACAAGCAAACCTATTTTGAAATTACCTGACTTAAGTCAAGAATTCGTTGTAAGAACGGATGCCAGTAATATCGGGTTGGGCGCGACCCTGTTACAGAAATCAGATGCACTAGATGGGGAATTAACCCCAGTGGCATATGCTAGCAGAAAATTGAATAAAGCTGAAACCAATTATTCAACTAGCGAAAAAGAATGTCTTGCTGTAATATGGGCAATCAAGAAATTCAATGTTTATCTGTATGGGAAGGCATTTAAATTGCAAACGGATCACAAACCCTTGTCGTTTCTAGCGCAGGCTAGGCATGAAAATTCGAGGTTACTCAGATGGTCCTTACTTTTGCAGCCATTTGAGTTCAGCATTGAGTATATTTCTGGAAAAACAAATCTGGGAGCGGATTTTCTAAGCCGCCATCCGTGTGATGAAAATCACCGTAAGCCCCAGAAATAATAATAAATTTCTCTATGTGTATATAGAATTATAGACTGACATATAACGTCTGTTTTAAGTGGGGAGAATTTGTCGTGAAACATTCTAAATCCACATATCTAAATTAAAAGGTAAATGTAAAGCCTAACGAATTAATTCAATAAAAGGAAAGAAGACTGGTAAAGAACAGTGCCGTCACTATAGCGTACGCATGTGTTAATAGAACGTCATGCTAGTTAAACAAGAAAATCCCTTTTTATGCTCCGTCTGCAAAATTGTAACGCTTTCACGTTGATAGTAAAACCTATTGCAACAATACACGCTTTCTACAAATAAAACTAGTACTATCTTTCTTAGAAAACCTTGAGATAGACACACTGCGTAATGACCTAGATTAATATTCCATTAATTTCATTTTATACACTGCGTAATGAAAAGACAGACGGACTTAGAAGAGAGAGAGAGAGAGAGAGAGAGAGAGGTACTGAGGAACGCATGCAACACTAACACGCAGTCGCGCGATATACAATAATGCCACCCCAAGCGAAAGGCATGAAGCACTAACTTTTTTTCAAATAGACAGTGATAAAAAACACTACCAATACGAGGGTTAGGTTTTAAAAACCTGTTTAATGCTTATTAGTAAACTATTATAGACCGAGGGGGAGGCATCAGGGAAGAGTTGGCCACTCGAAAAGCAGCGGCTGGGAGACTTTTTCAGGCCATAAATCGTGGATTCCTCGGCAAGAAAGAGGTTGGTAAGAAAACGAAGATGGCTGTATACCGCTCCACCTGTGTCCCAGTCTTGACGTGTGGATGCAAGTCGTGGGCAATGACTGCAGCCCGCGAAAGCCGGATCCAAACCTCAGAAATGAGGTATCTGAGGAAAGTGGTTGAAGTAACGGGAGGAGACATGGTCCGCAACCAGACGATCCGTCAAGGCCTAAAATCCCATCCGCTGCAGACCCAAATAGAACAGTCCCAACTGAGATGGTTTGGCCATGTCTGCAGAGTGGGAGAAGATCGGCTACCACGACGGGCATGGGAAACGGAGAGCCAGGGATCCAGACCTCCAGGACGACCCAGAGTCCGCTGGGAGGACAACATTGGACAGTCTTTGAGGGACCGAGGACTAGAGTGGGGCCAGGCCAGGAGGAAGACAGCTGATAGAATGGTCTGGCGCTCTCTCTTCCAAACCTCTACACCTCACGGTAGAACGGGAACGACTAAGTAAGTAAGTAAGTAAGTAAACATGACATTATACTGTTTTATGTCTGAAAGCCTGACAGTACAGAAGACACCACATCATATCGAAGTAAACGGGTGGTAGAAGAAAATACATATTTTGAACGCAGCCACTTAGCTCCATTAAATTTATATATTTGGGTTCCTTAGGACTTGCTGACAAAGAATATGTTAAGTGTTACGCAAATAGTCTAGGAATTAACAAATTATAGCCAAAAGAAAATAGTGAGGTTGTCTGACAGCACCAAATCATAATCGCTCAGTGGCGTGTTTTGAAACCACCATTTTACGGGAAATAGGCCAACAAGTTAAATCCCATTTGATTGGCTAGAAGTATATGTAAGGCGAAACACGATTAGTCGGACTGCAACTACTATTTTGGTTGTTAATGGAAACGGTAGGAAGGGTACTTTTTTTTCAAATGCTTTTGCAAACATGGTCCTATTGGCTAGACCATTTAATATAGTCAATTAGGAGCGTCTGTTCAGTGCCACAATTTTAAAATAAACTTACTAAGAAGCAGTGCGTTGAGATCCAGCTCATATTTTTTCTAAATAAAAGCCTGGGACAGAGGCAGATCGGAATTGTGCCATAATTCATCGCCAGTCAACGTATTTGTTTATTATTTCCATGAATTGTGGTAAGATTGACATATTTGATATCTTTTAGATGAAAATTGAATGTGAATTGATAATTTATGTTTGTATATGTGTGTGGTTCAGTAGCAAATATGAGGCAAAGCCTAGATATTGCTCCAACCTGAACAAAACTTGTCGGAGAGGAGTTTAACTGCCTAGGACTACATGGAATTACCAAATAGTACTGTGACACCTATCTTATTGAATAGAAGAAAATAATGCTGGAATTGCAGAGGCGTTGTAATCATTAGGGAGAGGAATACTGGTGAATGTGTTACATGAGAAGCTAACAGTGGGCCTACCGCGCTGAACTCAGTGTTTGTTATGTATTGTGCTTCAGTGTGGAAATAGAGTATAAATTAGTTCTGAAGTAGGAGGTACAACCTTCTTGTTGCAGGGACCGTGGTCCTAACTTATTGAAGCAGCACCTGGTCTGAGTTTTGCTGAATCCAGAGGCTGGTAGCTTACTCCTTGGTCAAGATAGCGACCATTATTGTTTCTCAAGAACACGGTGAAGCAAGCGAGCAGAGGAGACTGTTTCCTGCCGCCCTCACAGAAGATAAGATTCTGTGGCCAGAGCAGCTCAATCTTATGTACCCCCTTCAAAAATTGACAGTATATTAAATAAAGAGGGACAATTAATTGTTTCAAATGACAGGAACTGTGTACTTTTCCAAATACTATTTCCACCAGAAGCAAACACTTGAAGTCATGATGACAAACAACCACCTAGCTTGAAAAAGCCAGTATTACCTCATAGTAATACATCACAACTTACACACATATGATAATAATAATAATATATGTCAATACAAAGATCATATCTATAAATTGTGTACATATAATTTGTGATTACATTTGATTGTGATTCCTGGTTCACTTTGTAGTTGAATCAGGATATCTAATATTTGAAGGAATTAATACATATATTTTTAAACTTTAACGCTTGACTCAATTAAGATAGTCTTATAGAGTGTTCTATGTATGTGAGTGTCACTGTGTTGTAAAGTATTGTGGATTAAATTAAATTGTTTATCTGTCTGTTGGTTGTTGTGAACATACACTTCATCATTATCATAACCCTAGACATTCAACGTAGTCATCACAATATTCCAGAATAAGCCTGACTGAGGTATAAATGTGGTAGCAAGTAAGGTTATCTGTAAATACACCACACTTATTAGATACAGATACCTTCACAGCTGATCTCAGTCAGTACACTAAGTCCCCTATAAATATTTATAACATCCCACTTTACCACAGCTAGCCGGTTGTTAGTCCTGAAAAGGACTGGTCCTAAAAAGGACCACTAGCTGACTGTCTGGATACCTCTTAGTTGCTTATCTGTTTATGGTGTCATGGCGTTCTCCTGGTGTTCATATCCTGCCTTACGGGTTACAAAAGGTTATATTTGGGTATATAGGGTGTTAATGTCTGTGCTGGTATCACGTTCCTAGTCCTGGAGATGATTGGTCCTGAAAAGGACCACTGGCTGCCTGTTCGGTCTCTACTATTCGTTGTCTGTTTTGGCTACGTGTTGTTCTATGGCTGTTGCTATTATCTTTGGTAAGAAGCCCATTATGGTTTTGATGATTATTTGGTGTTCTGCTTCTTTTCTTCTTTCTTGATTTCTTGTTAGTACTTCTACGATTTCGGTTATTATTTTGTCTTTAGTTTCTTTGTTTTGTTCTCTACTTTTTGTAAGGATATCCTCAGCGATCCTTCTCTCTGTTTCAATTCTTTTGAGGATTTCTTCGTTCTCTTCCTTTAGCTCTGCGAGTTTGGCGATGTCGACTTCTATCTCATGTTTGATGGATTTCATTTCCTGTAACATTGCCTGGGCGCTCTGTAAGGCTCCTATTGTTTCGTCTCTTATGGCATCTGAGTCTTCGTTGTGTTGCTTGTTCGTCTCGACTTTGAGTTGTTGTTTTATGTCTCGCATCTCTGTGGTTCGTTTTACCAGCTGGGCTCTTGTGTGCTGTTCCTGTTTGACAGTGTCGCCTGAAGCCACTCGGTTTCTTGCTTCTCTGAAGGAGATGTTTTTTTGTTACCGATTCCTTCAGTATGGCCTTTGTCTCATAGAAGATCGGACATCCACGGTATCTTGTCCCCGTGGTTCCCGAGATAGTTTGCGCAGGTTCTGTTGGAGTTGCGTTCTTTATAGTTGGTATCTTTTTTCGCCTCAGGACATTCGTTGTATGCGTGATTTCCCGCACAGTACCGACAAACTGTCTCTCTCCTGCAAGTTTTCTTGGTATGTGAAAATTGCTGGCAGTTTGAGCACTGCATAACAGGAGGGATGTACTCTTCTGTTTTTCGACTTCTGTCGTCTAGGTTTATTTGTCTCGGTCTTGAAGTCCCTTCAATAGTAAGGATAACTAGGTTTGTGTCCTTCTTGTCCCATGTCTTCAGTCTTTCCACCTGTGTTATTTTGATATTTTTGTTTTCTGTTTGCAGGCGGTGTGGACTTCTTGTGTAGACCGATTGTTGTCGATCCCTCTTACCACTATCTTTTTGGTCTTCTTTAAGATCTCCATAGTCACTTTCATCTGGTGGGGCATCTGGACTTCTTTGTGTCCGGACTCTAGTTCGACCATCAGTTCTGTTGTCTTCTCCGTGTTATTTAGCGATATTATAACACCTTTTTCGTGCCTTGCAACTCTATTAATGCTTCTCCTGCCCGTTATTGCCTCTAGGATACCGATTGTCACATAGGTTTTATGATTATTAAATTGCCTATATCCTCTTCTTTTTCTTTCACCCGTATCCTCTATTTTTATTATCACTCTTTACCTTTTTCCTGTATTTTTCGCATCCATTCGTTTGCGAGAAATAATATTTTTCACATTCTCACTTTCGCCAGTTTCGTTTCTCATTTAGAAACGCATTTCATTGCTGATTAAACTGAGAACGCAGTTATGACGTAACTTGTCAGACCTACCCGAGACGCAGAGTGTTAGAATGCATTCCGTCAGAAAGGGGAGCAGACGGCTAAGTTTCTGGACCTGAAGTGTGAGAATGCACTCCGTCAGACATGAGGAGGAGACATTTGTCTGGTAGTTTGCATCTGACATGTAGTTTCCAAGATAGATTCTCAGTGTCAGGTGATATGACACTCACGCTCCACGGCCAGAGTTGGCGTAAGGTGCGAGAAAGCAAAGTGTCAGTTATGGTTCTCAGGATGAGTTTCTCGGGGTAGGTGCAAAAACTGCCCCTGCAGTGCAGACTAGTTGTCTACATTTGCATCTGACACGTAGCGCTTCGGCCGTTTCTTAGACGGAGGTGTCAGAGACGCAAGGTGGCAGTTACGGCATGCGTTTGGGTGTTAAACGTAAGCGTGAAAGACGGGAAAGGGGAGAGTACTTCGTTTTGCGAAATTAAACGTTTACCTCTTTGTCTGGAAATAGATATTAACCAGAGTTTGAAACTTTCTTTTCATTCTCCAACTTGCAGTAGACAGAATCATTCGTGCTAGTGAATGAAGCTTGTATAGCGAAGTCATTAGTTTCTCGTCAAAATTTTGCCGAGCTTCTAAATACCTATCTAGTGAATTATCCTAGTCGTTGTGAAACTGTAATTCTGTTTGGAGGTAAAATATCATATATATTCTAGTATTTTTTGAAGTGTTTAAAGTGTTAAAATCGCTTATTTTCTTTCTCTAGTTAGATTTGGTGCAGAGCGCTTAATTTATATAGTCTGTACTATTTTATAGTGACGAGTTACAGTGGAAAACAGAAATTATATTTCTAGCTTAAACTCAGTCGGCTAATAAAGGAATTTAATTTTACTGCTAAAATATTCAGACGAGAATAAACTTTCAAAACTAACTTATAATGCTAGAAGCCTCATGAGTGTTGACGGAATACGCACGTATTCCTAATTCATGAGGATAGATGATTTTTAAACATAACTTACTTCACGGGAATTTAAATGATAAGACAAGCTACGCTTGCAGTTTAAATTATCAGTTATAGTATGTATAATTATTTGATATGTGTTCTTTCCATTTTATATAGTGAAACTGTGGTACCCAAACTTTGCCAGCGTTTGAGTAAAAGAGATAAATCTGTGAAGAAAACAACAAACATTCTTACCTTAAAGATTTGATGTATAATTTTTACAAGAACTTTAAGAGGTTAAAGAAGTAACGGGTCATCGAGCCTGATTTGATTCTTCCTGAGAAAAACTGTAGTCATTTTTCCGCCTTGGTGGCAAGTAACATATTTCAATCAGTAACTTTCCCGACACTGTTGATAAGTGGTGGTGTTACCAACTAAATTCCTATATTGAGAAAAGGTGCCGACCTGACATTCCTCATTCGTTTGAAATCTAAGATGTTGACACTGTGCTAGCTATAAACGCTCGTGCCTGGACAATTTTATGTAACTTAAACAGACATCCAAAACAATAGTATTCCCAAGAGAACGGTCCCGGAAGTAGTGAATTCAACCCGTCTTTTTTGGACCTGGGGTTTTCTTGGCCAAGATTGCCATTGAAGATTCTGTATGGGCAAGTCCTAAAAATATTTTGTTGTTGTTGTTGAAAAATGCACGTGAGCACAGTTGAATGAATAGAGTGAATGCAGGACTGAGCGATCCTTTTATGGTGGTATTTTGACACCCATTCATTTTTGCTGTCATAACATTTCTTTATGCAAGGTATTGCTAACTATATATCTATATATATTCCATTATACTAGATCAGAGTATCCAGTCTGTTCATACCTTAAAGGGGGAAGAATTTTAGACTATATCATATGTATCTGTGACTCTTTGGGCTATCACTTTCTTCTAACGAGACTGTGGGCTATCCATCGAGGGAAGGATCATACCAACGGGTCTATCATTCTGGTAGCATTTCTGATTTTTTTGTTTATGATTTTTTTTTTTTTTGTATATGCTTGATGTGATTTGATATGTTGTGAGAGAAGTTTAGTCTTGATAAATAAACTACTCATAAAATTTAGTCCAGCGTGTCGGTCAGTTCGTTTTTCCCAAACTTTTTACATAATCATCGTCATAGTTTTTCCCACGTCTGTACGTCTAACTGTCGTCTTATGTGTGTATGTATGTGAGTGGATATATATATTTCATATATATGTGTGTAGACTGTCTGACTCAATCTAAATCTGTCGTAGAAGATAGGTGAAAGAGAGAATATTTTCTTGATTTCAGAGACAGCCTCTATCACATTTCTACCAGCTCACTCGTGGAAACCTATTACTATTACTACTTCTCACCGTGACTATCACTTATTCTAATCTATTCAGAAGGGACCAACCCAAGTCTTAATTCCCCTATCAAAAATCTACGACACCGATCACTTTATCGTCGGGTAGGGCCCTGAGCGAGGCCTCACTTCCCGACATCTGAGTGATCTTTATGGTTCTCTCCTGTAGTGTCTGGTGAGAAACAGCATTCCTCTGCTTGCGAAGCTGGCACTTTCCGACATCTGTCTCAGTTTGAGTGTGTGATCTGCTGGACGGATTCACATTCTGGTTGGTTGTCTGCCTCTGATCTCGTTTTTCCGATGTTGCCTGGTCGCTGTATGATGGAGACTCGACTATGATATCTTGTTTTGGTGGTGGATTTATTTTGTCGGGTTTCATGGCATTGTTACCCTCTGTTGAAGTTCTGTGGCCTTGATTTGTAGATGTTGTCTGTTCATTACACAGTGGAGCCGCCGCCTTGACATCTTGTTTTATCGGTGGTGTTGCTTTGTCCGGCTTCGGAGTCTGGTTGTCCTCTTCCTTCGACGCTTTGGGTTGCTCATCGTTCGTGTCACTGACTGCGTTGTTCGGCTTCTGAAAGGGATCGGCCACGACGCTAGTAGTTGGAGTAATCGTGCTCCCCGGCTGACTCTCTTTGTTCTTTGCAGGTTCTTGTCTGATGCTGCTGACAAGTGTTTGAGGGCTTCTCTAGACTTTCCTCTTTTTCGCTTGTGGCTTGGTACGAGTCATTTTAGTGAATTCCGACGGCTGCGTTCGCCCTGAAAAGGACGTTCGTTTTACTATAGTGCTGTCTTCCGTATAGATTCTTCTTCGATTTAAAGATTGTTCTTCTGACACCCTGAAATCTAGTAGAAAATAATAAAAGAAAATTTAATATAAATACTTGGACTCCTTTAATATTCTGCCTTTAAAATTGTCCTTGACTTTGTTAAAATTGCTGTTAATAATCAACCCTTTAATCAAGGTACTACCAACTATAGCATTTACGAGTACTTTTTATTACCTAAGTTTTTGCCTTACTTTTGAAAGTAACAACTCTGGCGTATAACCAGTCATCTACAGAAGTATTCCAAGTAAAAAAAGTGTTGCGGTTATATCCCTTTGACTATTTCAAAGGAAGTAACAATATTAGGCACCGTCACAATACCAGCTCAACAGAAGTGAACAAGTGGTAATCTTCAGACTTCGCACAGGTCATAACAGATTGAGATACCATCTATTCAACAAATTAAAGGTAAGAACTACTGATGAATGTGACTGTGGAACTGATAAAATGACTACCGAACATCGGCTTCAAAGGTGCCCAACATATGAGGAACAGAGAAAACGCATATGGCCATCACCAGTACCATTCCTGGAGAAAATCTACGGAGATATCAACAGCCTCAGGCTGACCACTGCTTTCTTTGAACTTATTCAAGTTGACATCTGAGGGTGAACGAAGAAGAAGAAGAAGAAGAAGAAGAAGAAGAAGAAGAAGAAGAAGAAGAAGAAGAAGAAGAAAAAGATACTCCCCCCTGGCCTCCTGGGTAGTGAGATCGGATAAGAGGAAAAATAGGAGGCCCCGTGTGCAAGTTGCGCATGTTAAAAATCCCACGGCAGTTGGAAATCGTAAAGAGTAGGCCTATCAGGCCGCTGCCCTGGCAAAATTTAAAAATTATAAACCTACCCACCACAAAAACATTTATATTATAGAATGTGTGATTCCTATATACACACATTAGGATTCTCGTCCGTGCTACGGAGTTCGTGCACTGTGCTGTGATCCTCTTTGTGTGATCTAAGGGAGGAGATCGAAACACTGATGGAGTAGTCCGTCTGCAATGAAGATTGTCCTTAAAAACAAAACAAAACCAACTCCTTATTTGTTTTCTTCTCTGTCCACGAGATGCGCCCCATTCTTCTATATATACACATCTCGAGAGCTCAATTCTTTCTTCCAATTGGGCAAACATACTAGGTCATGTCTAAAATTAGACACTTCTTGTTCTTCGTCATCCGCTCTCAAATAAGCACATCAATAGAGATGGCAGTCCGTCTCGGTGTTTTCCTCATACAGTTTCTCCCTCATTTAGGTTGGGGAACGATAACGGGTAATCCGATGGGGTGCTCATATGGATGATGGCAAATAATTAGTGGACTGGGTGTCATCCCAGACATTCCCGGGTTTTCGCAACCCTTTTCACCTTGTTAACAACAGGGCAGTTATGAGAGACTTTAATTGTTCTTCTTCTTTTGTTTTAAATTTTTGTTTTTTATTTTGGAAAGGGGAGGGCACTCACATCATCATCATCATCAGCTGCCATCTCCACAACGAAGGTTGGCTGTAATGAATCTCCAACGTCTTCTGTCTCTTGTCTTGGTGGTGCACTCTGATACTCTTTCCTGTCCATCTCTTGATGTTGTCTTCCCACTTATAGCGCTGTCTTCCCCTTGCACGTTTGCCTTCAACTCTCCCTTCTATTATGGCCTTCTGCAAGGTGTTATGCCTTTTTATGTGGCCAAAGTACTTTAGCTGCCGAACTTTGATCTCCCTCATTAGTTCTCTTTTCATACCTAGATTTTCTAGGTCCTCCTTATTTGTTTTCTTCTCACTCACATACATTCACACAAGTTTACAGTTTTGATTTACTATATTTGGAGTGGATAGAAGATGCTATATTTAGATTTTGGAAATCAGATTTTATTATCTTGAATTTACACTATATATCCTAATTATAACAAATCAAGTGTTGAACGGGGTACTTTGTCTAAAAACAAAGGCTGTGAAAGGTTATTTTGCCACCCTGCTCCTCTCGTGTAGCCGCGAGTTTTGTATATATACCTTAATTAAAACCCATCGCCAAAGGTCATCAACTATTGCTCTTCAGTGGTTACCCTCCGATTGTGGAATCACCGGAGATGATAGAGCCGATGCTCTATCTAGAAGTGGCAGTAAAATGGAACAATTCAGCTACGTGGCTGCCGCGTTGACCTGGAAGAGACTGTGGACTTCGTCCTGGCGACAGGCCTGCAGATTTAGCATGACTACAACCTGAACGCAGCAGAAAAAACCCATCGGAGGTTGAACTGGATATTATTCTTTATTAATTAAAATAGGAAAGTTAAAAAAAAACAACAGATTAATATCTTATTTTAAACTGAATAGATGTCCAGACCGATTTATTTTCTGTCGAGTTCATCATTATCATCAATATCATTGTCTCATACGGCGATTATTTCTACCCACGGCCACATGATTTGTCTCACTGCCTACTCCATTTGTTACTTGGCTTCCACGCTTTCTGTTCTTATTTGTGGTATTTTTTATCCCATCTTATATTGTTGGTTAACTGTCTCACGCACTGTATCTTGCAAACTTTGGTTTTAGTTCCTTCGCTTTATATAACCGCCACGCTTGGCGAACTCGTCATGAATAACGGCACGAAGACTGCGTTGAATATTTGCGGGTTTATTTTCCAGCAGAGATGTCAATATCTTTGAGGAAAATGTTTTAAAACTTTTAGGAAATAGAATAGACAGCTGTCAACTATTTTAAAACTAACGGGGTTGTGTGTGTGGGCCTGGCAACCTGATCACGTGAAACAAATGGCTACAGAAACAATGATGCAGCGGCAAGCTCTTTCGATCTGGCTTCCTGCTTGGGAAATCACTCGCAGCAATTGTGGCTCCATAAGAAGTGAAAAATGAGACGATCGATGATCAGCCATTTTAAGCTTTACTCTGTAGGTAGGACTTGTGACATAAGTTTCCTTGGCGCATTGACCACTTTCAAGAATCCTCATTACTCTTTTTGGCCTTCCATAGAATTTGTAATTATTCTGTGGCTTACCCGTGCGCTACCAGGGCCCCAAAGGGGAATAAAGAATAGTAACATTGTAACCTACCACGCATGTCATAACAAGCAAATAAGAAGGGTCGGGTATGGGTTAGCTACCGCATCCTGTAGACATTTTTAGCCACAAGAAACTTCAACAAATAAATATGGACACGTCAACTAAATAAAATAATTCAATCCAGCCATCAAGTACAGAGGAAGGTCATCAGGTAAAGTAGCTGTGGTGGAACCCAGAGAAAGATGAAAGAAGTCTAGGTTGCTGAATCAGTTTTTATTGTTGTAGGCAAACTTCCAGAAATGGCACGTGCAATGTTCATATGGGAACTTGAGACACGACATTAAAGGGATGAAGAAGACAGAGAAAGACCTTGAGCTGGATGACACAGGCCAGGTAGACTTGGCTTAAGTTTGTTGATGGTACAGGCCAGGTAGACTTGGCTTAAGTTTGTTGATGGTACAGGCCAGGTAGACTTGGCTTAAGTTTGTTGATGGTACAGGCCAGGTAGACTTGGCTTAAGTTTGTTGATGGCACAGGCCAGGTAGACTTGGCTTAAGTTTGTTGATGGCACAGGCCAGGTAGACTTGGCTTAAGTTTGTTGATGGTACAGGCCAGGTAGACTTGGCTTAAGTTTGTTGATGGTACAGGCCAGGTAGACTTGGCTTAAGTTTGTTGATGGTACAGGCCAGGTAGACTTGGCTTAAGTTTGTTGATGGTACAGGCCAGGTAGACTTGGCTTAAGTTTGTTGATGGTACAGGCCAGGTAGACTTGGCTTAAAATTGTTGATGGTACAGGCCAGGTAGACTTGGCTTAAGTTTGTTGATGGTACAGGCCAGGTAGACTTGGCTTAAGTTTGTTGATGGTACAGGCCAGGTAGACTTGGCTTAAGTTTGTTGATGGTACAGGCCAGGTAGACTTGGCTTAAGTTTGTTGATGGTACAGGTCAGGTAGACTTGGCTTAAGTTTGTTGATGGTACAGGTCAGGTAGACTTGGCTTAAGTTTGTTGATGGCACAGGTCAGGTAGACTTGGCTTAAGTTTGTTGATGGCACAGGTCAGGTAGACTTGGCTTAAGTTTGTTGATGGTACAGGCCAGGTAGACTTGGCTTAAGTTTGTTGATGGCACCGGCCAGGTAGACTTGGCTTAAGTTTGTTGATGGCACCGGCCAGGTAGACTTGGCTTAAGTTTGTTGATGGTACAGGCCAGGTAGACTTGGCTTAAGTTTGTTGATGGCACCGGCCAGGTAGACTTGGCTTAAGTTTGTTGATGGTACAGGTCAGGTAGACTTGGCTTAAGTTTGTTGATGGTACAGGTCAGGTAGACTTGGCTTAAGTTTGTTGATGGCACAGGTCAGGTAGACTTGGCTTAAGTTTGTTGATGGTACAGGCCAGGTAGACTTGGCTTAAGTTTGTTGATGACACAGGACAGGTAGACTTGGCTTAAGTTTGTTGATGGTCTATGCTCCTTGGAGAACTGAAGAGCGATGAATGTAGTAAATGTCATTTTTTTTTTAATGGATCATGTGACCACCACTAGTTAGTTCTTTAATGATCATGTGACCACCACTGCAGTTAGTTCTTTATGGATCATGTGACCACCACTGTAGTTAGTTCTTTGTGGATCATGTGACCACCACTGTGGTTAGTTCTTTATGGATCACGTGACCACCACAGTGGTTAGTTCTTTAAGGATCATGTGACCACCACTGTAGTTAGTTCTTTAAGGATCATATGACCACCCCTGCAGTTAGTTCTTTAAGGATCATGTGACCACCACTGTAGTTAGTTCTTTATGGATCATGTGACCACCACTGTAGTTAGTTCTTTAAGGATCATGTGACTACCACTGTAGTTAGTTCTTTATGGATCATGTGACCACCCCTGCAGTTAGTTCTTTAAGGATCATGTGACCACCACTGTAGTTAGTTCTTTATGGATCATGTGACCACCACTGTAGTTAGTTCTTTAAGGATCATATGACTACCACTGTAGTTAGTTCTTTATGGATCATGTGACCACCACTGTACAGTAGTTAGTACTTTATGGATCATGTGACCACCACTGTAGTTAGTTCTTTATGGACCATGTGACCACCACTGTACTGTAGTCAGTTCTTTATGGATCATGTGATCACCACTGTACTGTAGTTAGTTATTTATGGATCATGTGACCACCACTGCACTGTAGTTAGTTCTTTAATGATCATGTGACCACCACTGTAGTTAGGTCTTTATGGATCATGTGACCACCACTGTAGTTAGTTCTTTATGGATCATGTGACCAACACTGTAGTTAGTTCTTTATGGATCATGTGACCACCACTGGAGTTAGTTCTTTAAGCATCATGTGACCACCACTGTAGTTAGTTCTTTAAGGATCATGTGATCACCACTGTAGTTAGTTCTTTAAGGATCATGTGACCACCACTGTAGTTAGTTCTTTAAGGATCATGTGATCACCACTGTAGTTAGTTTTTTAAGCATCATGTGACCACCACTGTAGTTAGTTCTTTAAGGATCATGTGACATCACTGTAGCTAGTTCTTTAAGGATCATGTGATCACCACTGTAGTTAGTTCTTTAAGAATCATGTGACTACAACTGTTGTTAGTTCTTTAAGGATCATGTGACCACCACTGTAGTTAGTTCTTTAAGGATCATGCAATCACCACTGTAGTTAGTTCTTTAAGGATCTTGCAATCACCACTGTAGTTAGTTCTTTAAGGACCATGTGATCACCACTGTAGTTAGTTCTTTAAGGATCATGTGACCACCACTGTAGTTAGTTCTTTAAGGATCATGTGACCACCACTGTAGTTAGTTCTTTAAGGATCATGTGACCACCACTGTAGTTAGTTCTTTAAGGATCATGTGATCACCACTGTAGTTAGTTCTTTAAGGATCATGTGATCACCACTGTAGTTAGTTCTTTAAGGATCATGTGATCACCACTGTAGTTAGTTCAATAAGGATCATGTGATCACCACTGTAGTTAGTTCTTTAAGGATCATGTGATTACCACTGTAGTTAATTCTTTAAGGATCATGTGATCACCACTGTAGTTAGTTCTTTAAAGATCATGTGATCACCACTGTAGTTAGTTCTTTAAGGATCATGTGATCACCACTGTAGTTAGTTCTTTAAGGATCATGTGATCACCACTGTAGTTAGTTCTTTAAGGATCATGTGACCACCACTGTAGTTACATCTTTAAGGATCATGTGATAACCACTGTAGTTAGTTCTTTAAGGATCATGTGATCACCACTGTAGTTAGTTCTTTAAGGATCATGTGATCACCACTGTAGTTAGTTCTTTAAGGATCATGTGATCACCACTGTAGTTAGTTCTTTAAGGATCATGTGATCACCACTGTAGTTAGTTCTTTAAGCACTTCATTTATTCTTTCAATGGTGGTTTCTTCAGCAATTAGTTTTACATGATAAGGTTGCCTGCCCCTTACACAACCTCATGTAAGTCGCTTCTTACCATTGGTCAATGGCTCCATCTTTTCATTAGCTCCTCAGAGACCCATATGTCACATGGGGTTTATTGGAGTATTCACCATTCTTTGTTCCTGTCATAGGTGGTGTGGGCTTCTTCCATGACCATACAGTTTCTCCCTCATGAAGTTTGGTGAGGGTCATACTGTCAATCAGTTACTCTTGAGGAGTTGACATTCTTGGGTGATGCAGCTTGCTGCCTTCTTATCTTCCACACATGGGCACACGTCTCTCTGCCTAATTTTTGTCAGGTGTTGTAACAGATTGTATTTCAGTCTGAAAATTATCACTTATTTTTTTATTATTGTTAGTATCTCTTCAAATGTTGTCCCATCTTGTTTGAATTTTCCTTCCATCTTCTATGGTGCATGGTAAGTCTGTTTGCCTTCTCATGTCCATAATATATCTAGCAGTGGTCAGGGGTCTGTTGTATTTTCACTTTGTTGAATGAATAGCTGATTCCCATGATTGCTTCTGACAGGATGTCTAATATGTTGTTTTTATGGTTACTTAAGATATGTGGTTATATGACAACATTTGGTCAACATTTCTCAAATAGCTTCTTTGTGCTCCTGGCAAGCTCAAACGTCTGGAAGGAAGAGCTGGAGAAGAGAGGGATGGTCATAAGCAGCTCTAAAACAAAATCCATGGTGATATCACGAGAAGAAAGAAAACATCAGATTAAGTTGGGAGAACAGGTCCTGGAGCAGGTCGACCACTTTAAATATCTCGGAGCTATTATAGACCGAAAGGGGGGCATCAAAGAAGAGTTGGCCACTCGAAAAGCAGCGGCTGGGAGACTTTATCAGGCCATAAATCGAGGATTCCTCAGCAAGAAAGAGGTTGGTAAGAAAACGAAGATGGCTGTATACCGCTCCACCTATGTCCCAGTCTTGACATATGGATGCGAGTCATGGGCAATGACTACAACCCACAAAAGCCAGATTCAAACCTCAGAAATGAGGTATCTGAGGAAGGTGGTTGAAGTAACAAGAAGAGACATGGTCCGCAACAGACGATACGTCAAGGCCTAAAATCCCACCCGCTGCAGACCCAAATAGAACAGTCCCAACTAAGATGGTTTGGCCATGTCTGCAGAATGGGAGAAGATCGGCTACCACGACAAGCATGGGAAACAAAGAGCCAGGGATCCAGACCTCCAGGACGACCCAGAGTCCGCTGGGAGGACAATATTAGACAATCTTTGAAGGACCGAGGACTAGAATGGAACCAGGCCAGGAAAAAGACAGCCGATAGGATAGTCTGGCGCTCTCTCTTCCAAACCTCTACACCTCACGGTAGAAGAGGAACGACTAAGTAAGTAAGCAAGCTCAAACAAGCCAAACAGATCATGGGGGGGGGGGGGGGGGGGAAGAGAACACATGCCAAACTTAGTATAACCGTCCTCCAGGTTAAGAGTTACATTAGGGTCAGCAACCCCATAACAGATGACATTGCCCATAACTGAAATATGTAAGACAAAATGATCATACCGGATGAGAAGTCAGGATTTCTTTAACGCTGCCTAACAAATTTCTTCTCAAGTTTCAGGAAAAATAAGCAAATAATACTGTAGTATTGGCAGAGGAACACAACATGAAGCTAAGTAGTAAACATTTTGGTAGCTTAAAATTCTTTATTTTTTCCCCTCGGTCACATAGAAATGGGAGCTGCGGTAGCATAGCGGTTAGTGCACTTGCTTCCTAGCTCAGTGGTCTATGGTTCGATCCCCAGATGAGGTGGGATTTTTTTAGGTCGCAAACGGCTCCTGGGTCGACCCAGCCCCAACTGGGTACCAGAGGAACTCTGGGAAGGTTAAGGCGGCCGGTGTGATGCTGACCACATCACCACTAGTGTGCCGATGGTCAAGAAAATATGGGCCTAACACCATATTCCCAATATGCCTCAATGGGCGTGTAACGGGTTCCCCTTACCTTACATAGAAATCTACTAAATCATTCCGTTATCTACTGGAAATCATGATCGACCAGTTGCCAACACCAGCCTGGTGTGGATCGAGGGTTTTCCTATGGCTTTCCTGGCAATCCACTACTTGTTGAGTTTGAGTTCCTGGTTCGACATTTAAAGAATCCTCACATCTGGTTTTAAGCTAGCAGAAAGGAAGAGCTAGGGGCAGCATACTGTTCTTTCCTCTCCACGGGGGAGGGGGGTGCTCTCAAAATACGCAGTGCTAAAATGCTGCGTTGAGCTTCCAGTGGCATAACTGTAATGTAAATCCCGGGGCACAAACTAAATCTCTGTAAAGGTACTTATGTGAGTGACATAGATGTCAGCATATCATTTGACAGCTGTGATGGAAGTAGAGAAACTTTCTCCCAGACAAAAGGTGTATGGTAGAGAAACTTTCTCCCAGACAGAAGGTGTATGGTAGAGAAACTTTCTCTCAAGCAGAAGGTGTATGGTAGAGAAACTTTCTCCCAGACAGAAGGTGTATGGTAGAGAAACTTTTTCCCAGACAGAAGGTGTATGGTAGAGAAACTTTCTCCCAGACAGAAGGTGTATGGTAGAGAAACTTTCTCCCAGACAGAAGGTGTATGGTAGAGAAACTTTCTCCCAGACAGAAGGTGTATGGTAGAGAAACTTTCTCCCAGACAGAAGGTGTATGGTAGAGAAACTTTCTCCCAGACAGAAGGTGTATGGCAGAGAAACTTTCTCCCTGACAGAAGAGAGAAACTTTCTCCTAGACAGAAGGTGTATGGTAGAGAAACTTTCTCCCAGACAGAAGGTGTATGGTAGAGAAACTTTCTCCCAGACAGAAGGTGTATGGTAGAGAAACTTTCTCCTAGACAGAAGGTGTATGGTAGAGAAACTTTCTCTCAGACAGAAGGTGTATGGTAGAGAAACTTTCTACCAGACAGAAGGTGTGTGGGATATGAACAAGCTAGCTTGTTGTTACCAAGACCCTACTACACCTCCACGTGGTGGTCCTGGAAACAGGCTGCATCACTGCAGTCTGGCTGAGGAGTAGGGATCAAAGAGAGAAGGCAAACCCGTCCCAAAAAATGCTGTGCAGAAGTCGGATCTGTTGGCCGAAAGGCGCAAATACCGCAGCTTCGCTGTAAACGGACACAACGCAACCAACGTCCTTTTCAGGATGAATGAGGAAGAAGAAGAAGGTGTGTGGTAGAGAAACTTTCTCACAGACAGAAGGTGTATGGTAGAGAAATAATTTAACAAAGCAGTAATTATGGGGACATATAATAAGGGCATGGGAACATGACACTGTTTCACCAGATGGTCCAGAACTTAACTCAAAATGCACCAAAGAAATCATCCAATAGGGGATGTGAGAAACTGGACACAGTCTTGTCACCATTCCTCTTCTTTCTGACCATACCGCACAGAGAACCTAGCTTCATATTAGATGAAAACCGGGGCCGAAGACGCAGCAAAAGAGATGAATGCAGTCAGCGACTCATAGCTTGACTGCTTGCGTCAGCAAACCAGAGCTGACCAAGACCCTACTCCACCTCCAAGCGGTGGTGGTGGAAACAGGCTGCATCACTGCAGTCTGGCTAAGAGAGTAGGGATCAAAGATGGAAGGCAAACCCGATCCCAAAAAATGCAGCGCAGAATTGGGATGTGTTGGGCCGAAAGGCGCAAATATCGCAGCTTCGCTGTAAACGGCGACACAACGCAACCAACGTCCTTTTCAGGATGAACGAGGAAGAAGAAGAAGATGAAAACCAACACATGTAAGAAGTACATCATCATCTACGATGTAACAAGAAAAGTTTTACATGCTAGAAGTGAACATAACAATCATCATCACTACCCTTCAGTTCCCTGAATAAGTACTGCCTTGTGATGCTGCCGACAGTTGTCTTCAACAGGTGACAGCATAAATCATTAATGAACACATCACGTTTAATATACAACCAACTTTTAGATGCCAAAAATTAGAACCAGCTGTTCAATGCTACACAAGCTTAAATAGCTGAGATCAACAGAAACTGTTTAACATTAAACTAATATACATAAACACCACACATTTACAAATATTGTTTAATATCGACCTACTTTAGAAAACGCAGTACCAGTCATGGGGAAGCTCTACGGAGATGCAAATAGCCTTAAGCTTTCTTTGAAAACATTCAAGTGGACATCTGAGAGTGAAGAATAGGAAGAACAGGAACCTACATTAAAATAATTCCTTGTAGCTCCTGGGGGAACCTCTGAGGAGACAAAGAAAGAATAAGTGTACTGCTCCCTCGGGCAATACGAGGGGACTACTATGGGGTTGCCCATGGGGCTGGCAACTTCATCACATAAAACAAGTTGCTATAAAAACCACAGTTGCAAGAGCCCAGCTTCTTGCACATTGGGAGAGGGGGGGGGGGCTGCATGCTCTGTAGGAAGCAAATAGGAAAATGAAATGAAGTTACAAATACCAAACATAAACATTTATTGTTCATAGTTCCGTAACCAGACGATAGGTCAAGGCCTAAATACCCAACCCCTGCAGACTCAAGTAGAACAGACACAAGTAGAACAGTCCCAAGTAGAACAGACCCAAGTAGAACAGACCCAAGTAGAACAGACCCAAGTAGAACAGACCCAAGTAGAACAGTCCCCGAGTAGAACAGACCCAAGTAGAACAGACCCAAGTAGAACAGACCCAAGTAGAACAGACCCAAGTAGAACAGTCCCAAGTAGGACAGACCCAAGTAGAACAGACCCAAGTAGAACAGACCCAAGTAGAACAGACCCAAGTAGAACAGTCCCAAGTAGAACAGACCCAAGTAGAACAGACCCAAGTAGAACAGACCCAAGTAGAACAGACCCAAGTAGAACAGTCCCAATTAAGATGGTTTGGCCATGTCTGCGGAATGGGAGAAGATCGGCTGCCACTGCAGGGATGGGAGGCTAAGGGCCAGGGATCCAGGCCTCCACGATGACCCAGAGTCCGCTGGGAGGACAACATTAAACAATCTCTGAAGGACCGTGGACTAGAATGAAATCAGGCCAGAAGGAAGACATCCGATAAACAACATCTGGAAGTCCTCTCAGTACAGCACAAGCACAAAATTAAGATTATATCAGAGCTGTGTACTTTCTGTGCTTCTCTATGGTGCGGAATGCTGGAGAGTTACAGAGAAGGAAATGTCGAAATTGTCCTCTTTTCACACAACATGCCTAAGAAAAATTTTTTGAACCTTTTGGCCGAATACCATCACCAACCAAGAACTGTTTACTCAGAGCAAGCAAAAGGACATGCACACCATCATAGCTGGCAGACGCTGGAGCTGGGTTGGCCATGTCTTCAGAAGAGGCCTTGATGCCATCACAAGAACAGCTTTGCTATGGACCCCAGAAGGAAAACGAAAGAGAGGTCAACCAAAAACAACTTGGCGGAGGACTGTGGAGGCTGAGATGCAAAGAATGAACCAGAGTTGGGGCACTGTACGAAGGATGGCCACCGACCAAGCAAAGTGGAATCAATTTGTTGCTGCCCTACAAGATGCCACCAGGCGTAATGGCCACTGACTGCTTTGACGGTCGGCGGCTAAGGATATAAGAAGAAGTAAGTTCAAGAAAGTTCCACACACTAGTTATGGGAATATATTGTTTAATATCCCAACGGGCTGATCACCCGTTTGCCAGTCACTTTGATTACGGAAACAACGACAAACGGATTGATTTGTGATTGCCCTAAAGACGCCATTAGGCGTGATGGGAACAACGGCAGAGAAAATCTATTCGCTGTTGCCCTTAAGACGCCACTAGGCGTAATGGCCACTGACTGCTTTGCCGGTCGTTGGCTAAGGACGGAAGAAGAAGAAGATTGTTTAATATGCCAGTTTAGATTATTAGACTCACAGTTTTTCAGCAGCATTTTGATTAGCTTATTTTTAAAAAATCACTACCTGCCATTCATCACAGTGATAGTAAAACAGGAGAGTTGTTGAGGATTGTTGCATGGTTTATGAGCATTTTGGTTTTATCTTGATTTGAATGGTCGCACCATGCAACACCTCAACTAACTAGACTTCAAAGGGTACGCGTAAAATGTTTGATGACGCATTAGGCCTAGAAACGAGAGTCTTAGTGTAGCCTTCGGGCATATGGCAGTGTTTTGAATTATGTGGTAGAACCACTAGCTAATGTATATAACCATCGATGTGTATGCTTTTAAAGCTGATATAATAATATGTGTTTAAGGACCGGTGAGGCCATAATTGTGTAAAGTGTTAAGAATAAAACGCAAGAATTTGTATACGCGATATTCGAGAATTACGAACGTGAAGTTAATGTATAACGCTAGTGAAAGCGATATGGCTGGTATAGCCTGGCTAGTGATACCAAATTGAGATTATTATACAGACAAAGTTCTGATGTGAAATGTTAGGCATTGATCCTAAGCAATAATGGAATAATTAGCAGAAATGTATTAATACTGCTTAAATATGATAAGTTGTGCCAAGTATTTGGATAAGGATAATGGACAATAATTATGACGGTTAAATAATGGACGCACAATGTCTTGTACACTATACACCACGAACTGTGATGTATCCTGTTTCTTCCAATGTGGAAAATATGTTATTTTCAATAACTCATGCTGTGTATTTATGGAAGTTAATAAAATATGTGAGGTCGTCCATATGAGACTTATCCTGTGAAGTAGTTCATAAAGTTATAGTTCAGACTGTTGTGTTGAATTGACCATTGACCTTCAACTTGTTGGTCAATATATATAAAACTCTGTCATATTAATAAGAATTCAAAGAAATACTAGAATACAAAAAAATATCAAATACGAAATGACGTTTATTGACTAAACGTTTGCACTAATATGTCTGAAACTCAAAATGAACCCACAGTTGCAGCAGAACATGATAGTCAGTGAAAGACAGAAGAACATTATACGATACAAAATTAGCCCATAAAAGAAAGTCTGCAACAAGGGTATAGTCAAAGTTACTCCTTTAAACTCACTCTCCTTACAATGGCATGCTAAGATAACTATCCATCAAAATTAATTTTAAAAATTGCACAAATGTACATCAGTTCATAACACATATATATTTACAAATAAAAAAAATGAAAACCATTGTATAACACCGGAATCAAAGTTAATACATCAAAGTCAAATGTCACAAGTGGGCATACGACATTAAGAAAAAAATCAAATAAATTTTTACATAAACAAAATCAATATTTGTCATATCTTTTTACATACAACATTAACATAAATAGTCATCATCAAGCCTAGAGGGGCAAAAGGAAGCGACAACTCTCCATCCAGTTAAGTCCTAGGTCTCTTTATCAACTATTTTGTCTTTCGTTTGGTTTTTCTCTTCTGTTTCCAAATGTTGTATCTATATTTTTATGCTTACGTTTATCTTTATATCACTGATCTTGATCAACCATGGATTCAAGTCTCTTTCTTGTTTTAATCAACTGAGGATTCAAATCCTATATCTTGTCTTAATCAACTGTGGCCTCATGTCTATCTTTTGTCTTGATTCACTATGGATTCAAATCTATGCCTGATCTTGATCAACACTGGATTCAAGTCCTAGTTAATCCACATCCAGGTTAAT
This sequence comes from Oreohelix idahoensis, assembly GCA_024509875.1. Classification (NCBI taxonomy): domain Eukaryota; kingdom Metazoa; phylum Mollusca; class Gastropoda; order Stylommatophora; family Oreohelicidae; genus Oreohelix; species Oreohelix idahoensis. Next base: position 423,753 of record JAMPIV010012595.1, on the reverse strand, counting down.
GTAATCTCACATAATCAAGACTCTAATGTACTTAACTTGTCTTCCCATTTTCTTCTTAATGAGCTTTTCTCCAAAATCACCAGAGGGTGCAATTCTGCAACCTTTTCTTCTATGTTTCTCATTCATCCAAGAGAAGGATTCTTCAGCTCGGATAACCTTTTCTTGTGTAACTGAAATGTATGTAACCTGCCCGCAGCACTCCAATTACATTATTTTTGTCTACAATCCACGAGGCCATTCACACAAACATGGCCCAAGCTGATATGAAGTCTTAATACAGTCTTGAATATGCCAGATTGAAAAATAAAAGCCTAAATTTGTTAACAAGTCACTATGGATTTAAAAATAAAAGCAATTTAAAAGTCACTTGTTACATGATATAGAGGTAACAACATCCTAATAAAGTCATTAAGCACACCCCAGATTAGAACAGAAAAGCCTAAATGTATGAATACTTCACTCTGGATAAGAATAATATTTTAAAAATAACTGGATATATACAGGGTAGTCATAAAGTCCTGGTGCAGATTTAAATTTTAATAACTAAAGTTATACAAACAATAGAACTTTGCAGTAAAAAAAAATATGCGAAAGCTCAATTCTTAGTTTTTTAATATAACAATCATCATCATGTGACGTATTCTCTCCAGAACGTTGTCTCCATTACGGCTGCTCTGAACGCATCATGATTTTGGGCAAGTCTACTTGCATCTTCCAAAAACATGTTCAGACTCTCTGTGATGTCCTGGCTCCACCGTTGTCTAGGTCGTCCCTTTCCCCTTTTTCCGTTGCCTTCCATTACCAATTTTTCCAGACTATTATGTCTTTTTATATGACCGAAAAATTTCAGCTTCCTTATTGTGATTGTATTTAGGAGCCAATTTTCCTCTACATTTAGTGAGTGCAGTACTTCTCTGTTGGTCTCTTTTTCTGTCCACGGTATTCTCAACATCCTTCTGTAGCATTTCATTTCAACCAGCCAAGAGGCGCACCACAGCAATCAGGATACCACGCACACGCGCAATGGAAATATGCCTATATCTACAAAACGTTATGGCACTCGCCCTGTGATGGAAACCCAGGCAGGCGCAGTGCCGGGTCCTCTGCCTCAAAAGGGCCCAACCCCTACTACTAGTGGTTCTTCTCAATTGTCCCGTGGAGCCAGGAGGCATGAGAATAGAGCTACTGGCTAAGCAAAGCAAAGACCACTTAAAATAATGCACTGGAATGCTGAAGGCGTCAACAGTAAAAAAGACGGCTACAGTAAAAAATTACAGCTCGAAAATATCTTGAATGAAGAGCAAGTAAATGTATGCTGCTTGCAAGAAACCCACCTCAACAAGGACATAGCCTTCAAAATCAGAGGCTACCAGTGCTACCGATCTGACCGAATAGACAGGCGAAAGGGTGAAATACTGACACTCGTGAGGAATAACATCAGTGCATGTCAGCTTGAAACATATATGGAGGGGGCAGAATACCAGATGCTTCATCTCAGGACAGAAAGTACAGAATTCCACCTGCTCAACTACTGCTGTCCAAGCGACTACCCACTGGCACTAGACACAATCCCAGCAAAAGAAAGAATGATTGTAACGGAGACTTCAACAGCCACTCACAGAGCTGGGGCTATGATCACATGGACAGGAGAGGTGAGGAGCTTGAGAACTGGCAGGATGACAATGGGCTTATCCTGATTAACCAGCCAATCGACCAACCAACCTTCTACTCGAGATCATGGCACACCACCTCTACACCAGACCTGGCATTCCACTCACCAGGCCTGCAGTGGAACACCACATGCGTTGTAGGGAAACAACTTGGAGGCAGCGACCACCGGCCAGTCTTCCTAATTGTGGAAAATGAACTTGTCAAGGAGAGCAGCACTCTCTCTAGGTGGAACTACAAGAAGGCAGGCTGGACAATGTACCAGCACCGTACTAGTATACTGGCTAGAGATCTGACTGTAGACAAAGACATCAATAAGCTAGTCGATGAATTCAGCAGATGCATATTACAGGCTGCTCGTGAAACAATACCTAGAGGGGGCTTGTAAGCACTATAAACCATATTGGAATAGTGAACTAGAGCAACTGCACAACGACGTAGAAACATCTCGAAAGCAGGCAGAGACCAGTCCATGCCAAGAACACCACAATAACTACCAGCAAGCTAAGGCTAAATTTCAAAGGGCCAAGTTGCAGGCCAGGCGGAGAAGCTGGAAGGAGAAAACAGAGTCCTTGAACTTCGAAAGAGATACAAAGAAACTGTGGAAACTGGTAAAACAACTTAACGATGAGGGTACAGGGAGAAACTCAAAGATTGCACTGTACAAAGATGGAAACATCCTCATGGGAAAACAGGCAGCTGATCACTTTGCAGACTCCTTTGCTAAAGACAACAACATCGAAGTTAGCCCAGAGAAGCAACAGGAGACTCGTGAGAAACAACAATATGCAGGACAAGATTAAACCATACCTGAAGTTATGGAGGCACCAGACACATTCAGAGAACTGGAGCTTGCAATATCCAAATTGAAAATGAGAAAGTCGCCAGGAGTTGATGATTAATGAAATGATTAAGAACTTGGGAACCACAGCAAAAACAAAGCTGCTGCAGATCTTCAATATATGTTGGAACTCAGGCAGAGTTCCACAGACCTGGAGGGAAGCAATCATGATACCACTCCTAAAACCAGGAAAAGACAGTTCCACGGCCTCCAGCTACAGACCAATCAGCCTTACAAGCTGCCTCTGCAAAACAATGGAACGTATCATCAACCTCAGGCTACAGTGGTACCTTGAAAGTGAAAACCTTCTTGTACCACAGCAGGCGGGCTTTAGGCAGTGTTATTCTACCGAAGATCAGGCAACTTACCTTTCCCAAGAGATTGAGGATGCGTTCCAAGATAAGAAACTGGTACTAGCAGCATGGAAAGATCTAAGGAAAGCATTTGACAAGGTTTGGAAAGAAGGACTTCTGAAGAAACTGAGAAACTGTAGAGTGAATGGTAGGATGTACAAATGGGTGAAAGCCTACTTGCATAACAGAAGAGCCAGAGTACAACTAGATGGCCTCAAGAGTAAGAAAATTCTACTGCGTCATGGCGTCCCTCAGGGAGGGGTTCTGTCCCCCACACTTTTCCTAGTCTACATCATCGACCTGGTTGCTGAACTACCACATGGAATGAAAGTGGCAATGTACACTGATGACCTGGTAATATGATGCACAGATGAGCATGCAACAGTGGCCACCAAACTGCTACAAAGAGCTATAGATGCCTTTACCTCATGGGCAAATAGAAGGTGTGTCAGCATCAACACAGACAAGTGCAGCACTATGCTCTTCACCCTCTCTCCCAAACAAAAAGCTGGTGTCATCAAGATAAATGAAAAGCTACTGAGAGAAGATAAACAACCCACCTATCTCGGAGTTACATTCGATGATAGGCTGACATGGAAGCAGCACATCAACAAGGCAGCAACAAAGGCCAGGAGGAAGTTAGCCATCCTGAGAAAACTAGGTGGAACCACATGGGGAGCCAGCGGGAAAATACTTAGTAAAGTTTACCAGCAGGGCATACGACCACACTTGGAATATGGGTCAGCTGTGTGGTATCCAGCATCAAACACCACATTACATGAGCTAGATAAGGTGCAAAACCAGGCGCTTAGGGTCATCACGGGGGCAATGAAATCAACGCCTATAGTGAAGATGGAGAAAATGGGGAGGATACAAGCACTGAGAGAACGCAGAGACACGAAAGTGCTAACACAGGCAGAAAAGTTCCTCTGTATGCCGAGCCATCCAATGAAGGACAGATTCCAAAACCTAGCAATGGGGCGATTGAAAAGAAGCAGCTTTATCCACCAGGCCAAACAATTTTGTAGACAAACTTCAGACCTGCCTGAAGTTGACAGTCCCCTAAAGTCTGTGCCAGAACAAACCCCTTGGAGAGAGGAGCCTGGACTACCAGTACACATCCAGACAAAAAGTGAAAGGAATATTCGACAGGGATGAACAGAACAGCGTGCAACGTAGGACTGTCACTCTGTTTCCTGGATGATGAATACCCACAGGACCTCTGGGTCCGAGTATACACAGATGGGTCAGCACAGAATGCAGTAAAGAATGGAGGAGCAGGAGTGTGCATAGGGACAACACTAGGGATATGGTCAGAGTACCAACGGGGAAATTCTGTAACAACTATGATGCAGAAGTCCAGGCAATCAAGGTGGCAACTGAGAAACTGTTGAACACCAATCTCGGTCCACAGCCTGTGGTATTCCTGACAGATGCAAGATCAGCACTCCAAGCACTTCAGTCCAGAAAATTTCCAGGTATGCAAGCCCTACTTTCTGAACTGTGCAACCAGCGCAGGGTCGCCATGCAGTGGATACCGTCTCATTGTGGAATACCAGGAAATGAGAGAGCGGACCGAATGGCTAAAGAAGGTGCTGCAGATGAGCAACCGGATGTACCAGTTACGTACCATCAGAAGAAAAAGATGATCAAGTCAATCAGAAAGCCACCAACACAGGATGACTACCAAGCTATGAACAGATCAGAACAAATTGTCATTCTGCGCCTCAGAACAGGACACAACCGACTCCACAGCCACATGTATACAAAATTCAAGATTGGGAATTCAGCCATGTGTACAGGCACCCCAGACTGCGGAGCACGTACTTCAAGATTGCCCCGAATATGATATATTGAGGCAAACCCACTGGCCCAAAGAAACAACACCGGAAGCAAAACTATACGGACCTCTGTATGAACTACAAAAGACAGTGAAGTTTATACAAGAAACAACATTGCAGATATAGACAATATATTTCAAGCGAACGAAAGAAGAAGAAGAACTTAGTTCATGCCAAGATGTCCGGATACATACTATCTGCTACAGTTCTCTTCACATCTTCTTAATCCTTTTTAAAGTCTGTCTCCAATTCTTTTCTCCATGTTTTTTTTCCTCTCCCTCTATTTCTTGTTACCACGGGGATTCCAGAACAAGGAATGTCTTGTAAGGCTGTCAGCTGGTTTCCTCTAACAAACATCAATGTCTGACCTTCACCTTGTTCCACTGGTATTTCATCATCATCATCCTTTTCCTTTGTGCTCCTTACAGAGCAGAAGCCACCACTGCAGCTGGTCCCCTGACAGGAAGTCTGCATCAAGCTTTGACATGCTCATGGAGATGTGGTTACTGCAGCAACTTGTTGTACATGATGAGGTTGTGAGCCCCCATGAACAACCTTATAGCAGTTGCCATGCATGACTTGCTGATGGAGCATCTGTCCTATTCCTTCTTTGTGTCCACTAGTATTTGCCCATCAGTTCCACAATGGTGACCTTATCATACCATTTTATCCCTCCATTTTGCTCCAGTAAATACTTTTAATTCCTTTTTATCCTGAATATCTAGGGTAAGTGAGGCAGTGGAAGACCATAGTTAGTTATGGCTGAAGGGGCTATTATTATTGGAAGCCTAAAGAACAAATGGAGAAGAGAACTGGAAGCGGATATGAATGGAATAAAGAAGATATCGAAAGATCTTAAGCTGATGGCACAAGACAGGAAGGCTTAGCATAAATTTGCTGAAGCCTATGCTCCTTGGGAAGCTAAAGGTTGATGACGATGAACTATTTTTATTATAAGAAGAATAATTAAGTAAAGGTAAATTTAAAGGTAAAGGATCCGTTACACGCCCATTGAGGCATATTGGGAATATGGTGTTAGGCCCATATTTTCTTGACCATCGGCACACTAGGGGTGATGTGGTCAGCATCACGCTGTCCACCTTAACCTTCCTAAATTTGCTCTGGTACCCAATTGGGGCTGGGTCAACCCAGGAGCCGTTTGCGGCCTTAAAAAAATCCCACCTCATCTGGGGATCGAACCATAGACCACTGAGCTAGGAAGCCAGTGCACTAACCACTATGCTACCGCAGCTCCCTAATTAAGTAAGGTACACAAAATTTAAATAATGTAAACATGTCATTATAAGGCACAAAGCATCTGGTATAAATAAAGTGGATATAAAAATGTAATAAGCAAAAGGATAAAAATAAGTAATTTTAAAGTATTATACAAAATTATTTCAAAGTTTAAGGCCATCATGATCATGCTCACTGTAGAATAGTGTTAGTGATCATGGATCCATTGATCCAAATCTATTATGTTTTCTATCAATGTCATTGTAAGAACCTCTTCTCACACAATATCATATTATTTATATATATATATATATTTTTTTTTTTTTCACTCTGTCTTCCTCTATGTCCATTGTCATAAATAATATTTGTTGAGATATTTTCAAGGGCTCTTCTCATCACTAACTATTGTCATGATGTTTTGAAGAGCTCTTGTCCAACAATAACTGTCTCATCATGTTTCCAATAAATAATGCTAAAAATACATGTGCTATTGAAAGGATACGGTATGAAAGGTGAGCGAAAGGAAGGGCAGAATGTTAGACGGGCCTGCGTGCCCAATTCTCAACCCTTTGAAAATAAAGTTTGTTCGTTCCAAGTGCTCGTCTCATCAGCAATTACTGCACTCTTCTCATCAATAATTGTCATTAATAAGGTTTCAAAGTTCTATCTCATCAATAAATGCTGTGTTGTCATCATGTTTCCAAGTGCTCTTCTCAACAATAAATTATTGTCATTATGTTTCCAAGTGCTCTTCTCATAAATGCTCAATGAAGGTTGCCTTTCTTATCTTCTGATGTTTTATATATATATACTAGCAATAACCTGTCAATAATGACGGAAGTAAATCAAAAAACTGTAATATATTTTTAAAACATTTTAAATTCAATATACTGTAAAAGTTCTTTCTCGCTTGCTCGTTGTGATTGACGCGATCGTCTCTTCCTCTTAGCATCTGCAGCTCGTTTTGCAGCCATCTTATCATTTTGATCCATAATAGTAATAATAAGTCTGCAATACTTTAAATTAAAATTTTGTCTTGAAGAAACAATCAACAACTTACATTTTAAGGTTATTTTTAACAAAAATGATGAGTTAAATCCATTTCCGGAATGAAACTGGGTTCTACACTGACTTTTCTTCGTTGAGTGTTACAATTTTTGGGACAGTACATATAAGGGAACCAATACAATTAATGTCTAACTTTCAATAACAGTTGCATCCCTTAGATGTGACTGACATACAAATGGCGAGAATTATGGATGTTGATGATATATATATATATTAAGAGAAATATATATGCCGCTGCCAACAAAATTACATTATCTACTTTTAGTGCACTAATTGTTATGATGAAGTATTACTTCAGCCACTTAATGCATTCTTTTCAAATTATTTATTTGAAGATACGTGCAGTATTGCATAGAAATCTTAATTTGTTATTCTTCTTCTTCTACAGGTGCCTGGTCTGGAACAGACATTGGCGATCATGACCCTCCAAATCTTCTCTGTCTTTTGATAGTCTAATGATGTTGTTGTTGCCCATGATCTTGTTTGTTGCCCAGTTGTTTAAGCTTTCCACATACATCTTTCTCTGCCTTCCTCTTCCTCTCCTACCTGGTATTTTCCCACATAAGACTAATTCCTCCACTCCTCTTCTGTTAATATGTCCCATAAATTTCATTTGTCTTTTCCTGATGGCTTTGATGATCGACCTATTAACACCCGCAGCTGTCAATACCTCGGCATTTGTTTTCTTCTCTGTCCACGATATTCTCAGTATCCTTCTCAAAAACCACATTTCCACTGCCTCCAGTTTTTTCACCATTTGGTTACTCATTGTCCAGCATTCACATCCATATAAAAGAACGGACCACACGTAGCCCCTTAGTAAGCAAATTTTTGTGCTTATGGTGATGTTTCTGTTTTTCATTACGTTGCTCATCCTAGTAAAGGATTCTTTGGACATGGCGATTCTGTTCTTTATCTCTGTGTCACATCTGCCATCTGATGTCAATGTGTAGCCTAAATATTTAAAAAGATTGACTTGTTTGATTTTTTCTCTTTTGCTGTTCAAAGAGCATACTGGTATTTGTATTTTCTTAGAAACTACCATGCATACAGTTTTGCTGACATTCAAAGATAATCCTTTCATCTCGCTCTCTTCCACTACTTTGTCTAGAATGATTTGTAGATTTTCCTCTGACTCTACTATTAAAACGGTGTCATCTGCATATCTCAGATTGTTGATATTTCGTCCTCCGACTTTAATGCCCTCGAGGCGTTCAATGTTTCAAAGTATCGTCTCGCTGTATATGTTGAAAAGATCAGGTGATAGCACACATCCCTGTCTAACTCCTCTTTTAATTGCTCTGAATTCACTTAGTTCTCCTTCAAATCTGATCGCAGATTCCTGCTCCCAATATATGTTCCTTATTATCCTAAGATCTTCTTTCCTGTCTATATTTAGTTCATGTAAAATGTCAAAAAGGTCTTGGTGTTTCACTTTGTCAAATGCTTTTGAGTAGTCTATAAAGCATAGATAAAGGTCTCTTTGTACATCAATACATCTTTCCATGAGCATTGATAATGTGAAAATTGCATTTCTGGTACCTTTATCTGCAACAAAACCGAATTGAGTTTCAGAAATTTCTGGTCGTATTCTATTTCTTGTCCTGTCCATTATGATGCGAAGGAATATTTTGGTGACATGACTCATTAGGCTGAATGTTCTATGTGATTCGCATTCTGTTGTTCCTGGTTTTTCAGGTATAGTGATGAATACTGATCTGCAGATGTTTGGGGGCATCTCTCCTGTATCATATACTTGTATCTTGTTCAGGAGTTTTGTTATTTCCTCTATGCCAAGTTCTCCTAGTGCTTCATAGATTTCTACAGGAAAGTTGTCAGGCCCTGGTGCTTTACCATGTTTCATTTTCTTAATAGCATATTCAACCTCGTCTTTCAATATGTGTGGACCTTCCATGTTTTTTCTTATGTTTGATTTATCGCCTCGATCATCATCTAGTTCCTCTATATATTCTGACCATCTATATAAAATATCTTCCTTGTCCATTAGAATATTTCCTTCCTTTGACTTTATACATCCTGTTTGAATGCAGGTACTCTGCCCTGATATTTCTCTTGCTTTTTGGTGCATAGTTTTATTATCACTGTTTTTGTTGCTCTCCATTTCTTTGCATTGCTCGTTGAGCCATTCCTCTTTAGCCACGTTGAATTTCCTCTTTATTTCTCAATTTAATTTTTGATATTCTTTGTCATCATTTTTCGCTAGTTTTCTCGATTCCATGAGGTCTAAAATTTCTTGTGTCATCCATTTTTTTTATGTTCCTTTTTTCCTGGATTTGGAATATGTTCTTGCATTGACATCTCAATACATTTATTGAATTCCTGCCATCTCTCCTCTATCGATGTACGGCCAGCAAGTGCTTCGAGTTTATCCCTTACCGATATGTTGAACTTTTCTCTCATATCCTCTGTTACGGTGTTTTATCGGCGTCGTCTGCTATATTTGGCAGCACGCATTTTTGATGATAAGAGAATTAATGTAGAATCATTGTTATACTTCATGGTCTAATGAACGCAATCCGCACAGTCGGATTGTGACGCGTGAGCGTTGGTATGGTCACGCGTAGTGACCAATTTAGGGGACCCTTTTGTATTTGACCGTCACGCCATGAAGTCGCATTGTTGAATCCTCCAGAGTTAGGCTATGTATTGCCGAATTATTATTATTGATGGACGCGCAGGGTCGGTCCATAGTTCCTTAATGGATAATGAAATATAATGTTAGTAGATCAGTGGATGATCTATATATTAAATATTCGTCAAATACACAGGCGTATCATTACCGTCTGACTGGATGACAGCAGAGCGTGAACATCGCCTTTGATGTTCTGACATGAACTTATTTGACTGGAAGAGTGACGGTATCATGGATTCCCATTGATTAATGCAGATGTACATTTCTTATATTGATGAATCACAGTATGATGTTCTTCACATGTCTTGTCAAATAAATGTATATATTGGACTCAGTATGAAAGACTTACCGCATTCGTCATTCGACTTGAAGGTTGGCCTGCATGCCATCTTATATTGATTGTATTCGCATTATACTTAAACTAATCTTCTATGAGGAAGACTTCTAACATATATTTATGAAGAATGGTATTCGTACTGAACAAACAATGAAGTGTCAACGACTACGATACAGACCAGACAATATCTCAACTAAATCTTTAATAATTGTCTGAGTACGAACCCACGTACGGACACATATAATCAAGTGATCTGTGATCAAACTGATAGTCCGCATAAACTCAACTGCGATATCAACCACGTCGTCTGTATCATCCTCATTGGTCTTCAACATGTTTGTTTGGAACTTGGGGGTTCTTTTTGATTTCTTGAGTATTTTCAGTTTCACTCTTAGAAATATGTCATTAAAGGGGTTAAACAAATTGTACAGGAAAGGTATAATTTGTACAGGAATTTTTAATTTTTGTCAGCGTACTGCTGTACAAGTAGTTTGTACTGGTAATTTTTTTAAGTATGTTTTTCCCCTCTTTAAAAATTACTTTTCTTTTAAAAAATATTTGTAAAATGTTCATCTTCTGTATTACAAATACTCTTATGTAAAGTTTTTTTTTTTACTTTGTAAGGTTTTTATTGGTATGTCATACAGGTTTGTATCTCCGGAGGGTGACAGGTACATGTTTATAAGTAATAATTTTTGGCACAGTAAGTTTTCTGCTTCCATTTATAAAGGTATAATAAGTAAACCACAATAATGCTTAACATTAATACAAACTGCTCCTGTTAACAAATTCCCAACTCCTACGTACGTAAGTAGTAGATATACATGGCTATAAAAGGCAAATATCATACGTTCATTTTCTCTTGACGGCAAAGAAAATCAATGATGCTATATGTTTCAATGACCAAAACGCTTGCTTGATGGTCAGGAACAACTTCTGATGATGAGATTAACCCAGTTTTGATGCTCTGTATACAGTTCTCTATTTTTACATTTTCTACAGCACTTCTCTGGGTGTTGCAAAGATCATGGCTCCATTTTCTGCCTTCAAGGTTGGTGACAGAAATCTTCTGGTCGGTTTTGATGAATCACACGACAGCTTGAAGCTGATAACATGAAAGTGAAGAAATTATTCATCCTTTTTCTTTACCTGCTGAAATTAACACCAACATTAAAATGAAGGCTCTAACAAATAACAGTTCACAGTGAATAAAATAGGTCTATATTGCTGTATAGACCTATTTTATTCACTTCCAACTTTATTTGTAAGAGCCATCATTGTAATTTCAGCAATACAGACAAAGTTGGAGGGACAGACAATGATATCAAAATAAGAATATAAAAAAAGGAAGAGGAACTTTCATTGCATTGGGAAACATAAAAATCAGAATCTTCAAGTCAAAAGTCCAGTTAGTCGTATTGTATAGCTCTGTCAAGTCAGTCCTATTGTATGGCTCTGTCAAGTCAGTCCTATTGTATGGCTCTGTCAAGTCAGTCCTATTGTATGGCTCTGTCAAGTCAGTCCTATTGTATGGCTCTGTCAAGTCAGTCCTATTGTATGGCTCTGTCAAGTCAGTCCTATTGTATGACTCTGTCGAGTCCAGTCCTTATTGTATGGCTCTGGCAAGTCAGTCCTAGTGTCTGGCTCTGTCAAGTCAGTCCTATTGTATGGCTCTGTCAAGTCAGTCCTATTGTATGGCTCTGTCAAGTCAGTCCCTATTGTATGGCTCTGTCAAGTCAGTCCTATTGTATGGCTCTGTCAAGTCAGTCCTATTGTATGGCTCTGTCAAGTCAGTCCTATTGTATGGCTCTGTCAAGTCAGTCCTATTGTATGGCTCTGTCAAGTCAGTCCTATTGTATGGCTCTGTCAAGTCAGTTCCTATTGTATGGCTCTGTCAAGTCAGTCCTATTGTATGGCTCTGTCAAGTCAGTCCTATTGTATGGCTCTGTCAAGTCAGTCCTATTGTATGGCTCTGTCAAGTCAGTCCTATTGTATGGCTCTGTCAAGTCAGTCCTATTGTATGGCTCTGTCAAGTCAGTCCTATTGTATGGCTCTGTCAAGTCAGTCCTATTGTATGGCTCTGTCAAGTCAGTCCTATTGTATGGCTCTGTCAAGTCAGTCCTATTGTATGGCTCTGTCAAGTCAGTCCTATTGTATGGCTCTGTCAAGTCAGTCCTATTGTATGGCTCTGTCAAGTCAGTCCTATTGTATGGCTCTGTCAAGTCAGTCCTATTGTATGGCTCTGTCAAGTCAGTCCTATTGTATGGCTCTGTCAAGTCAGTCCTATTGTATGGCTCTGTCAAGTCAGTCCTATTGTATGGCTCTGTCAAGTCAGTCCTATTGTATGGCTCTGTCAAGTCAGTCCTATTGTATGGCTCTGTCAAGTCAGTCCTATTGTATGGCTCTGTCAAGTCAGTCCTATTGTATGGCTCTGTCAAGTCAGTCCTATTGTATGGCTCTGTCAAGTCAGTCCTATTGTATGGCTCTGTCAAGTCAGTCCTATTGTATGGCTCTGTCAAGTCAGTCCTATTGTATGGCTCTGTCAAGTCAGTCCTATTGTATGGCTCTGTCAAGTCAGTCCTATTGTATGGCTCTGTCAAGTCAGTCCTATTGTATGGCTCTGTCAAGTCAGTCCTATTGTATGGCTCTGTCAAGTCAGTCCTATTGTATGGCTCTGTCAAGTCAGTGCTATTGTATGGCTCTGTCAAGTCAGTCCTATTGTATGGCTCTGTCAAGTCAGTCCTATTGTATGGCTCTGTCAAGTCAGTCCTATTGTATGGCTCTGTCAAGTCAGTCCTATTGTATGGCTCTGTCAAGTCAGTCCTATTGTATGGCTCTGTCAAGTCAGTCCTATTGTATGGCTCTGTCAAGTCAGTCCTATTGTATGGCTCTGTCAAGTCAGTCCTATTGTATGGCTCTGTCAAGTCAGTCCTATTGTATGGCTCTAAAACATGAAGAACAGCAGAAACAACCAAAAAGTACAGACTTTCATAAATGGGTGCTTGCGTAGAACTCTTCTTCTTCTTTGATCCTTAGCCGCTGACCATCAAAGCAGTCAGTGGTCATTACGCCTGGTGGCGTCTTGTAGGGCAACAACAAATTGATTCCACTTTGCTCGGTCGGCGGCCATCCTTCATACAGTGCCCCAACTCTGGTTCATTCTTTGCATCTCAGCCTCCAAGTCCTCCGCCAAGTTGTTTTTCTTCAGGGGTCCATAGCATATCTGTTCTTGTGATGGCATCGGGGTCTCTTCTGAGGACATGGCCAACTCAGCTCCAGCGTCTGCCAGCTATGATGGTGTGCATGTCCTCTTCCTTGCTCCAAGTAAGCAGATCTTGGTTGGTGATGGTATTACTCACAGTAGAAGGAAACTTATTACTCACAGTAGAAGGAAACTTATTACTCACAGTAGAAGGAAACTTATTACTCACAGTAGAAGGAAACTTATTACTCACATTAGAAGGAAACTTATTACTCACATTAGAAGGAAACTTATTACTCACAGTAGAAGGAAACTTATTACTCACATTAGAAGGAAATTTATTACTCACAGTAGAAGAAAACTTATTACTCACACAAGAAGGAAATTTATTACTATCATTAGAAGGAAATTTATTACTCACATTAGAAGGAAACTTATTACTCACATTAGAAGGAAACTTATTACTCACAGTAGAAGGAAACTTATTACTCACAGTAGAAGGAAACTTATTACTCACATTAGAAGGAAATTTATTACTCACATTAGAAGGAAATTTATTACTCACATTAGAAGGAAATTTATTACTCACAGTAGAAGGAAACTTATTACTCACAGTAGAAGGAAACTTATTACTCACATTAGAAGGAAATTTATTACTCACATTAGAAGGAAATTTATTACTCACAGTAGAAGGAAACTTATTACTCACAGTAGAAGGAAACTTATTACTCACAGTAGAAGGAAACTTATTACTCACAGTAGAAGGAAATTTATTACTCACAGTAGAAGAAAACTTATTACTCACAGTAGAAGAAAACTTATTACTCACAGTAGAAGGAAATTTATTACTCACATTAGAAGGAAATTTATTACTCACATTAGAAGGAAACTTATTACTCACATTAGAAGGAAACGTATTACTCACAGTAGAAGGAAACTTATTACTCACAGTAGAAGGAAACTTATTACTCACAGTAGAAGGAAATTTATTACTCACATTAGCAGGAAACTTATTACTCACAGTAGAAGGAAACTTATTACTCACAGTAGAAGGAAACTTATTACTCACATTAGAAGGAAAATTATTACTCACATTAGAAGGAAACTTATTACTCACAGTAGAAGGAAACTTATTACTCACAGTAGAAGGAAACTTATTACTCACATTAGAAGGAAACTTATTACTCACAGTAGAAGGAAACTTATTACTCACAGTAGAAAGAAACTTATTACTCACAGTAGAAGAAAACTTACTCACAGTAGAAGGAAACTTATTACTCACAGTAGAAGAAAACTTATTACTCACAGTAGAAGGAAACTTATTACTCACAGTAGAAGGAAATTTATTACTCACAGTAGAAGGAAACCTATTACTCACAGTAGAAGGAAACTTATTACTCACAGTAGAAGGAAACTTATTACTCACATTAGAAGGAAACTTATTACTCACAGTAGAAGGAAACTTATTACTCACAGTAGAAGGAAATTTATTACTCACAGTAGAAGGAAACTTATTATCACAGTAGAAGGAAACTTATTACTCACAGTAGAAGGAAACCTATTACTCATAGTAGAAGGAAACCTATTACAAACAGTAGAAGGAAACCTATTACTCACAGTAGAAGAAAACTTATTACTCACAGTAGAAGAAAACTTATTACTCACAGTAGAAGGAAACTTATTACTCACAGTAGAAGAAAACTTATTACTCACAGTAGAAGGAAACTTATTATTCACAGTAGAAGGAAACTTATTACTCACATTAGAAGGAAACTTATTACTCACATTAGAAGGAAACTTATTACTCACATTAGAAGGAAACTTATTACTCACAGTAGAAGGAAACTTATTACTCACAGTAGAAGGAAACTTATTACTCACAGTAGAAGAAAACTTATTACTCACAGTAGAAGGAAACTTATTACTCACAGTAGAGGAAAACTTATTACTCACAGTAGAAGGAAACTTATTACTCACAGTAGAAGGAAACTTATTACTCACAGTAGAAGGAAACTTATTACTCACAGTAGAAGGAAACTTATTACTCACAGTAGAAGGAAATTTATTATCACAGTAGAAGGAAACTTATTACTCACAGTAGAAGGAAACTTATTATCACAGTAGAAGGAAACTTATTACTCACAGTAGAAGGAAATTTATTATCACAGTAGAAGGAAACTTATTACTCACAGTAGAAGGAAACTTATTACTCACAGTAGAAGGAAACTTATTACTCACAGTAGAAGGAAACTTATTATCACAGTAGAAGGAAACTTATTACTCACAGTAGAAGGAAACTTATTATCACAGTAGAAGGAAACTTATTACTCACAGTAGAAGGAAACTTATTATCACAGTAGAAGGAAACTTATTACTCACAGTAGAATGAAATTTATTACTCACAGTAGAAGGAAACCTATTACTCACATTAGAAGGAAACTTATTACTCATAGTAGAAGGACATTTATTACTCACATTAGAAGGAAACTTATTACTCATAGTAGAAGGACATTTATTACTATGGTAGAAGGAAATTTATTACTCACAGTAGAAGGAAATTTATTACTCACAGTAGAAGGAAATTTATTGCTCACAGTAGAAGGAAACTTATTACTCACAGTAGAAGGAAACATATTACTCACAGTAGAAGGAAATTTATTGCTCACAGTAGAAGGAAACGTATTGCTCACAGTAGAAGGAAATTTATTGCTCACAGTAGAAGGAAACTTATTACTCACAGTAGAAGGAAATTTATTGCTCACAGTAGAAAGAAACTTATTACTCACAGTAGAAGGAAACTTATTACTCACAGTAGAAGGAAACTTATTACTCACAGTAGAAGGAAACTTATTACTCACAGTAGAAGGAAACTTATTACTCACAGTAGAAGGAAACTTATTACTCACAGTAGAAGGAAACATATTACTCACAGTAGAAGGAAACTTATTACTCACAGTAGAAGGAAACTTATTACAGTAGAAGGAAACTTATTACTCACAGTAGAAGGAAATGTATTACTCACAGTAGAAGGAAATTTATTACTCGCAGTAGAAGGAAATTTATTACTCACAGTAGAAGGAAACTTATTACTCACAGTAGAAGGAAACTTATTACTCACAGTAGAAGGAAACTTATTACTCACAATAGAAGGACATTTATTACTCACAGTAGAAGGAAACTTATTACTCACAGTAGAAGGAAACTTAATACTCACAGTAGAAGGAAACTTATTACTCACAGTAGAAGGAAATTTATTACTCACAGTAGAAGGAAACTTATTACTCACAGTAGAAGGAAATCTATTACTCACAGTAGAAGGAAACTTAATACTCACAGTAGAAGGAAACTTATTACTCACAGTAGAAGGAAATTTATTGCTCACAGTAGAAGGAAATGTATTGCTCACAGTAGAAGGAAATTTATTGCTCACAGTAGAAGGAAACTTATTACTCACAGTAGAAGGAAATTTATTACTCACAGTAGAAGGAAATTTATTACTCACAGTAGAAGGAAACATATTACTCACAGTAGAAGGAAATTTATTACTTACAGTAGAAGGAAACTTATTACTCACAGTAGAAAGAAACTTATTACAGTAGAAGGAAACTTATTACAGTAGAAGGAAATTTATTACTCACAGTAGAAGGAAACTTATTACTCACAGTAGAAGGAAGCTTATTACTCACAGTAGAAGGAAACTTATTACAGTAGAAGGAAACTTATTACTCACAGTAGAAGGAAACGTATTACTCACAGTAGATGGAAACTTATTATCACAGTAGAAGGAAACTTATTACTCACAGTAGAAGGAAACCTATTACTCACAGTAGAAGGAAACCTATTACTCACAGTAGAAGAAAACTTATTACTCACAGTAGAAGAAAACTTATTACTCACAGTAGAAGGAAACTTATTACTCACAGTAGAAGAAAACTTATTACTCACATTAGAAGGAAACTTATTACTCACAGTAGAAGGAAACTTATTACTCACAGTAGAAGGAAATTTATTACTCACAGTAGAAGGAAACTTATTATCACAGTAGAAGGAAACTTATTACTCACAGTAGAAGGAAACCTATTACTCACAGTAGAAGGAAACCTATTACTCACAGTAGAAGAAAACTTATTACTCACAGTAGAAGAAAACTTATTACTCACAGTAGAAGGAAACTTATTACTCACAGTAGAAGAAAACTTATTACTCACAGTAGAAGGAAACTTATTACTCACAGTAGAAGGAAACTTATTACTCACATTAGAAGGAAACTTATTACTCACATTAGAAGGAAACTTATTACTCACATTAGAAGGAAACGTATTACTCACAGTAGAAGGAAACTTATTACTCACAGTAGAAGGAAATTTATTACTCACAGTAGAAGGAAACTTATTATCACAGTAGAAGGAAACTTATTACTCACAGTAGAAGGAAACTTATTACTCACAGTAGAAGGAAACTTATTATCACAGTAGAAGGAAACTTATTACTCACAGTAGAAGGAAACTTATTACTCACAGTAGAAGGAAACTTATTACTCACAGTAGAAGGAAACTTATTACTCACAGTAGAAGAAAACTTATTACTCACAGTAGAAGGAAACTTTTTACTCACAGTAGAGGAAAACTTATTACTCACAGTAGAAGGAAACTTATTACTCACAGTAGAAGAAAACTTATTACTCACAGTAGAAGGAAACTTATTACTCACAGTAGAAGGAAACTTATTACTCACAGTAGAAGGAAATTTATTACTCACAGTAGAAGGAAACTTATTACTCACAGTAGAAGGAAACTTATTACTCACAGTAGAAGGAAATTTATTACTCACAGTAGAAGGAAACTTATTATCACAGTAGAAGGAAACTTATTACTCACAGTAGAAGGAAACTTATTACTCACAGTAGAAGGAAACTTATTATCACAGTAGAAGGAAACTTATTACTCACAGTAGAAGGAAACTTATTATCACAGTAGAAGGAAACTGATTACTCACAGTAGAAGGAAATTTATTATCACAGTAGAAGGAAACTTATTACTCACAGTAGAAGGAAACTTATTATCACAGTAGAAGGAAACTTATTACTCACAGTAGAAGGAAATTTATTATCACAGTAGAAGGAAACTTATTACTCACAGTAGAAGGAAACTTATTACTCACAGTAGAAGGAAACTTATTACTCACAGTAGAAGGAAACTTATTATCACAGTAGAAGGAAACTTATTACTCACAGTAGAAGGAAACTTATTATCACAGTAGAAGGAAACTTATTACTCACAGTAGAAGGAAACTTATTATCACAGTAGAAGGAAACTTATTACTCACAGTAGAATGAAATTTATTACTCACAGGAGAAGGAAACCTATTACTCACATTAGAAGGAAACTTATTACTCATAGTAGAAGGATATTTATTACTCACATTAGAAGGAAACTTATTACTCATAGTAGAAGGACATTTATTACTATGGTAGAAGGAAATTTATTACTCACAGTAGAAGGAAATTTATTACTCACAGTAGAAGGAAATTTATTACTTACAGTAGAAGGAAACTTGTTACTCATAGTAGAAGGACATTTATTACTATGGTAGAAGGAAACTTATTACTCACAGTAGAAGGAAATTTATTACTCACAATAGAAGGAAACTTATTGCTCACAGTAAAAGGAAACTTGTTACTCATAGTAGAAGGAAACATATTACTCACAGTAGAAGGAAATTTATTGCTCACAGTAGAAGGAAACTTATTACTCACAGTAGAAGGAAACATATTACTTACAGTAGAAGGAAATTTATTGCTCACAGTAGAAGGAAACTTATTGCTCACAGTAGAAGGAAACTTATTACTCACAGTAGAAGGAAACATATTACTCACAGTAGAAGGACATTTATTGCTCACAGTAGAAGGAAACGTATTGCTCACAGTAGAAGGAAATTTATTGCTCACAGTAGAAGGAAACTTATAACTCACAGTAGAAGGAAATTTATTGCTCACAGTAGAAAGAAACTTATTACTCACAGTAGAAGGAAACTTATTGCTCACAGTAGAAGGAAACTTATTACTCACAGTAGAAGGAAACTTATTACTCACAGTAGAAGGAAACTTATTACTCACAGTAGAAGGAAACTTATTACTCACAGTAGAAGGAAACATATTACTCACAGTAGAAGGAAACGTATTACAGTAGAAAGAAACTTATTACTCACAGTAGAAGGAAACTTATTACTCACAGTAGAAGGAAACTTATTACAGTAGAAAGAAACTTATTACTCACAGTAGAAGGAAACTTATTACAGTAGAAGGAAACTTATTACAGTAGAAGGAAATTTATTACTCACAGTAGAAGGAAACTTATTACTCACAGTAGAAGGAAACTTATTATTCACAGTAGAAGGAAACTTATTACAGTAGAAGGAAACTTATTACTCACAGTAGAAGGAAACGTATTACTCACAGTAGAAGGAAATTTATTACTCGCAGTAGAAGGAAATTTATTACTCACAGTAGAAGGAAACTTATTACTCACAGTAGAAGGAAACTTATTACTCACAGTAGAAGGAAACTTATTACTCACAATAGAAGGAAATTTATTACTCACAGTAGAAGGAAACTTATTACTCACAGTAGAAGGAAACTTAATACTCACAGTAGAAGGAAACTTATTACTCACAGTAGAAGGAAATTTATTACTCACAGTAGAAGGAAACTTATTACTCACAGTAGAAGGAAACCTATTACTCACAGTAGAAGGAAACTTAATACTCACAGTAGAAGGAAACTTATTACTCACAGTAGAAGGAAATTTATTGCTCACAGTAGAAGGAAACGTATTGCTCACAGTAGAAGGAAATTTATTGCTCACAGTAGAAGGAAACTTATTACTCACAGTAGAAGGAAATTTATTACTCACAGTAGAAGGAAATTTATTACTCACAGTAGAAGGAAACTTATTACTCACAGTAGAAGGAAATTTATTACTTACAGTAGAAGGAAACTTATTACTCACAGTAGAAAGAAACTTATTACAGTAGAAGGAAACTTATTACAGTAGAAGGAAATTTATTACTCACAGTAGAAGGAAACTTATTACTCACAGTAGAAGGAAACTTATTACTCACAGTAGAAGGAAACTTATTACAGTAGAAGGAAACTTATTACTCACAGTAGAAGGAAACATATTACTCACAGTAGAAGGAAATTTATTACTCACAGTAGAAGGAAATTTATTACTCACAGTAGAAGGAAACTTATTACTCACAGTAGATGCAAATTTATTACTCGCAGTAGAAGGAAATTTATTACTCACAGTAGAAGGAAACCTATTACTCACAGTAGATTCAAATTTATTACTTGCAGTAGAAGGAAATTTATTACTCACAGTAGAAGGAAACCTATTACTCACAGTAGAAGAAAATTTATTACTCACAGTAGAAGGAAATTTATTACTCACAGTAGAAGGAAACTTATTACTCACAGTAGAAGGAAACCTATTACTCACAGTAGAAGGAAATTTATTACTCACAGTAGAAGGAAACTTATTACTCACAGTAGAAGGAAATGTATACTGAAGCACATTAAAAACGCACCACTATTATATATACTGATGCCGAGAAGCTGGAAAAAAAAAGTGTGGGAATGGATTTTTCCCCGTGTTTGTCATGAGGTAGAGAGCGAATGGCGGCTGGATTGGAAAGTGCATGATTCAACCCACGGGTTTGTGTACAGACTACATGAAAACAATGAAAGTTACACGTGCAACACGATTCCCAACAGCTATGACCCTGAAAATGTGTACACGTTGTGGCAGTATACTCGGTATAAAAAGGCCGTTGAGACAAAACACCCAGTACATGTGCTTGAAATGCCACGACTATCTGAAAACGACCGCCAACGAGTCATTTGTATGTTGGAGACCGGAATGAGCTCGCGGGCCATTGCCAGAAGGATGAATTGCCACCACAGCACTATTGTACATCTCAATGAACGTTACGGAACCACTGGCAGTGCCCGGGATAGACTTCGGAGTGGCCAGCCACGAGTTACTACCCCTGCGCAAGATCGTCATATTGTGCTGAGTCACCTAAGGAATCGTTCTCTCCCGGCAAGTCAAACAGCAAGAGCAATAGTGGGTAGACGTGGGCAAGTCTCTCGAATGATAGTCATACGACGACTCAGAGATACAGGCCTTACTGCAAGACGACCTTATGTTGGGCCAAACTTGACTCACAGACATTGTCAGCAGTGCCTGCAATGGGCAGAGCAACATGTCAGATGGACTAGACTGCAGTGGAATGCTGTCCTATTCACAGACGAGAGCAGATTCAACATATCCTTTGCTGATGGACGTATGCGGATTTGGCGACGGTGTGGAAAACGCTTTGCAGATTGCTGTGTTCGTCAGCACAACCGATTTGGAGGTGGCAGTATTCACATTTGGGGAGGATTCAGTTTTCACCATCGCTTGCCTCTTCACGTCTTCCGTGGAAATGTTAATGCTGTGACATATCGAGATGAGGTTCTGGATGCATTGGTTGCTCCTGCGTTAGCAAATTATCCAGACTTGCAGCTTCTCCAGCAGGATAACGCACGTGCGCACACCGCATGCATTACGCAGCTATATCTACAGCAGCAGAACATTGTGACGATTGATTGGCCTGCCCTATCACCAGACATGTCCCCTATAGAACAACATCTGTGGGACGAGCTTGGACACAGAGTCTACAGGCAAGGTTCTCTAGCTAATCTGCAACAGCTCGAAGCTGCTCTTACATGTGAATGGGACTTGATTCCCCGGAATTTCCTTCAGAGACTTGTGCGTTCCATGCGGAGCCGCTGCCAAGCTTGTTTGCAAGCACACGATGGGCATATCAGATACTGAGGATAGTGTGAATGAATTTTTTTATTGGTTGCATTTTTGGTTTTCTCCCTTGCCTGCACAGAATGCAATGAATTTCATAACAATCAAATGTACAAATTAATGACCAGCATGGATTCATAGGAAAATGAATAAAGATTCCACATATGTAAACTTGTAAACAGTTATATTTACATTTCACACTCTGTTCCTGAATTATACAGGTGGTGCGTTTTTAATGTGCTTTAGTACATTACTCACAACAGAAGGAAACTTATTACTCACAGTAGAAGGAAACTTATTACTCGCAGTAGAAGGAAACTTATTACTCACAGTAGAAGGAAACTTATTACTCACAGTAGAAGGAAACTTATTACTCACAGTAGAAGGAAACTTATTACTCACAGTAGAAGGAAACTTATTACTCACAGTAGAAGGAAACTTATTACTCACAGTAGAAGGAAACTTATTACTCACAGTAGAAGGAAACTTATTACTCACAGTAGAAGGAAACTTATTACTCACAGTAGAAGGAAACTTATTACTCACAGTAGAAGGAAACTTATTACTCACATTAGAAGGAAACTTATTACTCACATTAGAAGGAAACTTATTACTCACAGTAGAAGGAAACTTATTACTCACAGTAGAAGGAAACTTATTACTCACATTAGAAGGAAACTTATTACTCACATTAGAAGGAAACTTATTACTCACAGTAGAAGGAAACTTATTACTCACAGTAGAAGGAAACTTATTACTCACATTAGAAGGAAACTTATTACTCACATTAGAAGGAAACTTATTACTCACAGTAGAAGAAAACTTATTACTCACATTAGAAGGAAACTTATTACTCACATTAGAAGGAAACTTATTACTCACATTAGAAGGAAACTTATTACTCACATTAGAAGAAAACTTATTACTCACATTAGAAGGAAACTTATTACTCACAGTAGAAGGAAACTTATTACTCACAGTAGAAGGAAACTTATTACTCACATTAGAAGGAAACTTATTACTCACATTAGAAGGAAACTTATTACTCACATTAGAAGGAAACTTATTACTCACAGTAGAAGGAAACTTATTACTCACATTAGAAGGAAACTTATTACTCACAGTAGAAGGAAACTTATTACTCACAGTAGAAGGAAACTTATTACTCACAGTAGAAGGAAACTTATTACTCACATTAGAAGGAAACTTATTACTCACATTAGAAGGAAACTTATTACTCACATTAGAAGGAAACTTATTACTCACATTAGAAGGAAACTTATTACTCACATTAGAAGGAAACTTATTACTCACATTAGAAGGAAACTTATTACTCACAGTAGAAGAAAACTTATTACTCACATTAGAAGGAAACTTATTACTCACATTAGAAGGAAACTTATTACTCACAGTAGAAGGAAACTTATTACTCACAGTAGAAGGAAACTTATTACTCACAGTAGAAGGAAACTTATTACTCACAGTAGAAGGAAACTTATTACTCGCAGTAGAAGGAAACTTATTACTCGCAGTAGAAGGAAACTTATTACTCGCAGTAGAAGGAAACTTGTTACTTGCAGTAGAAGGAAACTTATTACTCACAGTAGAAGGAAACTTATTACTCACAGTAGAAGGAAACTTATTACTCACAGTAGAAGGAAACTTATTACTCACAGTAGAAGGAAACTTATTACTCACAGTAGAAGGAAACTTATTACTCACAGTATAAGGAAACTTATTATCACAGTAGAAGGAAACTTATTACTCACAGTAGAAGGAAACTTATTATCACAGTAGAAGGAAACTTATTACTCACAGTAGAAGAAAACTTATTATCACAGTAGAAGGAAACTTATTACTCACAGTAGAAGGAAACTTATTACTCACAGTAGAAGGAAACTTATTACTCACAGTAGAAGGAAACTTATTACTCACAGTAGAAGGAAACTTATTACTCACAGTAGAAGGAAACTTATTACTCACAGTAGAAGGAAACTTATTACTCACAGTAGAAGGAAACTTATTATCACAGTAGAAGGAAACTTATTACTCGCAGTAGAAGGAAACTTATTACTCGCAGTAGAAGGAAACTTATTACTCACAGTAGAAGGAAACTTATTACTCACAGTAGAAGGAAACTTATTACTCACAGTAGAAGGAAACTTATTACTCACAGTAGAAGGAAACTTATTACTCACAGTAGAAGGAAACTTATTACTCACAGTAGAAGGAAACTTATTACTCACAGTAGAAGGAAACTTATTACTCACAGTAGAAGGAAACTTATTACTCACAGTAGAAGGAAACTTATTACTCACAGTAGAAGGAAACTTATTACTCACAGTAGAAGGAAACTTATTACTCACAGTAGAAGGAAACTTATTATCACAGTAGAAGGAAACTTATTACTCACAGTAGAAGGAAACTTATTACTCACAGTAGAAGGAAACTTATTATCACAGTAGAAGGAAACTTATTACTCACAGTAGAAAGAAACTTATTATCACAGTAGAAGGAAACTTATTACTCACAGTAGAAGGAAACTTATTACTCACAGTAGAAGGAAACTTATTATCACAGTAGAAGGAAACTTATTACTCACAGTAGAAGGAAACTTATTATCACAGTAGAAGGAAACTTATTATCACAGTAGAAGGAAACTTATTACTCACAGTAGAAGGAAACTTATTACTCACAGTAGAAGGAAATTTATTACTCACAGTAGAAGGAAATTTATTACTCACAGTAGAAGGAAATTTATTACTCACAGTAGAAGGAAATTTATTACTCACAGTAGAAGGAAATTTATTACTCACAGTAGAAGGAAATTTATTACTCACAGTAGAAGGAAACTTATTACTCACAGTAGAAGGAAACTTATTACTCACAGTAGAAGGAAACTTATTACTCACAGTAGAAGGAAACTTATTACTCACAGTAGAAGAAAACTTATTACTCACAGTAGAAGGAAACTTATTACTCACAGTAGAAGGAAACTTATTACTCACAGTAGAAGGAAACTTATTACTCACAGTAGAAGGAAACTTATTACTCACAGTAGAAGGAAACTTATTACTCACAGTAGAAGGAAACTTATTACTCACAGTAGAAGGAAACTTATTACTCACAGTAGAAGGAAACTTATTACTCACAGTAGAAGGAAACTTATTACTCACAGTAGAAGGAAACTTATTACTCACAGTAGAAGGAAACTTATTACTCGCAGTAGAAGGAAACTTATTACTCACAGTAGAAGGAAACTTATTACTCACAGTAGAAGGAAACTTATTACTCACAGTAGAAGGAAACTTATTACTCACAGTAGAAGGAAACTTATTACTCACAGTAGAAGGAAACTTATTACTCACAGTAGAAGGAAACTTATTACTCACAGTAGAAGGAAACTTATTACTCACAGTAGAAGGAAACTTATTACTCACAGTAGAAGGAAACTTATTACTCACAGTAGAAGGAAACTTATTACTCACAGTAGAAGGAAACTTATTACTCACAGTAGAAGGAAACTTATTACTCACAGTAGAAGGAAACTTATTACTCACAGTAGAAGGAAACTTATTACTCACAGTAGAAGGAAACTTATTACTCACAGTAGAAGAAAACTTATTACTCACAGTAGAAGGAAACTTATTACTCACAGTAGAAGAAAACTTATTACTCACAGTAGAAGGAAACTTATTACTCACAGTAGAAGGAACTTATTATCACAGCAGAAGGAAACTTATTACTCACAGTAGAAGGAAACTTATTACTCACAGTAGAAGGAAACTTATTACTCACAGTAGAAGAAAACTTATTACTCACAGTAGAAGAAAACTTATTACTCACAGTAGAAGAAAACTTATTACTCACAGTAGAAGGAAACTTATTACTCACAGTAGAAGGAAACTTATTATCACAGTAGAAGGAAACTTATTACTCACAGTAGAAGAAAACTTATTACTCACAGTAGAAGGAAACTTATTACTCACAGTAGAAGAAAACTTATTACTCACAGTAGAAGAAAACTTATTACTCACAGTAGAAGGAAACTTATTACTCACAGTAGAAGGAAACTTATTACTCACAGTAGAAGGAAACTTATTACTCACAGTAGAAGGAAACTTATTACTCACAGTAGAAGGAAACTTATTACTCACAGTAGAAGGAAACTTATTACTCACAGTAGAAGGAAACTTATTATCACAGTAGAAGGAAACTTATTACTCACAGTAGAAGGAAACTTATTACTCACAGTAGAAGGAAACTTATTACTCACAGTAGAAGGAAACTTATTACTCACAGTAGAAGGAAACTTATTACTCACAGTAGAAGGAAACTTATTACTCACAGTAGAAGAAAACTTATTACTCACAGTAGAAGAAAACTTATTACTCACAGTAGAAGGAAACTTATTACTCACAGTAGAAGAAAACTTATTACTCACAGTAGAAGGAAACTTATTACTCACAGTAGAAGAAAACTTATTATCACAGTAGAAGGAAACTTATTACTCACAGTAGAAGGAAACTTATTACTCACAGTAGAAGGAAACTTATTACTCACAGTAGAAGGAAACTTATTACTCACAGTAGAAGGAAACTTATTACTCACAGTAGAAGGAAACTTATTACTCACAGTAGAAGGAAACTTATTACTCACAGTAGAAGGAAACTTATTACTCACAGTAGAAGAAAACTTATTATCACAGTAGAAGGAAACTTATTACTCACAGTAGAAGGAAACTTATTACTCACAGTAGAAGGAAACTTATTACTCACAGTAGAAGGAAACTTATTACTCACAGTAGAAGGAAACTTATTACTCACAGTAGAAGGAAACTTATTACTCACAGTAGAAGGAAACTTATTACTCACAGTAGAAGGAAACTTATTACTCACAGTAGAAGGAAACTTATTACTCACAGTAGAAGGAAACTTATTACTCACAGTAGAAGGAAACTTATTACTCGCAGTAGAAGGAAACTTATTACTCACAGTAGAAGGAAACTTATTACTCACAGTAGAAGGAAACTTATTACTCACAGTAGAAGGAAACTTATTACTCACAGTAGAAGGAAACTTATTACTCACAGTAGAAGGAAACTTATTACTCACAGTAGAAGGAAACTTATTACTCACAGTAGAAGGAAACTTATTACTCACAGTAGAAGGAAACTTATTACTCACAGTAGAAGGAAACTTATTACTCACAGTAGAAGGAAACTTATTACTCACAGTAGAAGGAAACTTATTATCACAGTAGAAGGAAACTTATTACTCACAGTAGAAGGAAACTTATTATCACAGTAGAAAGAAACTTATTACTCACAGTAGAAGGAAACTTATTACTCACAGTAGAAGGAAACTTATTATCACAGTAGAAGGAAACTTATTACTCACAGTAGAAGGAAACTTATTATCACAGTAGAAGGAAACTTATTACTCACAGTTGAAGGAAACTTATTATCACAGTAGAAGGAAACTTATTACTCACAGTAGAAGGAAACTTATTATCACAGTAGAAGGAAACTTATTACTCACAGTAGAAGGAAACTTATTATCACAGTAGAAGGAAATTTATTACTCACAGTAGAAGGAAACTTATTACTCACAGTAGAAGGAAACTTATTACTCACAGTAGAAGGAAATTTATTACTCACAGTAGAAGGAAATTTATTACTCACAGTAGAAGGAAACTTATTACTCACAGTAGAAGGAAACTTATTACTCACAGTAGAAGGAAACTTATTACTCACAGTAGAAGGAAACTTATTACTCACAGTAGAAGAAAACTTATTACTCACAGTAGAAGGAAACTTATTACTCACAGCAGAAGGAAACTTATTACTCACAGCAGAAGGAAACTTATTACTCGCAGTAGACGGAAACTTATTACTCACAGTAGACGGAAACTTATTACTCACAGTAGAAGGAAACTTATTTCTCACAGTAGAAGGAAACTTATTACTCACAGTAGAAGGAAACTTATTACTCACAGTAGAAGGAAACTTATTACTCACAGTAGAAGGAAACTTATTACTCACAGTAGAAGGAAACTTATTACTCGCAGTAGAAGGAAACTTATTACTCACAGTAGAAGGAAACTTATTACTCACAGTAGAAGGAAACTTATTACTCACAGTAGAAGGAAATTTATTACTCACAGTAGAAGAAAACTTATTACTCACAGTAGAAGGAAACTTATTACTCACAGTAGAAGGAAACTTATTACTCACAGTAGAAGGAAACTTATTACACACAGTAGAAGGAAACCTATTACTCACAGTAGAAGAAAACTTATTACTCACAGTAGAAGGAAACTTATTACTCACAGCAGAAGGAAACTTATTACTCACAGTAGAAGGAAACCTATTACTCACAGTAGAAGGAAACTTATTACTCACAGTAGAAGAAAACTTATTACTCACAGTAGAAGAAAACTTATTACTCACAGTAGAAGGAAACTTATTACTCACAGTAGAAGGAAACTTATTACTCACAGTAGAAGAAAACATATTACTCACAGTAGAAGGAAACTTATTACTCACAGTAGAAGGAAACTTATTATCACAGCAGAAGGAAACTTATTACTCACAGTAGAAGGAAACTTATTACTCACAGTAGAAGGAAACTTATTACTCACATTAGAAGAAAACTTATTACTCACAGCAGAAGAAAACTTATTATCACAGTAGAAGAAAACTTATTACTCACAGTAGAAGAAAACTTATTACTCACAGTAGAAGAAAACTTATTATCACAGTAGAAGAAAACTTATTATCACAGTAGAAGAAAACTTATTACTCACAGTAGAAGAAAACTTATTATCACAGTAGAAGAAAACTTATTACTCACAGTAGAAGAAAACTTATTACTCACAGTAGAAGGAAACTTATTACTCACAGTAGAAGGAAACTTATTACTCACAGTAGAAGGAAACTTATTATCACAGTAGAAGGAAACTTATTACTCACAGTAGAAGGAAACTTATTACTCACAGTAGAAGGAAACTTATTACTCACAGTAGAAGGAAACTTATTACTCACAGTAGAAGGAAACTTATTACTCACAGTAGAAGGAAACTTATTACTCACAGTAGAAGGAAACGTATTACTCACAGTAGAAGAAAACTTATTACTCACAGTAGAAGGAAACTTATTACTCACAGTAGAAGGAAATTTATTACTCACAGCAGAAGAAAACTTATTACTCACAGTAGAAGAAAACTTATTACTCACAGTAGAAGGAAACTTATTACTCACAGTAGAAGAAAACTTATTACTCACAGTAGAAGAAAACTTATTACTCACAGTAGAAGAAAACTTATTATCACAGTAGAAGGAAACTTATTACTCACAGTAGAAGGAAACTTATTACTCACAGTAGAAGGAAACTTATTACTCACAGTAGAAGGAAATTTATTACTCACAGCAGAAGAAAACTTATTACTCACAGTAGAAGAAAACTTATTACTCACAGTAGAAGGAAACTTATTATCACAGTAGAAGGAAACTTATTACTCACAGTAGAAGGAAACTTATTACTCACAGTAGAAGGAAACTTATTACTCACAGTAGAAGGAAATTTATTACTCACAGCAGAAGAAAACTTATTACTCACAGTAGAAGGAAATTTATTACTCACAGCAGAAGAAAACTTATTACTCACAGTAGAAGGAAATTTATTACTCACAGCAGAAGAAAACTTATTACTCACAGTAGAAGGAAACTTATTACTCACAGTAGAAGGAAACTTATTACTCACAGTAGAAGAAAGCTTATTACTCACAGTAGAAGGAAACTTATTACTCACAGTAGAAGGAAACTTATTACTCACAGTAGAAGGAAGCTTATTACTCACAGTAGAAGGAAACTTATTACTCACAGTAGAAGGAAACTTATTACTCACAGTAGAAGGAAACTTATTACTCACAGTAGAAGACTGAAGGAAACAAGAGATAGAGGACAAAAAAAAGACAAGATAATGGATAGTTGGACAGTATGGCATGGAAAGAAGTCATTGAAAAACACCACTGAGGACATGAAGTTGTGGAGAGGCATGATCACCTATGCCACCAGGCATGGTACCTGTAGAAGTTAAGCAAATATCTGGAACATAATAACATGGACATTAACAAGTGGAAAACATTTTGTGTATCTGCCATTCATCATTCTCCTTGTCCACTTCTTATAGAGAATGGTGCCACCACTACACCTGGCCCCCAGTTACAGGGGGCCTACATCAAAGCATTCAAGTACTCTTGCAGCAGTGTTTCTATAGCTATTTCTTTTACATAATGAGAAGGCCAAGCCCCACACAAAAACTCCTATTGTTTGCCCCTTGCAATATGCCTGAGAACTCTATGAAGTGGTAAAGAAAGAAACATGACAACTGCCCCATCAGGCATGTCATACATGGTAACTAATACAAAGGAGCTGGCAAATGCATCATGTAAGAAAACAGCCACAAAAATCAACGCTGCAAGAGCATGAGATAGGTTGATCCAGGCTTCCTTCGAGGACCAGCTGCAAAGGTGGCTCTACGCTCCGTTAGCAGCACAAAGGAAAATCAATCAATCATCAATATACCTGAGAGAACAGTTGTACTATATTTTCCTTAGGGGCCCCCAGAAAACATTCGGGGCACATTTCCATACAGATGCCCGAAAAAAATTTCAATATTTATGGCAGACAAGAAATGAAGATATTTGGAAATGAACAAAGCATAAACAATAAAGGCAAGTGAACGGAGACAGGTCAATCAGACGCTGAGAAAATCAGAATATAAACAGATAACAAATCACTGAATTAGCCCAGTGTAGTTTCCAAGGGAGTCTCTGAGATTACAAAGATAAAAAGGATGGCTGCTCCCCCAGGCATGTCATAACAGGCAACTAATATGAGACTGGGTATCGTGCTGGTAATGTCATCTTGTAAAATGAATTGCTACGGAAACCACAGCTAAAAAAAGCATATGCTTTGCAATAGGCTTCTTCACAGGGGCATCATATCAACAGTTTTTGATGAGAACAGCACTTGGAAACGTCATGACAATGATCAAACTTACTTTTTAATGACACTTGCAACTGTCACTTTCATTTCATTCATGGCAAAGTTTTGGCCAATGCAGTTCCTAAACAATTAAATAAATTGGCAATACATGACCAACTGGCAATACATGACAAATTGGCCATATATGACAAATAGGCAATACATGATGAACTGACACTACATGGCAAATTGGCAATGCATGACAAACTGGCAGTCCATGACAAACTGGCAATACATGACAAACTGGCAATACATGACTAACTGGTAATATATGACAAACTTGGCAATACATGCCAAATTTGGCAATACATGATAAATGGGCAATATGGCAATACATGACAAACTAGCAATACATGACAAACTGGCAATACATGACAAATTTGGTAATACGGCAATACATGACAAACTGGCAATACATGACAAACTGGCGACAGATAACAAACTGGCAATACATGACAATCTTGCAATACATGCAAAATTTTGCAATACATGACAAACTGGCAATACATGACAAACTGGTGACAGATAACAAACTGGCAATACATGACAATCTGGCAATACATGACAAACTGGCATTACATGACAAACTTGGCAATACAGTCGTGGCCAAAAGTTTAAGACCAACAACAATTTTTCCATAAAAATGACGTAAACGCTATACAGAAAGAAAATAACAATGCAATACTCACTTTTAAGTTAGTTTTGGTTTAATATCCTTTGTCTCGTATAATTTCTTTCATTATTTAGTACTTTGTGTGTCCACCTTTTGCCTTGATAACTGCTTGAATGCGTCGAGGCATGCTGAAGATGAGTTCTTGGCAACAATCTTTTGAGATGCCATGGATCCAAACGTTTTTAATATCTTCGACAAGCGTCTTGGCACTGGACGGTTGTTTGTCAGCAACCTTATTTTTCATATGGACCCACACATTTTCAATAGGGTTTAAGTCCGGGCTATTTCCAGGCCATTCCAACGTATTGGTTTTGACCTTCTGAAGGTACTCATGCACGATCTTCGCTCTGTGGCATGGTGCGCCATCATGCATGAATATCGTGCAAGAATGTATGTCCATGTGTATCACCAGTTTGTCCTTCAGCAGTTCCAGGTACTTTTGACCATTCATAGTCGTTCCAGGGTACAAGAAATATAAACCAGCAGTTCCAGACTTTGATATTGCACCCCAAATCATCTGGCTTGGTGGGTGTTTCATTGTCTGTATGGTGAATTTTTCATCCTATCTCTTTGTCTGTATGGTGAATTTTTCATCATATCTCTTCCCCTGAGGCCTTCTTACATGTTGTCGACGTACTGCAAACTGCTGAAATGTTGATTCATCAGAAAACATTTCCCCACTGCTCTTCAGTCCAATGTTCATACTTAAAAGCAAATTCCAGCCGCTTCTTTTTCATTTCTGGTGTTATTCTTGGTTTTCGGGCAGGTTTGTGTGATTTTAGTCCAAACTCATCCACTAATCTGCGAGACACAGTCCTCCGACTCACATCAACACCTCTAGAAAGCAAAGCAGATCATATCTTCTTACATGAAACTGTTGGAGAGTGTGAAACGATGGATTTGATTACCCGGTTGTCTCTAGGGGTTGTTTTTCTAGGACGACCACTTCTCTTTCGGTCAGAAAAAGTACCGTCCAATTGGTACCTGGTGATCGCATTATGAACCGCCATCTTGCTACAGCCAATTTGAACAGAAATATCATGATCTGTGTACCCTTCTATACGTAATGTCACTATTTGAGCTCTTTGAATGGCAGAAAGTGTCGGTTTTTTGCCCATTTTCTTGCGAACATAAAATCCAGAGATAATACCCTTGAAGCAACCAAAAGACACTAAATACAGCAACAGTCTGTGTTTTCACATTTTATATTGTTAGGATGATGCAATAGACTGCAATGATTGGTTTTAGTGTGCCCTAAAATAGCGGATGATTCAACAATCTGTAGTAGTATGGAAATATCCATTTTTTACTAGGTAGTCTTAAACTTTTGGCCACGACTGTACATGATAAACTAGTAATACATGACAAATTTGGTAATACATGATAAATTGACAATACATGACAAACTTGGCAATATATGACAAACTGGCAATACACGACAAACTTGGCAATACATGACAAATTGGTAATATATGATAAATTGAAAAATGGCAAAAATTGTCAATATTTAATATTTCTTTTATTAAATAAATTGTCATTGACTAAAATATGACACAAACTGTTAATATGTGACAAACTGACGTGGGGGTGATCAGTTCCCTCCCTCGCTGCCTTTACCTTCCCTAGCTCAAGACCAGAGCCAGGTACCCATTTACAGCTGGGTAGACTTCAGCATAATGCCACCATGTTTCAAACCTGGTACCTTTACAGAGAGAGGCCAGCGCTCTAACCACTGTGCCCACTGAATGCTTGAAATTGCAAGTACATGATAAATTAGACATAGAGATGACAGTGATAAAAAAGACATTGCAAGACTTTGAAGGTCATACATTAGCTGAAAGTCTGTGCTCCTGAGGGAGCTAATACATAATGAACTATGAACTGCATAATGAATGAATGAACTATGAACTGCATAATGAATGAATGAACTACGAACTGCATAATGAATGAATGAACTATGAACTGCATAATGAATGAATGAACTATGAACTGCATGATGAATGAATGAACTATGAACTGCATAATGAATGAATGAACTATGAACTGCATAATGAATGAATGAACTATGAACTGCATAATGAATGAATGAACTATGAACTGCATAATTAATGAATGAACTATGAACTGCATAATGAATGAATGAACTATGAACTGCATAAAGAATGAATGAAATATGAACTGCATAATGAATGAATGAACTATGAACTGCATAATGAATGAATGATCTATGAACTGCATAATGAATGAATGAACTGCATAATGAATGAATGAACTATGAACTGTATAAAGAATGAATGAACTATGAACTGTATAATGAATGAATGAACTATGAACTGCATAAAGAATGAATGAACTATGAACTGCATAATAAATGAATGAACTATGAACTGCATAATGAATGAATGAGCTATGAACTGTATAGTGAATGAATGAACTGCATAATGAATGAATGAACTATGAACTGCATAATGAATGAATGAACTATGAACTGTATAATGAATGAATGAACTATGAACTGTACAATGAATGAATGAACTATGAACTGTATAATGAATGAATGAACTATGAACTACATAATGAATGAATGAACTATGAACTGCATAATGAATGAATGAACTATGACCCTCATAGTTCCCCAGGGTCTCTGAGGCAACAAAGAAAGAACAGGAATACTACCAATCCTTCAGGCAGGTAATAACAGGTGACAAAAATATATACAAAGGACAGGTAACCTCATCAGGTCAAATATATTGTTACACAAATCATCACTGTAACAGCACATGAATATTTTGGTGCAGGCGTCCCACTCAGAGGTCAGTTGAATGTGGCTCCTAGCTCCGTCAGGGGCAAAATGAGAAATGATCATTATGATGGTGCCATATAAAGGTACAAGATGATGAACACATGGAGAAGAGAACAGGAGGCAGACATGAAAGGGGTGAAGAAAACAAGGAAAGACCTTGACCTCATGGCACGGGACAGGAAGACTTGATATAGGTTTGTTGAAGGCTTATGTTCCTTGGGGAACTAAAAGGTGATGATGGATGATGATGGATCAATGGATGATGACGATAATGATGGATGGATGATGATAATAATGGATGGATGATAATGGATGGATGGATAATAGATGGACAGATGATAATGATGGATGGATGATAATAGATGGATGATGATAATGATGATGGGTGGATGATAATGGATGGGTGTATGATAATGGATGATAATGATGGATGGTGAATGATAATGTTGGATGGATGATAATGATGGATAACTGATGGATGGATGATAATGATGATGAATGGTAATGATGAATGGATGATAATGGGTGGATGATAATGATGGATGATGATAATGATGGTTGGATGATAATGGATTGATGATAATGATAGATGGATGATGATGTATGGATGATAATGATGGATGGATGATAATGATGGATGGATGATAACTGATGAATGAATGATAATGATGGATGATGATGAATGGTAATGATGAATGGATGATAATGGATGGATGATAATGATGGATGATGATGGTTGGATGATAATGGATGGATGATAATGATAGATGGATGATAACGCTGGATGGATGATAATGATGGATGGTAATGGATGAATGATAATGAGGAATGGATGATAATGATGGATGGATGATAATGATGGATGAATGATAATGGATGGATGGATGATAATGATGGGTGGATGATAATGATGGATAATAAAAAGAAACACAATGCGCACAAACCTGGAACCTGCTGAGAACGGAATAAACTGGAAGGGATCCATCAGCTGCTGCTTATCAGGATGGAACCGTTGTGGAATATAATCATTAGGCTGGTCCCAAACGTGAGGATTGTGGTGAAGATTAAAGATCTGAATGCCAATTATGGTTCCTGGGAGAACAAACACCAAAAACTTTAATCAAAATACAAGGAAACAATCAATCTTTATTAAATAAGCCATATCTGAATTTGCTAGGTATCCCAACAAAAATCCCATTACTGAAATACAGGTACATTACTGAAATACAGGTACATTACTGAAATACAGGTACACCCAGGGTTGTAGAGTTGGCCAAACAAATTTTCCAACTCTTGAAATTTTAGAACTCTGGCTTCAGTGTTTTACTAGACATATGGCATAACATTTGGAGTCAAAGAGTCCAGACATTTTTTTACCGACTTCAGACTCCACAGCCCTGGGTACACCACTAATTTTCTGGTATTCTTGGCTCCTTCTTCTTCTTCCATCCTTAGCCATCAACCGGCAAAGCAGTATGTGGCCAGTACGCCTAGTGGCGTCTTAGGGCAACAACAAATTGATCGATCTATCGCTGTTTCCACCACGCCTAGTGGCGTCTTTGTGGAACAAAAACAGACCAAACAATCTATCATTGTTTCCGTAATCAGATTGGTTGGCAAGCAGGTGATCAGCCCACTGTGCGAAGTTTTTACGGGATGGGGTAAACAGCCCCATGCCCATACCCTCCTTAGTCGCTTTTTACGACATGCGTGGTAGGGTGCAGTGTTACTATTCTTTGCTCCCCTTTCGGGCCCCGGTAACACACGGGTGATTCTTGGCTCCTAAGCCTAGCTAAATTATCTATGTTGTTGGTTTATCCACGTTGCTGGATTATCCATGTAGCCAGATCATCAGTGGTCATGTAATTAAAATAATTCAAAAGTAATTGTCGGACTCACTAATTAAACGTTTCCTATGTCCTTTGTAGTTCCCGCAGGTCTCTGAAGAGTCATGTCATGCAAGCTTGTAGTTTCTGCAGGTCTCTGAAGAGTCATGTCATGCCAGGCAACTAATATGAGGCTGTTCATGAGGTTGGCAACCTCATCATGTAACACAAATTACTACAGAAACCCCCACTGCAAGAACATGTGACTGCTTGTATGTAGGGTTTCAGCAAGGGGACTAACTACAGTGGTGGTACGATGATCTATAATGAGCGATAAATACAAATGATAAATATTTCCAGTACTGTTAGCTCAATGCTTTAAAAAGGAGTGAAAGAGAAAACTAATTTTGACCTGAAAGAGAAAATGACAAAAGGGAATGAGGTCACAAACCTGCAGGTATCAAATGACCCATAATCTCCATGTCTTCCTCCAGTTTTCTCTCAATGAAGGGAACCGCTGGGTCCAGCCTGAGAGCTTCTTTGATGCACATTGTAGTGAACTCTAGCCGAGGTAAGTCGTCCCTGAAAGTCACATAATGGAAAATGAGAAAAGAAACCACACGAAAAATTCA
The DNA here is from genome assembly GCA_024509875.1 of Oreohelix idahoensis. NCBI lineage: Eukaryota > Metazoa > Mollusca > Gastropoda > Stylommatophora > Oreohelicidae > Oreohelix > Oreohelix idahoensis. The sequence continues at coordinate 386,713 of JAMPIV010012595.1, read as the reverse complement.
GTCTTATATTCAACATTCCGTTACTGACAGTTCTGTTGTTAAAACATATCTCAGTTATACATCAACGTCCCCTCTCCTTGTTGTTCCATGCAGAAATGCTTGCTGTCAACAGCATCATCATTACTCTGCAGCTCCGCAAGGAACATAAGTCTTCAACAAACTTATACCAAGTCTTCCTGTCCTGTGCCATCAAATCAAGGTCTTTCCAGGTATTCTTCATCCCGTCCATGTCCGTCTCAAGTTCTCTTCTGCATGTGTTCTTTGGTCTTCCTCTTTTATCCCCCCCCCCCCCTTTTTTTTTTAAACAAAGTAACCCGTTCAACCAGTGATGGGTTATAACTAAGATATATAGTGTAATAAATTCAAGACAATAAAATCTGATTTCCCAATATCTAAATATAGTATCTTCTTCGCCCTCCACTCAGTCCAAATAGAGTATTTCTTACCGTGTAAATACCAAAGCAAGGACTGGCAGGTTAAGCTATTAAATAGGTTTCCTCAGTGTGTGCCCTATCCATCCCCAGCGTCTTAGTCTCATCTCTTGTTACTCTGGCACTTGTCTGATTCTTGCCATCAGTTCTACATTAATGATATACATATTCATGGTAGGACAAAAACAGCTGATAAAGAGATATTTGTGTACTTTGCAGCCGTGGGTTCTGTAGTACACTGTTCTACAGGGTAAGTCAACTAGGAACATGCCTAACCTTCCTTGATCACCCACTATGACATAAATGGAAGTTCACAACTGTCCTATTATTGGCTCTCTTTTCCTGCCCTGGAATTCACAGGGGAGAATATGCATGGAGGCATATCTAGTCATCTTTATATGACCACCAGCTATGCACAATGCTACAATATACATACGTGGAAGTGAACCTCTGTCTGTGAAGCTAATTACATCCTCACTGACTCTTTAAATCATCCACATGCTTCCAGGGAAGTGTGGCGACACTTGTTGAGAACCCAGCATTGCACACTAAGCTTGGAGTAGTCACTTGAGCCCCAGATGTGATTCTTTGGCTTTGACCTGGTTGACTGCATGCAGGAGGATCTCACTATGGACCCAATGATAGGCAGGGGGGAAGCTGAGAAGTGGCTGTGTGCAGGACGTGACAATTCCTTAGGAGAGCCCAGAACCAGAGCACAGTATGTTAGCTCAGCATAGTTGGAAAGCCCCCTTGGATGGTGGGGAATGCACAGTATGCCATGCGCTTCTTACTCCTACATTGGGACCAGATGTAATGATCCTTTAAATCCAAGCCAAGCTGGAGAAAATGAAGCTCATGACTTCAACTCAACATGTTTTGGAATGGCAGAAAAGCCTTGATCTACAGTGTAGATAATACTGAGTAATCTTCAACTTGGTATTGGCTGCTAAAGAGTGAGAAGCTGAGCAGCCCTAGTTAAACAATAATAGAGGAGAATTATCTGTACTAGCTCAGTAATCATTCAAGCTGGTCATAAAATGCTACGAATCCTGCCCAATTACTAGAATCTTTTTAACTGGCAGGTATAGAAGCCTTAATTATGCCCTGTAACATTGTGCAGGCTTACTGAAAGAGGGCCAATTGCTGTGGTGGCCCCTTAGGGAGCAAAGAGGGAAATGATAAAGATGAAGAAGGGGACATCTGTGAATGAACTCACCATGTGACCTCCTGCCGATCTCCCAGCACTCCAACAACCTCCTCATAGACCCGCTCCTGGTACTCTGGATGTTGTGACAACAGGTACAGGGTCCAGGTTGTACCACTGGTAGTCGTGTCGTGACCTGATATGGGAAAAGTCAAACTTAAGTTGGCAGCAACTAGCAAACCTATGTGTCATCATCATCATCATCATCATCAACACTCTTCAGCTCACCCAGGAGCATAGGCTTTCAACAAACTTATGACAAGTCTTCCTGTCCCGTACCATCAGTTTAAGGTCTTTCCTTCCATCTTACATTTATCTGTTCTGTTGTGATGGAAAAAATATATCATCATAGAGCCGACAGCACATGACAGGATGTGTTTGTTGAAGGCTGTTGCTCCTTGGGGAGCTAAAAGGTTTGGACATTGTGGAACATTCTGATTGCAATTTAAAAGAACAAACAAACTTTATGTTCACAGGTGGGTTAACTCTTTCAATCCCAAGCAAAAAATTGGGTTTGGCCCAAACAAAAATGGCCACCCCGGTGCTTTTTTATTGTTGGCGTTTGTAAAAAAAAATTTTTTAATGTTCATATTCATAAATACACAAGGTATTTAGAAGAAAGTACCTCCAGTCAGAAATGACGTTTTGGGTTGTTAAAATTAGAAAACAGCTCTAGAAAGGAGCAAAAGATATGAAAGCCGATTTAACGTTGATCGGGCCAAATGGGTCTAGAAGGAAGTACAATCCATCGGCTTTTGGGACTTAAAGAGTTAAGAAATGGGCATGCAGGCTCACTAGATATTTTGTTCTTTATCAACCTGAGACTGTATACTGGGTCATACATTTTTAACTGTTTCTAAATTAAAAGGAATGTGTAATTTTTCACAACTTCCCCAATATTACAAGACATATGTGTATAAAAACGCATGCCTTCTAAAGGCCCACAGATTGAATTCTAAAGCAAAAAATTACTTTTGAAAAAAAAAAGAAAAGACCTAAGGTTACTTTGAAAAAGAACTCAGACAGGAATAAGAACCAAAAAAAAAAAAAAAAACCAAACCTTGCATAAAATTTTACTGACTACATGAAGACATACAAGAGAGTTTGTTGACAAATGGTATCAGTCATCAAACATGATGAGGAGTTGTAGTGAGGATAAGCTCTCACTGCAGATAAATGATTCTATGGCATGCATCTCAAGTAGCCTCTGACAACCAAGTCCAGCTCCCTGCCTTCATGTGAGGCTCATTTTGATCTGGCGGAACTGTTTCACTGATGGGAGAAGGGGCGAAGACGAGCGACTGGCGCCTTAAAACCAGCAGCTTCGGGCAGATGGGCTCATGATCCTTGATTGGCAGCTTATCTAAGAGAAGGAACTGAATTCAAACTACCGCTGCCTTGCGGGAATATCCATATATGGAATTGGCTTCGGGAGTGAACCCTGAGGATAAATCCGCAGTCGGAGTCCCTAAGGCAGTCTAATGGTGATTCGACATTATTCTGGCAACTCCTGCGACGTGGCTGGTACCAAACTGTATCGGCTACTGCCGTTCCTTTTGATCTACCGGCTGTGTGGAGAGGGGGAACATGCTGCATGGGCAACAGCTTGATCTCCATATAACTGTGCCCAAGCTCGCGCCCTGGAGAGGACACTCCAGCTTCACCCTATAGGTGTCGGCAAAACACGAGAAGTAGCAGTTACAGCAGATGGCAAAAAAACAGTTGGGCGACCACAGCTGAGGTTCAAAGATGTGTGCAAGAGAGATATGAGGGCACTGGACATAAATCCAGCAATGTGGGAGGATGAAGCTGCCGATCGCACCAAGTGGCGATGCTATCTGCAGCGCCACCTCAGATTAGGCGAAAAGAAGCTCAAACAACAAGCAGAAGAGAGAAAAGATTGAAAGGAGCATCAGGAAAATAAGCAGCTGAGGGCTGTCACCTCAGGAGCACATTCCCATAGTCAGTTATGACTGAAGGGGCTATTATTATTATTATTATCATCAAACATAACAATAAATGGAAAGATACTGAAGCAGGTGATAACTTTCTCAAATCTTAGGCACATAATAACAGTAGTGGAAGGCGTAAAACAGAAGTAAGGAAAGGAAAATAATACATTCAACAACAGGAAACATATATTACATTCCAAACAAATTAAAATGGCCTTTGAAATGTATACGTAGAGAACAACAGGTACAGCTCACGGATAAGGGAAGACAATAAATAAGTTCTAGAAAAACTAGTAAAGGCCTGTAACCCCTTATCCGAACACTCACTCAAAAATCAAAATATTCTGAAAATCTGAGTTTCTTCAGGCTACTCTTTGAACACAATTTGGGTGCCTTGAGCTTTTTTGGCTCCTTTTTTTATCGCAACTTGGGTGTAATGTGAAAATTTAAAAACTGCGCTTTTCGAAACATACAATTCCCCAAGCATTTTGAATAACAGGTCATAGACCTGTAATGAAAAGAGAATAATGAATTAGGTCAAGGTTAGAAAGATAAAATATTTGGTCATTTAAAAACATGTAACACCTTGACCTTGACGGAAGGATAAGTTAAGGCAAATGAGTAATAAAGAAAAAAAATGCTTAACATCATGAGATGGACAGGAAAGAGCCTGTCAGAGTGTACAATCAGGACAAGAGAAGGAAGACGTTGGAGATCCATTGCAGCCGACAGAGTTGATGAGAAAATGGCAGCGTATCTGATCTGACCTGAAATAAGACATATCAAGACTGAATAACTGCTAATGGTGCAGAATCATGGACAACGAACAAGCAGCTAGAAGAAACAAAATGAGACCCTTGAACTGTGGATATACAGAAGTAGGGGGCACAAAGCTTCACAAATAAACATAATAAAGATAAATCCTTGAAAAACTAGGAATGAAAAAAGAAAAGAGTGAATGAGATCAAAATTAGACATTATATATATTTCAACAACATGAAACATATACTGACATCCAAACAGTTATCTCACAAATTAAAACTGAGAATCATAAAATGTTATATATATTCTGCATTTCTGTATGGTGCAGAAACATGGACGATGAATAAGCATTTGGAAGAAAGAATTGAGGCTCTTGAAATGTGGATATATAGAAGAATGGGGCGTATCTCGTGGAAAGAGATGAAAACAAATAAGGAGGTCCTAGAAAATCTAGGTATGAAAAGAGAACTAATGAGGGAGGTCAAAGTTCGGCAGCTAAAATACTGTGGCCACATAAAAAGGCATAACACCTTGCAGAAGACCATAACAGAAGGGAGAGTTCAAATCAAATGTGCAAGGGGAAGACAGCGCTATAAGTGGGAAGATAACATCAAGAGATGGACAGGAAAGAGTCTATCAGAGTGCACCACCAAGACAAGAGACAGAAGACGTTGGAGATCCATTACAGCCAACCTTCGTTGTGGAGATGGCAACTGATGATGATATTTCAAATAGACAAAACTCTTTCACAGACCACAGAAGGAAAACTGACAGAAAATGGGTAAGACATCAAAAATACAATAAGTGGGAAGGTAACATCAAGTGATGGACAGGAAACAACCAACAACATGTACAACCAATACAGGAGAAAGAAAACAATGGAGATCTCTTACAACAAACCATTGATACTGAGATGGCACACCATCTGAACTAGTGCCACTCACCCATCAAACAAAAATGTGTGATGAGATGGCACATTATCTGATTTAGTGTCACTCACCTTCAAACAAAAATGTGTCCACCTCATTTCTGATCTCCAGAGGTGACAACCCAGTTCCATTCTCGTCAACCGCAGTTAAAAGCGTGTCCAGGAAGTCCCTGGTTTTCTTTGAACTAATTTTAATCATCACACTCTCACTTTCCTACAGACAGTGAAGGAAATGTACTCCATTACTGGCACTTCCTGGTTTTTTTTGTTTTTTTTTTGGTCTTCTTAAAATTAAATAAATATGTGAACTTGAAATCTAGATATGGAGAGAGAAAGAGTGTTTACATCATTGAAAAAAGAAATAACTGAGACAATAAGAAGCAAGAAGGAAACAAAAATGTTTATAACTGGATAAACAATTGAAAAAGTAAAACAAACAAAAAAGAAGCACGGAACAAATTTTTAAAGAAGACAGTTTCCAATACAAACGTATAGCAATAAAGAGAGAAAAACTGAAATATTCAATAATGGAACAAGACAAAACAGGCAATATAAATAAAAAGTTGATTGGTGATCAGAGTCGATGTCACTGCACTCCAGGCAAACCCATAGGTGCTCACTCTCCATCAACAAATGTTAAAGGGTATGACTGCTAATTGTTCCTGTTGCATGCTGGTTGTATACAAACTGGGTGCATCCTCTCATATGCCCATCTCTGCTGGTCTTACATTTGATGCCAAATTCCAGCAATCTTCGCCTTGATGATTCATCAACTGCAGTGTCATTCTCTAACAGGTGATTATTAATTGCCCTCAGTATCTCTCCTTTATCCATACCCAGTGTCCCCACTATGGGTGCTCTTGAGCCTATGTCACCTCTCACATTACTGCGTACGCCTGCATGACCAGGACAGTAGATCACACCACTCAAAAATAATTGAAAAAGTAAAACAAACAAAAAAGGATAAAAAAAAGAGAGATCAAATGAAAAAATGGCAGCTCCCAGGAAAAACTTAAAGCAACGAAGAAAGAAATACAGAAATATTCAATAATGGAACAAGAGACCACGGACATTATAAACACAAAGTAATACACAATAACAAGGCTCAGACACTGATCATAAATCTAGCTAATTGGGAGGATGAAGATCAAAGAAGACTTTATAATGACCCTGTATTTATATATCGACTGGTACAGCCGACAATGCCGTAATAAGAATGATGATGATGATGAAGGTAGAGACACTTCATTTGGTTTGAAGGACCCTCTTCATTGCACACGGACAACTCCATCAGTACTCCAATCTCCTCCCTTAGATCACACAAGGAGGGTCTCAGCACAGTGCACACAGAATTTAGGGACACCCTGTATAAATGCAAGGGTTTCTTCCAACAGCTACTTTTCAGGGCCTACTCAGTGCTGAAACCCTTGAGATGTTCCTGGTTCACCCTGGTGATAGTGCACCACTGTTCTGGAATCTTTAGAGTAAAACAGAGAAAAACCTTAAAACACACAGAGAGGAGAACTGGAGACAGACTTAAAAGAGACAAAAACCTAGAACAGATGGTACAGGACAGGAAGGCTTGGGGTGAATGTTTTTTCAAGGCTAATACTCCACAAGGTTAAGGGCATCCACTACAGTGAAAACTAACTTTTGTCCTAATAATATTTTCACACCTTTTATATACTCAAAGGACACAGTGTATGTCCATGAACCAAATTCTAGAGTTTATTTTGTTAAAAAACATGGGGTTACCATGGTAACCCAAAAAAACATCGCCACATTGGATTTTTCAACAAATTTTTAATAGACCATATCAAATGTTTCCTGCTGTCCAAAGTTTATCAAATTGCACACACATGCAGTGACTGACAATTAAAACATTTTGTCATAAGCTTATTTTGATAAGTTTAAAATTCTATTTTTAATTGTGCTTTTAAAAATCATGTATGAAAAAAAATATATATTAAAAAATTACCAAAATATCACAATTCTCTTTTGAAAAATAAAGATATATATGTGTACTACATGCATGCCAAATTTGATAATGATCTGTCAGATACCTTTTGAGATATGTTTTTTTTTTACATTAAAATTGACTGTTGAGAAAAATTCATTTTACTCACAGAGTACCTTGTCTCATAGAATATACTCAATTCTGGGGGGGACACAAAGGTCCCTAAAATTGCACACCCTTCAGCTCCCCCTCTCGCCTTTGTCTTGCCTCTTGTCTAATTTTTCTACTTTTTACAAGTTTGTCTGCCTCATATTTCTGGCTGTTAGCCAGACGTTTCCTTAATCCCACCTGTCCAAGGTGTTTCGAGTTTGTTCCAGATGCTTGGCCATACAGCTTTTTTATTTCTGCACTGGCTGATGGACCAAAGTTGAACTCTCCAATGGCCACAAGGACACTGAATTTGATCTTTTTTATGGATACAAATTTCCGCTTGCTGCAACGACTCCATATAACATTGTGGAGGCTTTCATTTGGATTTTGAGTTGCACCTAGCTCACACCGCTTGAGCAGACATCGATCAGTAAGGCGCTCATAAATAGGGGCTAAGTGCTTATGGTGCAGGTTGTAGTCTAGTGGAGTATGAACTAGGGTCTTGTGGGGTCCAAGAACTTCTCGTTTGGCTATGGAAGCCTGATAGAAACACCAGGAGTTTTTGCCTGGTGGGCAAAAACTATCTCGAGGTTTCTCGTTTGTTGAATACCCATAGTAGAGTGAAGCCATGATGGCTTATTTCACCTCTGGGGTTGTACTATGCTGGCGGATGGCCGTGATGTAGTAAATACCCAGTTTTCGTATGGCAGTTTGGGTCAGAAGACCATGGCCATTTCCCCCAAGGTTGACTTTTTGTTTCCTGCAGTCAGTAATGAGTGTCCTCAGCACAGTGCCTAATCGCTTTGCGACATGGTTGACGCACTCCTCTTTGGTTATGTCAACTTCTGGACCATACAGTTTGATGTTGCAGAGTCTGTTGTAGGCCTTGGAATCGCCATCTGATAGCAAAACAATGTAGCGTAGCTTGTGATTTGCCATTGATTGAAGCCAGAGAACCTCAGAGGTTTTTACCTCCATCATTCTGGCTGACCCTTCATAATTACAGCAGCAGTCCTTCAGATGCTCTGCTCCATTGTTTGAATCTGTGAGGCTGGTTTTTTAGTTGCCACTGTCCAGTAGTCTCGCAGGTGTGGCAGAAGGAAGACATAACGTGCGTATCGATGACCATGCCAGTCAATATGTCGATAACACTGCCAACACCTATCAGTGACTTGTGATCTCTAGTTAGCCAAGTTCCATCAAAGCTGATAGCGACGTCAATGACTTCTTTTTTATTGATAGTACGATGCTGAATATTACCATGTTCCACTCGGACGATGCTGATGGCACGTTGAAATACTGTAGAGCTGTGCATCATATCCAAATGATAAAAAATGTGATCTGCATATTTATGAAATGTTTTTTGGCGCAGGTCAGGGAGGTCCAGGTTCTCACAGAAGAGACTGAACGTAGATGGGCCCATTCCAGATATGAGGGCACCAAGAACAGCAGATCTGTTGATTGCGTGTCCCAAGGGCCGCTGCCTTCTGGTTCCCACTCGGATGTGTACGTTCCAGAAATTGCTTTTTTGCATGTGTGGCACACAACTTCCAGGAAGAGAGAGAAACCCTTTGACTTGGTGTTGTCAGTTCTTGTGTGCAATGTGCTCAGCTTGCACACATTGCAACACATGTTGGTGAGCAGGTTGTTGATGAAAGAAATGTCCACAATGGTTCTGTATGAAGGTTTAGGTTGGGCACAGGCAGCGTTAGGAGGAGCATCATTCTTGCTCGCGCTCAAATCATTTTTATATGAGATCGACTTGAGCCAGGGGTAAAAAGCACTACTGGGTCAGCGGCTAGACCTATAGGCCTATCATTTACTGGTATGCAGAAATTCATTGATGATGAGCCTACTTCAGTTTGGTTGTCATTCACCGTGAATTTAGTCGCATCATTGTTGGAAATTACACACTACCGACGTGTTCTAGCAGCAGCAAGTTGTTCTAGCCTTGCTATCATACCTTTTCTTCCCATTTTGAAGTAATAGAACACAATTTGGTGAGATTTAGACTGTAATCAAGTGAGAACTGTCGATGAAGAAACATCACATTCCACTGAACTAAGATTTATTTTGTTTATGGCGGAAGTTGTTGTTGTTATCTTCCGAAATAGCGCTGGTCAATCAGCGCGTTGTTATGACCAATCAAAAGAGCAACGTGAATGGTGCATGAGGTCACTGCGTGAAAGTTAGCGTAAAAATCAGGGGGGTTTTGAATGCCAAATCATGCAGAGCTATGAGAAAGAAAGGTTTCAAATTTGCTGTAATTGGGGAGATAAAGACATTCCCTTTTCATCAATACCACATACTCCACGATGCTGTCAGCGTAACTAAGGTATTATTGAGAGGCAAATCTTGCATTTTCGGCACAAATTTGCAAACCACAGCTAAGAGGGAGTGCGGAAAATACCCATTTTTTTAATGTCATAAAACCTTGCTCAATCGATTCCTCAATGATTATTTAATAAAATAAGCTCAAAAGTAAAAAATCGATATTTTGTACTTGAAACTCGATTTTCACTGCGTGGATGCCCTTCAGGTAATTCTATATCAGATACTGCCATGGGGGAGAGAAGTTCTACTGGCTAAGTGATTACAGCACTTTCCTTTCAGCAGCCAAGTTACCAGGATTCAGGATCAAAACCTGGTAGAGTCACACTCCAGTTTACCAAGCTGTAAATTGGTACACAACTCTGCTCTTGATTTAGGGAAGGTAAAGGCAGCGAGACAGGGAACTGGTACCCCCACGGAGCTAGTATAGTGGTCTCTAACACTTCACTCATCTATGGCAGTATCTGCTATAGAACTATCTTCTAAACCCCACAAAGATCTGAGAGCTAATGAATGAAGAAGAAAACGAGTAAAGAAAAACAAAGATCTCACCAGCTGCCTTCTTCGCTTATCAATGATGTCTTCAGCGACAGCGTGGACAACATCACACATTTGATAGAATCTTCTTCCCTCTTTTGTCAGACCATAGATCCACTCAACAAAGTACAGCGGCTTACTGCAAATCCAAAAGCAAATTACCATCACACTGTCAGACCATAGATTCACTCAACAAAATATAGGAGCTTACTGCAAATCCAAAAGTAAATTACCATCACACTGTCAGACCATAGATCCACTTAAAAAAGTACAGCGTGTGACGACCGGCCCAGTCTTCCCTTCATTTAATTTACGAGACACCATTTTTAAAAATTCATTTTCAATGCATGATCAAAAAGCCGGTAAATATACGCGGCAAATTTTCTCCTCATTTTTCCATTTCTAGCATCTAGTACTATTTTTAGATTAATGACGTCATTCTTAAACCTACCTCAGTGGCCCAAAACCGGTTAGAACCGCCCAGTGGCTCAACCAATGAATTAGGGCGCACTATTTAAGGGAGATCTTGCAGACTGCAATAATTGGAGAGGAATCACTCTTCTCTCAGTTCCTAGCAAAATACTAGGCAGGATAATTATACAGAGAATTTCAAAGGCAGTAGACCACAAACTGAGGAAAGAACAAGCAGGATTTAGAAAGAACAGAAGATGCGTAGATCATATATTCACTCTCAGGAACATTATAGAGCAGTGCTCAGAATGGCAAAGACAGCTTTACATTAATTTTGTTGATTTTGAAAAGGCTTTTGACAGCATACATAGGGACAGTTTATGGAAAATACTGAGGGCTTATGGAATTCCAAGCTGCATAGTGTCAATCATAAAAAGCCTCTATGCCAACTTTACGTGTAGTGTTGGACAGAGCAACCTAACCTTTGAGGTGAAGACAGGAGTACAACAGGGATGCCCCTTATCAACCACTCTATTTTTAACAGTCATAGACTGGGTGATGTGCCAGACAACAGAGGGCAGTCCAAGAGGAATAAAATGGACAACATTTTCTACATTGGAAGATCTGGAATATGCAGATGACATTGCACTACTAGCACATTCACATCAACACATCCAGGAAAAAACGGATAGACTTAATAAGTTTAGCCAGCAGGTGGGCTTGAACATCAATTTAAAGAAGTCTGAGGTCATGACGCTCAATGTGAGCAACCCTGAGCCCATATCAGTAAGGAATCAGCAACTGGTACAGACAGATACCTTCACATACCTAGGAAGCATAGTAACACCAGACGGCGGGGCAGGCAAAGACATCAACATCAGAATGAATAAGGCAAGAACAGCCTTCTTTAGCCTAAACAACATCTGGAAGTCCTCCCAATACAGCACAAGCACAAAATTAAGATTATATCAGAGCTGTGTGCTTTCTGTGCTTCTCTATGGTGCAGAATGCTGGAGAGTTACAGAGAAGGAAATGTCGAAACTGTCCTCTTTTCACACAACATGCCTAAGAAAAATTCACCGAATCTTTTGGCCGAATACCATCACTAACCAAGATCTGCTTACTCGTAGCAAGCAAGAGGACATGCACACCATCATAGCTGGCAGACGCTGGAGCTGGGTTGGCCATGTCCTCAGAAGAGACCCCGATGCCATCACAAGAACAGCTATGCTTTGGACCCCTGAAGGAAAACAAAAGAGAGGCCGACCAAAAATGACCTGGCGGAGGACTGTGGAGGCTGAGATGCAAAAAATGAACCAGAGTTGGGGCACTGTACGAAGGATGGCCACCGACCGAGCAAAGTGGAATCAATTTGTTGTTGCCCTACAAGACGCCACTAGGCGTGATGGCCACTGACTGCTTTGACGGTCGGCGGCTAAGGATCAAAGAAGAAGAAGAATTTAAGACTCAGCTAAAACCAGTCTAAACCCATTCTAGGAAACCTCTCACGTGACTTTTAATGTTGTTGATTGGAGCATCTATCGGACGCCAAATCACATGACCCACACTCTAGATCACGTGACCTAGTGGAAATAACGCGGTAAAAGATTGCATCATTCGATTTGAAATTACATACATCCAGGGAGCGAAGAGGGCCAGACCAAATCGAAGACCGCTGCCAATTCACGCACTAAAGCACTGTAAATCCACGAGGCTAAATTGCTGATTAGAGTCCAGTCTCTGATCTATGGGGGAGCCTTGCACGACAGTCCAATCTCAGATGAAGAATACAGAGTCGAGCACAGTGAAGGCAGATCCGAACCATTAGAGACCCACCTGATGCAACGTCATAACGAGACAGGTCAACCAACCACGCTTTACTATCAGCCAGGGGTTGAAAAGATAAGTTCCCTGTTTCAAAGGGAGCGCACCATATCAATATTAGCAAAAAAGCCACTAGCCAGTAGATGATGAAAACACTTGAATTGTAAGACTTATCACATAGGCCTCTGGGTGATCCACGCAAAACTTTCACTTCAATTATATCTGTTATTTCTAAACTTAAACTACTATAGATCTTATCCTTCCTACGCTACGCCACACTGGGGTCTCAGTCCTGGGATTTGAACTTTATTTATATCATACCTCTGGGATAGCTTACATTTATTCATTCATTACAGTATGCCGTATGAACACATGTATTTTCACACAGTTTAGCTCTAGAAAGAGAGAACAATTTTTCTAAGAATTTCAGGCAATAATTTTGCCATAGAAATTGGCTCAGTGCATTGATTTGGTGAATCATCGTTATATATGTTGTGTGTTTTAATTGTTAGATCATTGATTCTTTATTTCTTTGATTTACATAGGCATTAAGTCTGCATAGCTATATTAATTTCATTCTCTAACACAGAGGTTTTCAAACTTTTTTGGTCCGCGGCTCCCTTGACCTGTGCATAAATCACTGCGGCTCCTCTCTATACTACTTCTTCTTCTTTGATCCTTAGCCGCCGACCGACAAAGCAGTCAGTGGCCATCACGCCTAGTGGCGTCTTGTAGGGCAACAACAAATTGATTCCACTTTGCTCGGTCGGTGGCCATCCTTCGTACAGTGCCCCAACTCTGGTTCATTCTTTGCATCTCAGCCTCCACAGTCCTCCGCCAGGTTGTTTTTGGTCGGCCTCTCTTTCGTTTTCCTTCAGGGGTCCAAAGCATAGCTGTTTTTGTGATGGCATCGGGGTCTCTTCTGAGGACATGACCAACCCAGTTCCAGCGTCTGCCAGCTATGATGGTGTGCATGTCCTCTTGCTTGCTACGAGTAAGATCTATACTACGAAGATCTATATTTATTGATGGACCTTGGCTCATAATATCGAGCCCAACACTTTTCCCAAGCCACCGCGACGCCCTTAGCCGAGGGCCGCGACGCCCCTGTGAGCCGCGATGCACAGTTTGAAAACCTCTGCTCTAACAGATTGATAATTAGTTAGTATTTGCTTGGTGATAGAAATACTATTGGAAGGTAGCACTAGCTTACTCAGTGTGGAACATAACAGCAAAAGATGGCTGAAATAGTTAAGCTTAGGGCAGCACTAGGGGAGGCTGGTAGAGATCTAGGATATAGTGGGTTGGACCTTGCTAATTTTATCAGTCCTGAGACAGATTAAGCATTATGCTAGAGAAACAGCGAAAGCTGAAAGAGAAGAACGGATAAGGTTAGCAGAAATAGAAGAGCGTATAAAAGCTGTAGAAGCCAAGGAAAGAAGTGAGAGATAAACATGAGCATGCACTGAAGATGAAGCAGTTAGAGATACAGGGACAGGCTCAAAGAGTTGAACCAGTAGCCGGTGTGACAGCATCTACTTCATCCGGCAACCTATCGCCACGGTCAGATGATATGCCCTCCTTGCACACGGGGAGCATAGGACCTTTGCCATCATCCCACGTGTCCAACTTAGGACCCTTGCCATTTCCCTTCGATGCTTTCTCGGAAATAGCAGACTCAATAGACATGAATTTGGACAAATTTGAGAAGTTTGCCACCACGTTTGAGTTGGAGAGGAGCAAGTGGAACCTGAAACTGTCGCAAGGGCTAAGAGGAACTGCTTATGAGGTATATAGCAAGCTTCTCCTGGGTTTACAGGAAGACTACGACTCTCTGAAAAAGGCACTCCTGGTTCGTTATGAGCTACATGCTGATGCATACAGGAAGAGGTAACTCTAGGAGGGAAGTTGGAGAGAACTTTGCTCAGTTTGCTGCTAGACTGGATTCCTACGTGGAAAAGTGGGGCGCCCTAGGGAATTTTTCTCATGATTGGGAAGGTCTGAAGGAAACAGTCATCACTGAACAACTGAAGGACACCATGACTTCCGACATGAGAAGATTCCTGACAGAGAATGGTGCCAGCAATTAAGAATCCTTAGTCCAGTTGGAGGAAAGGTATCAGGCAGCACTGTCAGAGAATCCACCATTCCGGCGGAAACAACCGGAATATGTATCGAGACAGACACCTCAGGCACACTCGGACCCCCAAGTAAAACCACCTCATAATAACTTCAAAAAGCATGACAAGCCAGACTATAAGACTACTCAGAGATCAGCTTTCCAGCAGCAGAGGCAAGGGGAAAAATGGTGTAAGCACTGTAGGACAATCACCCACAATACCCAGGAGTGCAACCGTAAAAACCCACCTCATCATGCTGCCTGCTTACGTAAAGATGCCGAAAGGGGAAATGGACCGGAAGAATCTCTGGAAAAACCCCGGCATCCTCGGTTGTTGAGGCAGTCCTAGTAAACGACCATGAGGTGACCTGCCTTTATGATACAGGTTCAACGCAGTTGTCTGTGCATCCTTAATCAAGCACAGAAGACACTATAGAAATACAAGGACCTACTAAAAGTGAAGCACCTATGCGTTTGGCTATAGCCAAGATTCAGGTCCAATCAAAATATGTGACTGAGGAAATCAGTGCAGCGATCTTGGATGACCCTATCTATCCCTTGATCTTAGGGTGTAGGTACGTGTTTTTGGGAGAACCCATTCACCCTCTGTTTGTGATGGCTGTCACCACTAGAGGACAGGCCAAACAGAATACGGATATGAAATCCCCACCTAATCCTGAGGAATTAAAAAAGGCAAAAACGGAGGACCAATCTCTTGCGCCCTGCTACAAATAACTACCAAGAGCACACACTCCTCCCCAAAAGGGAGACTTCTACAAGAAAAATGGGCTGCATTGGAAAGCAGGCAATGGAGGACAGGAACATGGACACTTTTGTTCCGTCAGCATACTGAGCCCAAGTACTAGAAATGAGCCATGCCCTTCCGTTTAGTGGCCATATGGGTATAAGTGCCACGATTCAGCATATTTCATGTCATTATTATTGGCCAGGAATCAACGCAGATATCCAGAGATATGGTAAATCATGTAGTGCAAGAGGACAGCCCCGAAACACTGGACGGCCCTAGCAACTCTGGGAGAAATGTCAATCTTGGGCACACCATTCGAACGAGTAGTGGTAGATATTGTGGGTCTACTTGCTCTTAGCAAAAAGAGAAACAGCTATATAGTCACATTAGTGGATTGTAGATTCACACAACAAAGTACAATGGCTTACTGCAAATCCAAATGCAAATTACCATCACAAATGACAGACCATAACTTCACTCAACAAAGTACAGAAGCTTACTGCAAATCCAAAAGAAAATTACCATCACAATTGACATACCATAGATCCACTCAACACAGTACAATGGCTTACTACAAATCCAAAAGTAAATTACCATCACACTGACAGACCATAGATCCACTCAACAAAGTACAATGGCTTACTGCAAATCCAGAAGTAAATTACCATCACACTGACAGACAATAGATCCACTCAACAAAGTACAATGGCTTACTGCAAATCCAGAAGTAAATTACCATCACACTGACAGACTATAGATCCACTCAACAAAGTATTATGGCTTACTGCAAATCCAGAAGTAAATTACCATCACAACTAACAGACCATAGATCCACTCAACAAAGTACAATGGCTTACTGCAAATCCAGAAGTAAATTACCATCACAACTAACAGACAATAGATCCACCCAACAAAGTACAATGGCTTACTGCAAATCCAGAAGTAAATTACCATCACAACTAACAGACCATAGATCCACTCAACAAAGTACAGCGGCTTACTGCAAATCCAGAAGTAAATTACCATCACAACTAACAGACCATAGATCCACTCAACAAAGTACAGCGGATTACTGCAAATCCAGAAGTAAATTACCATCACAACTAACAGACCATAGATCCACTCAACAAAGTACAGCGGCTTACTACACATCCAAAAGTAAATAACCATCGCACTGTCGGACCATAGATTCACTCAACAAAGTACAGCAAATCCAAAAGTAAATAACCATCACACTGTCAGACCATAGATTCACTCAACAAAATACTACAAATCCAAAAGTAAATAACCATCACACTGTCAGACCATAGATTCACTCAACAAAGTACAGCAAATCCAAAAGTAAATAACCATCACACTGTCAGACCATAGATTCACTCAACAAAGTACTACAAATCCAAAAGTAAATAACCATCACACTGTCAGACCATAGATTCACTCAACAAAGTACAGCAAATCCAAAAGTAAATAACCATCACACTGTCAGACCATAGATTCACTCAACAAAGTACAGCAAATCCAAAAGTAAATAACCATCACACTGTCAGACCATAGATTCAATCAACAAAGTACAGCAAATCCAAAAGTAAATAACCATCACACTGTCAGACCATAGATTCACTCAACAAAGTACAGCAAATCCAAAAGTAAATAACCATCACACTGTCAGACCATAGATTCACTCAACAAAGTACAGCAAATCCAAAAGTAAATAACCATCACACTGTCAGACCATAGATTCACTCAACAAAGTACAGCAAATCCAAAAGTAAATAACCATCACACTGTCAGACCATAGATTCACTCAACAAAGTACAGCAAATCCAAAAGTAAATAACCATCACACTGTCAGACCATAGATTCACTCAACAAAGTACAGCAAATCCAAAAGTAAATAACCATCACACTGTCAGACCATAGATTCACTCAACAAAGTACAGCAAATCCAAAAGTAAATAACCATCACACTGTCAGACCATAGATTCACTCAACAAAGTACAGCAAATCCAAAAGTAAATAACCATCACACTGTCAGACCATAGATTCACTCAACAAAGTACAACAAATCCAAAAGTAAATAACCATCACACTGTCAGACCATAGATTCACTCAACAAAGTACAGCAAATCCAAAAGTAAATAACCATCACACTGTCAGACCATAGATTCACTCAACAAAGTACAGCAAATCCAAAAGTAAATAACCATAGATTCACTCAACAAAGTACAGCAAATCCAAAAGTAAATAACCATAGATTCACTCAACAAAGTACAACAAATCCAAAAGTAAATAACCATTACACTGTCAGACCATAGATTCACTCAACAAAGTACAGCAAATCCAAAAGTAAATAACCATCACACTGTCAGACCATAGATTCACTCAACAAAGTATAGCAAATCCAAAAGTAAATAACCATCACACTGTCAGACCATAGATTCACTCAACAAAGTACAGCAAATCCAAAAGTAAATAACCATCACACTGTCAGACCATAGATTCACTCAATAAAGTACAGCAAATCCAAAAGTAAATAACCATCACAACAGACAATAGATTCACTCAACAATGTACAGTGGCCTACTACAAATCCAAAAGTAAATAACCATCACAACTAACAGACCATAGATCCACTCACCAATGTACAGTGGCTTACTACAAATCCAAAAGTAAATAGCCATCACAACTAACAGACCATAGATTCACTCAACAAAGTACAGCAAATCCAAAAGTAAATAACCATCACACTGTCAGACCATAGATTCACTCAACAAAGTACAGCAAATCCAAAAGTAAATAACCATCACACTGTCAGACCACAGATTCACTCAACAATGTACTACATATCCAACAACAAATAACCATCACACTGTCAGACCATACAAAAACATTCTTTCAAACATCCTCATCATTGCACTTAAAGTCCCCAAGGAGCATAGGCCTTGAACAAACTTATGCCAAGTCCTCCTATCCCTTGCCATCTGTTCTAGGTCTGTCCATGCCTTCCTCATCCCTTTAATGTCTCCAGTTCTCTTCTCCATGTGTTTGTCAGTTTCCCTCTAAATCTCTTACCCTGGGGGTTCCAGAAAAGCACTGCCTAATAAAGCTATCAACAAGTTTCCTCTACTCATCACCATTGTCTTTTTTCTTATCTCTTGTTCCACTGGCACTTGTGTGTTCTTGTCATCAACTTCTAGGATGTTGCTTTTGCTGTTCTCCATGTTTCAGAACTAGGGCGGCACAGAATATTCGATTCGTATTCAATTCGGTGCCGAGTAGTGCATTAAATGAACTATTCGTATTCGGCCGAATAGTACGCTGCCATCAAATACGAACAGTAAATTTAGGTCAACCTGCGGTGTGATAATTTTAGACCCAGAAAGTAGGCTGACTTTAAGTTTCAATTGAGAAACATTACCCAAGCAACACCTGGATCCATGCATACACAGATGGATCAGCAACTAATGCAACAGAAGATGGGGGTGGAGGAGTCTTCCTGAGCTTAACAAATGGCACACAAAAGAAGATAGCAGTCGCAACAGGGAAATTTTCAACTAACTTCAGAGCAGAGGCAGAGGCCATAAAAACTGCATCAGAAATTCTAATGACAGAAGAAAGCTCAGAGAGACCAGTAGCTATCTTCTCAGATGCGCTGTCAGTGATTACAACATTGAAAAGTCAAAGTAATGCTGAACTGGATGACCTAAGAGTAACACTTCACAGACTATGTCAGCAGTACAAAAGAGTTGTGATACACACAGTGGATCCCTTCTCACAGCAACATCCCTGGAAATGAAGAGGCTGACAGATTGGCAAAGGAAGGGGGAAAACTTCCTCAACTTGACACAAATATAACCTATGAGGAGTCCAAGAGTTTTATCAAGCGCAGATACAGGCACAAGTGGGAAGAAGAGCATCCAGGCCACACAAAAAATGATCCTTATTACCAGCTCAGCAGAAGAGAACAAGTGGTAATCTTCAGACTTCGCACAGGTCATAACAGATTGATATACCATCTATTCAACAAATTAAAGATAGGAACTACTGATGAGTGTGACTGTGGCACTGATAAAATGACTGCCAAACATCTGCTTCAAAGGTGCCCAACATATGAGGAACAGAGAAAACGCATATGGCCATCACCAGTACCATTCCTGGAGAAAATCTACGGAGATATCAACAGCCTCAGGCTGACCACTGTTTTCTTTGAACTTATTCAAGTTGACATCTGAGGGTGACCACTGCTTTCTTTGAACTTATTCAAGTTGACATCTGAGGGTGACTACTGCTTTCTTTGAACTTACTGAAGTTGACATCTGAGGGTGACTACTGCTTTCTTTGAACTTATTCAAGTTGACATCTGAGGGTGAACTTTGAACTTATTCAAGTTGACATCTAAGGGTGACCACTGCTTTCTTTGAACTTATTCAAGTTGACATCTGAGGGTGACCACTGCTTTCTTTGAACTTATTCAAGTTGACATCTGAGGGTGACCACTGCTTTCTTTGAACTTATTCAAGTTGACATCTGAGGGTGACCACTGCTTTCTTTGAACTTATTCAAGTTGACATCTGAGGGTGGCCACTGCTTTCTTTGAACTTATTCAATTTGACATCTGAGGGTGACCACTGCTTTCTTTGAACTTATTCAAGTTGACATCTAAGGGTGACCACTGCTTTCTTTGAACTTATTCAAGTTGACATCTGAGGGTGACCACTGCTTTCTTTGAACTTATTCAAGTTGACATCTGAGGGTGACCACTGCTTTCTTTGAACTTACTGAAGTTGACATCTGAGGGTGAACTTTGAACTTATTCAAGTTGACATCTGAAGGTGAACTTTGAACTTATTCAAGTTGACATCTGAGGGTGAACTTTGAACTTATTCAAGTTGACATCTGAAGGTGACCACTGCTTTCCTTGAACTTATTCAAGTTGACATCTGAGGGTGAACTTTGAACTTATTCAAGTTGACATCTAAGGGTGACCACTGCTTTCTTTGAACTTATTCAAGTTGACATCTAAGGGTGACCACTGCTTTCTTTGAACTTATTCAAGTTGACATCTGAGGGTGACCACTGCTTTCTTTGAACTTATTCAAGTTGACATCTGAGGGTGACCACTGCTTTCTTTGAACTTACTGAAGTTGACATCTGAGGGTGAACTTTGAACTTATTCAAGTTGACATCTGAGGGTGAACTTTGAACTTATTCAAGTTGACATCTGAGGGTGAACTTTGAACTTATTCAAGTTGACATCTGAGGGTGAACTTTGAACTTATTCAAGTTGACATCTGAAGGTGACCACTGCTTTCCTTGAACTTATTCAAGTTGACATCTGAGGGTGAACTTTGAACTTATTCAAGTTGACATCTGAAGGTGACCACTGCTTTCTTTGAACTTATTCAAGTTGACATCTGAGGGTGAACTTTGAACTTATTCAAGTTGACATCTGAGGGTGAATGAAGAAGAAGAAGAAGAAAGTTTCAATTGGTCCCAGTACTAACTCAACACACCATGCCGTGCGATTCATAATTTAGCATGTAGTGGGTTGCAGCAGCTGACTAGGCAGAGGGAACAAAGTCGTGGGCAATAGACAGTGCAGAGGCAACGAAAGTACATCAAGCCATCGGCTAAATGATGGCACTAGACATTCAGCCATATTCTATCATGCAAGATGTCAGTTTCATGTTTCTGGTTGGTTTGTTGAAGGTGAGATACACAATGCCAAGCAGGAAATTTTTTACTGATATAATTATTCTTAACATGTACAGCTCTGTTAGGGCTAATATCCAGAACAACGATATCTAGCTCCGCCTCCAACAAGCGTCCCAAGTGAACGTCTGTTCAGCACTGCCAGCAACACGTTTTCAGATAACAGATGTTGTCTTTTGGCAGAGAATGTTGAGAGACTTGTTTTTTTGAACGCCAATGCGTTTCATGAAGCAATTTAAAAAGTGATTAATGGCGATTTGCCGTATTTTTTTGAAACGGTGTATAATTAATAAAAATGTCAGTAGACCTATTGAACACAACTTTTTATGCCCAACATTTACTCACCATTTGTATTCAAATTCGGCCAAATAGTTAAAGGCCTCTATTTGCATTCGGCCAAATAGTAAAAACCACTATTCAGTGCAGCCCTATTCAGAACCATACAATAAGACTGACCAGACGTTAGCACTGAAGATTCTTCTAGATTTTTCTCATGGTGCGCTCTCCTTTCGGCTAGTGTGCTAGGTCTTAGGTCCCTTTAGGGAAGTACCCAGTTTTTAAAAAATTATTATTTTTATTTAGACACTTATGTGTCCTACTTAGCCCTCACTTTTTTCCTTTCTCTGATGAAGGCCGTGTGGTCGCAACGTTGGCTATTTTCTCTGTCTTTTTTTACCTCATAAGACAAATCACCTTTTTTCAATAACCACTCACTGAAGATTCTTATTTTTGTGCTGGACTTGATTTCTTTAGTATAAGAAACCAAAATAATGAGTTGGTGTAGCCAACAATGCCATTATAAGAATGATGATGAAAAGAATGATAGTAATGATGATGAAGATGATAATGAGTAAAAAATGTTAGTTACAAAGTTCTGTCAGTCCACAGTGTCATCAGCTCGGACAACGCTGAGATGTACTCATTTTCTCTGAGGAAACAAAACAAAAACAAACAAAAACTGTTAAAAACAAAAGGAACATTGGGGAGAAAAAAAAAACCATAGTTAACTACACACACATATGATCCTAAATTGATTTGACAATCTAACTCAAAAACTTGGTTTAAAAGTCACTCCCACTCACCCTTGGTTTAATAGTCACTCTAACTCACCTGAGCGTCTGATTGACAGAGTAGTTAGAGCACTGGTCTCTCATGACAGGTGGCAGGTTTGATTCATGGTATTGACATGCTTTAGTCTACCCAGCTGTAAGGGAACCTGACTTTGCACTTGAGTTAGGGAAGGAAAAGGCAGTGAGGAAGGGAAATGCTCACCCCACCTCTCGATGCTGGACCTAATATAGTGGTCTCTAACACTTCATTTCCCTATGGCAGTATCTGCTATGTGACTATATTTACCTTACTGACATACCTCTTAGCTAGGTCATTCTAACACACCTCTTAGTTAAGTCATTCTAACACACCTCTTAGTTAAGTCATTCTAACACACCTCTTAGCTAAGTCATTCTAACACGCCCTTTGGTTTAACAGTCATTCTAACTCAATAAATATATATTAACAAATAAAACGGCATTGAATCAGTTTTACAAATTGATAAGGCATACAAAATACAGTATTCACGAAATGAAAAACAGGGTAGCAGACTTGGTCTGTCAGCCACTCTAACTGATCACTTGATCCCTAAGTCACTCTAACTCACCACTTGGTCTGTCAGTCACT
Source organism: Oreohelix idahoensis (assembly GCA_024509875.1). Taxonomy (NCBI): domain Eukaryota; kingdom Metazoa; phylum Mollusca; class Gastropoda; order Stylommatophora; family Oreohelicidae; genus Oreohelix; species Oreohelix idahoensis. The sequence continues at coordinate 363,970 of JAMPIV010012595.1, read as the reverse complement.
CTAACTCAGCCCTTAGTTTAACAGTCCCTTTTACTCACCCTTAGTTTGCCAGACACTCTAACTCACCCCTTACTCTGTCAGTCACTTTAACTCACCCCTTAGTTTAACAGTCCCATTAACTCACCCCTTGGTTTAACAGTCACTCACCCCTTAGTTTGACAGTCAGACTGATAAGAAAATGCACATCTCAAGATAACATCCAGGGCACACATCCCAACTGGCTGGAACAGGTCAAATGATTCACCACGTTCACACAACTCTTTAATTCTGTCCTAGAAGTAATAAAGGCACTCAGCTAACATGATTTTACAAGATGTTAAGTTAAAAAACAAATATAACAATACAGCAAGACATCTAAATAACTTAATATAACAATACAGAAAAACATCTAACTTAATATAACAATATAGTTAGATGTCCAAACATCTTATATTACAATATAGCTAGACACCTAAATAGCATATATAACAATACAGCTAGACATCTACATAACATATAACAATACACCCAGACATCTAAAAATGTTATATAACAGTACAGCAAGACATCTAAATGGCTTATACAACAAAACACCAAGACTTGTAAATAACATATATCACAATACACTAAAATATAAAATTAGTTATATAACAATACAACAAGAAAAGTTAACAAAAATATCTATTTCCTTTTATTTTATATTTTAAGCCTTTTCTTCATTTCCATATGTTAACAAATATTTTATGATCAAAATTAATTGCAAAATTTGATTAAAATTCATATTAAATACCCAGACATTTCTAAAAATATTCACATACCAGCACAGGACAAACGCATGCCACATGTAATATTGTTATTATTATCATAAGTGATAACCACATTATTAGCACAACAACAACTTCTTTTTCTTATTCTTTGTTTGCCCCCATCAAACAACAACAACAAGTTAACTGAAAAAAAACACTCCCTATGTTTCAATTGTTATAGCTTCACTTGCATCTTATTGGATGTCATCATCAACATCATCTTCATCATCATCACTTTCCTTTGCTCTCGTTATGGTGCACATGGCTACCATGGCAACTGGTCTCTTAGCACAAAGCATTCACATGCTCTTGCAACAGTGGTTTATGAGGCAATTTCTTTTACATGAGGTTGTCAGCCTCATGTACCACCTGACATTAGTTGCCATGTATGACATGCTTGAGTGTGCAGCAGTCCGGTTCTTTCTTTGTCGCTTCACAGACCCCCCTGGGCACTAAACGGGGCATCTAATGGATACACTTACTTACTTAGTCATCCCTCTTCTAGCCTGGGGTGTACAGGTTTGCCAGAGCACCATATTATCCTATCAGCTGTCTTCCTCATGGCCTGCTTCCACAATGACTTCAGAGATTGTCTAATGTTGTCCTCCCAGCAAAATCTGGGTTGCCCCCGGAGGTCTAGATCCCTGGTTCTTGGTTTCCCAGTCCTCCACGATGACCCAGGAGGACAACATCAGACAATCTCTGAAGGACTGAGGACTAGATTGGAACCAGGCCTGTAGGTCTAGATCCCTGGCTCTTGGTTTCCCAGTCCTCCACGACGATCCAGCAGGACAACATCAGACAATCTCTGAAGGACCGAGGACTAGATTGGAACCAGGCCTGGAGGTCTAGATCCCTGGCTCTTGGTTTCCCAGACCTCCACGATGACCCAGGAGGACAACATCAGACAATCTCTGAAGGACTGAGGACTAGATTGGAACCAGGCCTGTAGGTCTAGATCCCTGGCTCTTGGTTTCCCAGTCCTCCACGACGACCCAGCAGGACAACATCAGACAATCTCTGAAGGACCGAGGACTAGATTGGAACCAGGCCTGGAGGTCTAGATCCCTGGCTCTTGGTTTCCCAGACCTCCACGATGACCCAGGAGGACAACATCAGACAATCTCTGAAGGACCGAGGACTAGATTGGAACCAGGTCTGGAGGTCTAGATCCCTGGCTCTTGGTTTCCCAGACCTCCACGACGACCCAGCAGGACAACATCAGACCATCTCTGAAGGACCAAGAACTAGATTGGAACCAGGCCTGGAGATCTAGATCCCTGGCTCTTGGTTTCCCAGACCTCCACGACGACCCAGCAGGACAACATCAGACCATCTCTGAAGGACCAAGGACTAGATTGGAACCAGGCCTGGAGGTCTCGATCCCTGGCTCTTGGTTTCCCAGACCTCCACGATGACCCAGCAGGACAACATCAGACCATCTCTGAAGGACCAAGGACTAGATTGGAACCAGGCCTGGAGGTCTAGATCCCTGGCTCTTGGTTTCCCAGACCTCCACGACGACCCAGCAGGACAACATCAGACAATCTCTGAAGGACTGAGGACTGGATTCGAACCAGGTCTGGAGGAGGACATCTATTGGATGTAAAGGCAACAAATGCCAAAACATGGAGGAACAACTGACATTTGAATAAAAAGTTTTAATTTTTTTATTTCCAGAAACCAAGCTAAATAAAATCCAAAATGGCTGATAACGTGACCAGACAGAGCAAACAATGCCTGCCCTTTATGAGGTCATGTGTTGACCAGGCCAGATGTCACGCTGAGCTGTTATGCTAATGTGGCAATAGTATTTTACGTAATACAACGAGGGTTAAATCTCTTTATTTTAACGCTTATTTCATATAAATTAGTTGGATAGGAGTGGAGAAATAACTATTTAAATATAAAAGACTAACAAGCTAAAGATAAGAACTACTGATGAGAATGAGGGTGACTGTGGCACTGATAAAATGACTGCTGAACGTCTGCTTCAAAGATGCCCAACATGTGAGGAACAGAGAAAGCACATGTGGCCATCACCAGTACCATTCCTGAAAAAGCTCTATGGAGATAGAAAAAGCCTCGAGCTGACCATTGCTTTCTTTGAACATTTTCAAGTTGACGTCTGAGAGTGTACGAAGAAAAATAAATATAATGACTGGCATCTCAATCACTCTGTATTTCTCTCACAAAGTTGGTAATCTGTCTAGGTGATAATCACTTACCACAAGAATGATGGAGCTCTGGTTGTAGACCTCGATGTATGACTTCAAGATGTCAAAATGAAATGCAGGAGTAAGCAGACGCCGATTACGCGACCAGTGTGATCCATTGGCTAACAGCAGCCCCTCACCAAGCCAACGAGCACCCATGTCGTACGGAGTTGAGAGATATTTGTTTCTAGGCTTTGGGGCTTAAGCAATAAAAGAACAAATAGCAAACTTAATAAACAAAAGAACAAATAGCAAAATTAATCAACAAAAGAACAAATAGCAAACTTAATAAACCAAAGAACAAAGTAATTATGATTGTTTCTATATTAAACAACATGTATAAATATAATATCTAGATCAGTGGTTCTCAATGTGAGCCATGCTATATTTCTAGGAGGCCACAGTAAGATGGTAAAGTATCTTTTTTCCAGCTAACAGTGACTTGGAGGGGGACCATACAGGAAAATGCTTGGGGGACCCCTGACCTAGATGATTTAGAGTTTGCTGATGGCCCGGCTCTTGTGTCCCATAACCAGATACAAGACAAAGTGAAAATACTCCATGATAGATCACAGCATGTGGGTCTGAAAATGCACAGGAAAAAGACAAAAGATTATGAGAATATTTGCAGAAAATGATAAGATTTCACTGGAAGAAACATCACTACAAGATGTAGAATCATACAAACATCTTGGCAGCAAGTTGAAGGGAACAGACAGCAATATCAAAATAAGGGCACAGAAAGTGCGCAGATAGTGAGACAGCTTTCACTGCTTCTTCTCTTCTTTGATCCTTAGCCATCGTCAAAGCTTTTGCTACAATGGGAAATAAATAGAAACCAAGTCCAACACACAAATCTGAAATTGCAACTCAAATGTCAAATCAGTCCTATTGTATGGCTGTGAAACATGGAGAACAAAACAAATAACAACCAAGAAGTTAAGACTTTCAGAAATAGGTTAAAAAAAAAAAAAAAGGTAAAGGATCCCGTTACACGCCCATTGAGGCATACTGGGAATATGGTGTTAGGCCCATATTTTCTTGACCATCGGCACACTAGGGGTGGTGTGGTCAGCATCACGCCGACCTCCTTAACCTTCCCAGAAGTTGCTCTGGTACCCAATTCATGAGGCTGGGTCGACCCCAGAGTGTGTACTGTTTAAAAAATCCCACCTCAACTGGGGATCGAACCATGGACCACCGAGCTAGGAAGACAGTGCTCATAAATAGGTACTTGTGTAGAAAAGAAGGGCTGAAACGACAAGGTCACCAATGTAGAAATGATCACAAGAACCAGGCAAGTGCCAAAGGAACAAGAGATGAGAAGAAAATGCTGGCAATGGACTGGACGCACACTGTGAAAACCTTGATAGAATTACAAGGTAGTAATTCTTCTGGAATCACTAGGGTAGGAAAAGCAGAGGTAGACCGAAAGATACATATAGATATGAAGGGTATGAGGAAGACATTGAAAAACCTGGCGCTGATGGCACGTGATAGGTCAACTTGGCATACATTTACTGAAGGACTATGCACATTGGAGGGGGTTGGAAGATAAGAGAGAGATTAATGATATGTGATGGTTCTATAAGGTGCTAAAAGGGAAGTAATAATAAATAACGAAAGAGGATATATACGCCAGTGAAGAACTCTCTTTCTTACTTCCACTGACAAAGAGTTGTTGCATAAAATAATTTTCTTTTGCTTTTGCCTGAGATTTCAAGCTGAAAATCATCAAATGCTATATGTATTCTTCATTACTGTATAGTGTAGAAACATGGACAATTAATAAGCAGCTGGAAGAATTAAGACTCTTGAGATGTAGAATGGGGCACATCTCATGGAAAGAGAAGAAAACAAATAAGGAGATCCTAGAAAACCTAGAAATGAAAAGAGAACTAATGCATACATGCCACACCTCAGTCATGAAAAACCTGTACAACAAATCCAAAAACCCTGTACAGAGACCCGCAAAACCTGTACAGACTGAAAAACGTAACAATAGAGTTAATTAATGTACAAATATATTCAATTAGATGGTTCTGCACCATCATAGTGACATGCGCCCTTTGCCTTTTTAAGCATGTCTTCACTTGCTTTAAAACCTAAACAACAAGAGTTAGAATTTATTTTGTACCGGTATTGTAGAAAAGCTGTGACTGTATCATCATTTAGTCTATTTCTGCAAAAACAATTAATACAATTTATGGTGGAAATGAAGAACAGTTTGGTGTGTGTTCTATAGTGCCTTATAAAAGTATAGATCTAAAGAGACCAGTAATAAGCGTTATGGGTTAGGTTTAGGAATCTTAAATCAAATATATATATATATATATATATATATATATATATATATATATATATATATATATATATATATATATATATATATATATATATATATATATTTTAAAGCTAGCAATGAAAATATAAACTGGCGCAATATTATATATTCTCTACCGAACTTCAAAAATTGGAATAGCCGTTATACCCATACGAATTTTAGTGTCAATCAAACATTGATAGTAATTAATTATTTAATAAATATAAATCATTGGATGACCGTAATGATGATCATCCAAGGCAAAATCACATTGTTTTTTAAAGAAACGAAATTAAAACTAAGAAGAGAAGTAACTCCAAATAAAATTTTCTCTGACCTGGTTAAGATGCAAATTTGCCTTGCTTTTGTGGGTTTTTTTTCAGTTTCATAATTTGGTCATATCAGAATGACGGTCGCCGAATGCTCCACATGTATTTTCGTACCATTTAGATTTCGGGTTAACCCTAACCCCAACTGTAACCCTAATCCTAACTCTAAATGGTACGAAAATACATGCAGAGCATTCGGCGACCGTCATTCCGATATTAGGCCTACCCATAATTTGTTTTGTATTATTATTCAAATTTACATTTCTTACGCACTTTCTACCGTAAACCTAACCTCAACCTTAACTCTAAATGGTACGAAAATACAAATATTAAACATACTCGACGGCAATAAAGGTAAAGATTACCAGAATCTCAGTAAAAAGAGTTGTCAGAATCATTCAAGTTGAATAAATTCAACTCAAACAAGAATTTTCATGCTCTTTTTCCACAAAATGTTTATGATTCGGCGGTATGGCAGCGTCCATGTTTGTAACTTTCGCTTTTGTAAAATCACTATTATCAGTTCTACCGTATTCGCTAGCAGTAAAATATTTTGTTCGTTTCAAGCTTAGTGGCCAGATTTTTCAATGCTGAATCCGATTATGCCCAGCAATTGCCGATACGATTGTAAACAGAAGAGTTCTGGTGCTTTTAAAATAGGACGTACGTTTTATAGGTGTATGGGAACGAGGTATCGCACTACTTCCGTGACGTACTCGGTACGGCACAGCGACAAAAATTGTCAAGATTTATGCCGTATGGCGTACGTCATAATGGTGCTGAAAGGGTTAATAATTAGGCGAAAAAACCCGTACAGACCCGTGTACGGCCCGTACACATCTGAAAACGCAAACACCCCGTACAGATTATGGGTAAACCTTTAAGTGTGGCATGTATGCTAATGAAGGAGATTAAAATTAGGCAACTAAAATATTTTGGCCACATAAAAAGACATAACACTTAACTGAAGACCATAATAGAAGGCAGAGTTGAAGGCAATCGTGCAAGAGGAAGACAGTGCTACAAGTGGGAAGATAACATCAAGAGATGGACAGGAAAGAGTCTACCAGAGTGTACCATCACGACAAAAGGGTTGGAGATTCATTACAGCCAACCTTTAATGTAAAGATGGCACCTGATGATGATGCTTTTACCTGGGCTACTCTATCCTTCACCTCTGAATGTATTTAACAAATAAAAATACTACACAAGAAAGAAACATCAATTTTAAGGAAACTAACTACAGTACATATCAAATAATATTGCTGATGACAACTTCTACAAGTCTATAACCTTTTATCTGAGCACCTGAAAACTTCTAAAAATCAAAAGTTTTTTGGGGATACCTTTTGATCACAATTTGAGCGATTTCTGATCATTTTGGGGGATTTTGAGCCATCTTTTGATTGCAGTTTGGGCAAATTTTGGCTACTTTTCGAACACGATTTTGGTAACACCTGAAAACCAAAAAAATCCTGTTTGAAAGCACAGCTGTCTCCAAGAATTTAGATTAAAGGTTACAGACCTGTATATCATACATACTTTACTTTTATTGATCTAATATTATTTGCTGTGTTATAATATGACAAGCAAGCAGACGTGGACTGGTGGGATCCACTGAAGGGGAATGCATGAAACCAGGAGTAAACGGCTAATTTGGAAATTACAACTACTGTGCTACATCAAACCAATATTATTGTATGGAAGTGAGTGCTAGACAGTGAGCAGAAAAATATGTAAAAATCGTTTCAATCAACTAAGAATTAGTTTTCTCAAAAGACCACTAAGAATCTTATTGATAGTTATTTTCTTTAATGTGGATATTCCCATAGGTGTAGTAGTTCTATTCTTTCTCTGTCTCCTTTATTTATTTTAAAAACATACTTTAATTATGATGATTTTTGCAAATGTTTGATGTTATGTTACTTTTATAATGATAAATGCCTTAATAATGCTTAAAGTAAATGTGAGGATGAAAGGATACAGTATACATGATGAGAGAGAGAGGAAGGGCAGAATGTCAGACGGGCCTGCGTGCCCAATTCTTAACCCTTTGAAAATAAAGTTCGTTCGTTCGTTCGTTCGTTCGTTCGTTCCTCAGAGACCCCCCAAGGGCCACATGGGACAAAGCATCTGTTTAACAACTCAAATATGGACTCCACCCCAGGGCCTGTGAATTTTGAATGTAAATTACCAGAAGATTTCAGCACTGGACGGATAGAATCTGGATGATAAATCAGTACAACTGGAACAAGAGGTCCTGTCCAGATCCGATGCATGTACTTCGACTTTTTGGCCATCTCAGAATCATAGAGAATACCTTCCTCATTTGGTCCTGGATACTGTAGACACAAAACAAAATAGATTGCTTCAAACACTTATTTCTGGCACAACAAGAACTCGTAGACATTGCTATGTGGCATATGAACACAGCACACACTTTTAAAATCAGGTTTATGCTAGCTTGTCTACCTTTCTTCCCATCCTTGCATCTTACAAACAATGAGTCCCATGGCCCCCCCCCCCCCCCCTCCCTACAATCCCACTTGGGGTAGCCACCATGTAAGGGAGACTATACCAAAAACTTCCAGTCTTCTTGCAGTGGTTGCTTCTGCAACCTCACTTTCTTCATCTTCTTTTTTTCTTTATTTGGTCCTTGGCCGCTGACTGACAAAGCAATCAGTGACCATCATGCCTGGTGGCATCTTGTAAGGCAACAACAAACTGTCTCCACTTTGCTTGGTCAGCAACCATTCTTCGTGTGGTGCCCCAGTTCTGGTTCATACTTAGCATCTCTGCATCAACAGTTTTCCACCAGATGGTTTTAGGCCGGCTTTGCTTTCCTTCTGGAGTCCATACCATGGCAGTTCTGGTGGTAACCTCAATGTTCTCCTGTCGCATGCCTTCAGCTCTTTCCATGCTCTCCGGTCACATGCCTTCAGATCAAGGTCTTTCCATGTTCTCCTGTCACATTGCCTTCAGCTCAAGGTCTTTCCATGTTCTCCTGTCACATGCCTTCAGCTCAAGGTCTTTCCGTGTTCTCCTGTCACATGCCTTCAGCTCAAGGTCTTTCCATGTTCTCCTGTCACATGCCTTCATATCAAGGTCTTTCCATGTTCTCCTGTCACATTGCCTTCAGCTCAAGGTCTTTCCATGTTCTCCTGTCACACTGCCTTCAGCTCAAGGTCTTTCCATGTTCTCCTGTCACATTGCTGTCAGCTCAAGGTCTTTCCGTGTTCTCCTGTCACACTGCCTTCAGCTTAAGGTCTTTCCATGTTCTCCTGTCACATTGCCTTCAGTTCAAGGTCTTTCCATGTCCTCCTCATCGCTTTTCATTTCTGTCTCCAGTTTTCTTCTCCATGTGTATTCAAGGTTAATCTGCACACAGACTCCATTTTGGTTTTTTCAGGGCTGCGTCAAGCACCTCCACACCGTCTTCTGTCTTGGATGGCTGAGTTTTATTTTCTTTAGCTGATTTATCCCTGAGTTTTTGTTGCTTAAATTGCCAGCATGATGGTGTAGCTTGTCCCATGCCCAACCCTCCTTAGTCAATTATTACAACATGCAAGGAGGCTACAGCTTTATTATTCTTTGCTCCTCTTTATGCCCCAGTAACACACAGATCACCCGTGTGTTACCGGGGCCCGAAAGGGGAGCAAAGAATAGTAACACTGTCCCCTACCAAGCATGTCGTAAAAAGCGACTAAGGAGGGTTGGGCATGGGGCCGGTTACACCATCCTGTAAAAAAATTTAAACCACAAAAAACTTCAACAAATATGGACAAGTCAAATAAAGAAAATAAAACACAGCCATCCAAGACAGGGGAAGGTCCTCTCGCGGGGAGGCGTATGATGCAACACAGAGAAAGCCGAAAGGAGTCTGTGTTGCTGACTAACCTTCTTTCTTCTAGGAGAACTTCCAGATTTGGCACCTGGAATGTTCGGACATTAAACGAACAAGGGAAAGTGGCGCAAGTAGCAGCAGAAATGAGGGAATACAAAATCGAGGTTCTGGGAATGTGTGAAACAAAGTGGAAGGGGGTAGACAGGAAGAAACTCATCACAGGTGAATTGGTGCTGTCCTCAGGACATGAAGACGAAAGTTCACACCACAGTGAAGGGGTAGCTCTTATGTTATCTAAAGAAGCACAGAAAGCACTAATTGAATGGGAAGCTGTTGGACCCAGAATAATAACAGCTTCTTTCAAAACAGCTAAAAAGAAAATTCATGTAAATGTCATCCAATGTTATGCACCAACTAATGACAAAGAAGAGTCTGTGAAAGAAGCATTTTATACTAAACTACAGGAAATTATGGATAAAGTAAAAAGAAGAGACATCACAATTTTGATGGGTGACATGAATGCAAAGATAGGTACAGTCAACACTGGATTCGAAGAAGTCATGGGAAAACATGGGCTAGGAGTAATGAATGAAAATGGAGAGCTATTCGCAAACTTCTGTGCTTCATATCAACTGGCTATAGGAGGAAGCATGTTTCCACATAAGAGAATACACAAGGCAACATGGATATCACCAGACCATAGAACAGAAAATCAGATTGATCATATATGCATAAACAAGAAGTTTAGATCATCATTGCAGGATGTAAAGGTATATAGAGGAGCAGATGTGGCATCGGATCACCATCTTCTGATAGCCAAAGTGAAAATGAAACTCAAGAGATATGCAACAATGCAAAATTATAGACAACAGTTTAATGTAGGACAGCTAAGAAATCAAGAAACAAGAGACAAATTTGCGGTCACAGTATCCAACAAATTCCAAGTGCTCCAACAGCTGGAAGATGTAGAGAATACAGAAGACTATTGGCAGCAGGTCAAAACAGTATGGAAGGAGACATGTGAAGAAATACTGGGGAAAAGGGAAAGACAACAAAAAGCATGGATAACAACAGAAACCATCAATAAGATAAAAGACAGAAAAAACAAGAAAGCAGAGTTAAACACAAGCAAAACTAGAAGCTCCAAAGCCAAGGCTCAAGAAGTGTACACAGAAGCAAACAAAGAAGTAAAAAGAAGTATCAAAAGAGACAAGAGGAAGTATATTGAGGAGTTGGCAAGAGAGGCAGAAGATGCTGCAGCCAAAGGAAATATGAGAGAACTGTATAGCAGCACAAAGAAGCTAACAGGGAAATACAAGCAAACAAGTTGCCTCATAAAAGACAAGAATGGGAAACTGCTCAGCAATATACAAGAGCAAATGAAGAGGTGGACAGAATATTTTGGGGACCTTCTCAATAGACCAGCTCCACAAAACCCGCCGGACATCCAGCCAGCAGAAGAAGAGCTACAAATTAACGGTGAAAGACCAACGAAGGAAGAAATAAAGAAAGCCATAAAGCTTCTAAGAGAGGGAAAAGCGTCTGGACCTGATGGCATTCCAGCAGAGGCCATCAAAGCAGATATCGACACGGCTACAGAGATGTTATATAAATTACTTGGTAAAGTCTGGGAAAAGGAAGAGATACCAGCAGAATGGAATGAAGGATAGCTGGTTAAGTTGCCTAAGAAGGGAAATTTACAAGAGTGCACAAATTATAGAGGAATAATGTTACTATCAGTGCCAGGAAAAGTATTAAACAGGATTATCCTTGAGAGATTAAAAGAGTCCATAGACAAGAAACTGAGAGATGAACAAGCAGGTTTTCGACAAAACAGATCATGTACAGACCAGATAGCCACTTTGAGAATAATAGTTGAACAAAGTCTGGAATGGAATTCACCACTATACATCGGATTTGTGGACTACGAAAAGGCATTTGACAGTGTAGACAGAGAATCACTTTGGAAATTGATGAGGCATTATGGAGTTCCCCTGAAGATCATTAATTTAATAAAGAAAACATATGAAGACATGACATGCAGAGTTCTTCACGAAGGACAGCTTACAGAACCGTTTGGGATAAGAACAGGAGTGCGACAGGGATGCCTCTTGTCTCCATTTCTTTTCTTGCTGGCAATAGATTGGGTTATGAGATCATCGACAACACACAACAGAAATGGAATCCAGTGGACTCTGACTAAGCAGTTGGATGATCTGGATTTTGCTGATGACTTGGCTCTTCTGTCCCATAACCGTAATCAGATGCAGGACAAATTGAAAACACTCGATGAGAGGTCACAGCAATTGGGTCTGAAAATACACAGGGAAAAGACAAAAATAATGAGAATAAATGCAGGTAATGATAACAGGGTTGAACTTGAAGAAACACCAATTCAAGATGTAGAATCATACACATATCTTGGCAGTAATATAGACAAAGTTGGAGGGACAGACAGCGATATCAAAATAAGAATACAAAAGGCAAGAGGAGCTTTCATTGCATTGGGAAATATATGGAGATCAAGAGAAATCGGATCCAACACGAAAATAAGAATCTTCAACTCAAATGTGAAGTCAGTCCTATTGTATGGCTCGGAGACATGGAGAACAACAAAGACAACAACCAAAAAGCTACAGACTTTCATAAATGGGTGCTTGCGTAGAATAGAGGGATTAAAATGGTATGACAAGGTTACCAACGTGGAACTGATGACAAGAACTAGACAAGTGCCAGTGGAACAAGAGATGAGAAGAAGACGATGGCGATGGATAGGACACACACTGAGGAAACCTGTTGATAGCATTACAAGGCAGTCCTTGTTCTGGAACCCCCAGGGCAAGAGAGGCAGAGGAAGACCAAGAAGTACATGGAGAAGAGAGTTGGAAACAGAGGTGAAAATGATGAGGAGAACATGGAAAGAACTTGAGATGATGGCACGGGACAGGAGGACTTGGCATGTGTTTGTTGAAGGCCTATGCTCCTTTGGGAGTGGAGGGTTATGAATGAACACACAGATGGGATGACCATTCCAATAAGTTAATAAAAACTATGTAAAATCGATTTTTTTCTTGCAGCAGCAAGAAAACAAAGATGGATCTATACCAGCTCACTTATATGCTAGCCTTGATGTGATGTACATATGTGAGTCATGGGCAATGATCCCAACCAACAAATACTAGCTCCAGACATCAGATATGATGCATCTGAAGAAGGTGGTCCAGGTAACAAGAAGGGACAAGGTTAGCGACCAGATGATGCATCGTGGCCCAAAAATCTAACTCATGAAGACCAGAGTGGAACAGCCCCAACTGTGTTGGCTTGGCCATGTCTGCAGAATGGAAGAAGGCCAGCTATTAATATGGGACCCAGATCTCCTGAGTTTGCTGGGAGGACAACATCAGACTATCTCTGAAGGGGTGAGGACTAGACTCGAACCAGGCCAAAAGGAAGATATGATAGGATAGCATGGTTCTATCTCTGGCTAACCTGTACACCGCAGATCAGAAGGAAAGTGACTAGGTAAGTAAAGTCAAAAGATCAAAGCCACATAACACAAACTATGTAAAAATATTCCAAGCAAATAGTTAACTTAATTTTTTCATCTCGTGGAATTTAAGTCACAATAATAGAAAACTCTATACAAAGCATAATGACAAGAGGCAATACCCCTCGGACAAGTGTTTTGGCCCTTTTATCTCCTTTATACTTTAAGGGGAGTGGGCCCCCCCTGGGTCATGACCCCCAAGTGTGAGCATAATGTTCATTTTTTCCCCTGTGCTGGGAACTGAACCCACTCCACTTTGGTTGCAGCTTTCAAATTCACCTGGTTTTACTCATTCTGTCAACTTGAAGCAGCTGTGAAAGTAACAATTATGTTGTTTATAAATTACTGTCCTGAATTCCATAGTTGCAGTTGTTCCACAGCCAGCACGATACCCTTTCCCCAGTTTCACCGAGCCTTTTTAAGTAACTCTGTTCTTGACTGTCCCTTCAGGCTCAATTGTTTCGGTAGATGATACACTGAGGTAGCCACTAGACCACATACAAAAAAAAATTTCAGAAATGCCCAAGCAACTAATGTTGCTCCCAATTTCAGGTTAAATCACTGAAATATAAACCTGTTTGTAAGTTTCCAAAGAAGTAATTAAATGTATAAATTAAATTTACATTTTTATTTATGGTAATTCAAGTTATACAGCACACAACCTTCAAAGCAGTGGTACAGCTACAACACAACATGGCTCTCTGGCACAAATTAAGTGAGGCCGCTCCTTTTATCCTGCGGCTCAACAGATATAATCTATATATGGTAAATATGCATAACAGTGTAACTACTTACTTCATCATCATTACTCTTCAGCTCCCTAAGAAGCATAGGCTTTCAAAAATTGGTGTCAGGTCATCCTTCTAACGCCAACCACTCAAGATCTCTTTGTGTCATTTTTATCCCTTTCATTTCTGTCTCCAAAAACTGCAAAAAGCAATGATGTTTAAACACAGGAACACAAGACATTTTTAAAAATTTCTGTCTCCAGAAACTGCAAAAAGCTATGATGTTTAAACACAGGAACATAAGACATTTTTAAAAATGTCTGTCTCCAGAAACTGTGAAAAGCTATGATGTTTAAACACAGGAACATAAGACATTTTTTAAATGTCTGTCTCCAGAAACTGTGAAAAGCTATGATGTTTAAACACAGGAACATAAGACATTTTTTAAAATGTCTGTCTTCTTCTTTCAAACCCCAGGAATGTGAGTTTTCACTTTTGACCCTTGTGGCATTAGGGGATAGGTTTTTGGGCTTTCATGCAACTATAGAGGACCTCCCCAGCTCAGCAGGCTCAACACTAGTGGTGGTCACACCAGACCAATCGGCATGTAGTGCAATGCCTTGAGTTGGATGATCCTCTACCCTAAAGGGGGGTCAAGGATAAATGCAAAGGTCAGTGTCACTTCTGAACACTACTTCCCAGTGCCCAATTAGTGCTGAGCCCCCCCCTCCCCCTGAAATTCCCAATGCACCCGGGCAGTAGTTATGCCACTGATTCCAAGCAGATAGTTAAATTAAGGTTTCTCTCAGTGGAAGATGAAGCCAAGTAAAAATACAAACCTTGTGCAAGTTTCCAAACAGATAGCTAAACGAAGTTTCCCCTGGAAGACTGTTAAACAGATCCCTATAGGCCAGATACCTGCGGCCATACTTCCACAGCAAGAACGACAGGACAACAATGACCACAGCTATGGAGATCATAGCGATAGGCGAGCCTTAAAACTGTAATTTCAAGATATATCTGAAAATTGTTCTGTGCTCACAACCTGGCATCTATTTTTGTGGCTGGCTGAAACCTAAAAATTACCTGGAGACAAAAAGTGTTCTGAGTCAGAGGAATGGTAGTGAACATTTTTTTTTTTAAATGAAGAAAAATATCTCGTTCAATATCTGATAAGTTATAATTAGGATATATTGTGTCTCTAATTCACGATAATTACTTACTTACTTAGTCATTCCTGTCACAGAGGTTTGTCAGAGAGAGCACCATATTATCCTATCAGCTGTTTTCCTCTTGACCTGGTTTGAGTCCTATACTTGGTTCCTCAGAGACTAATGTTTTCCTCCCGAATTCCAGATTATACTCCATGTAAATCCTTTAGGGCGTGTCTCTGAAGAGACACACCCTAAAGAATAGGACTACTGTACCCTCAGACATCTCATGTAAGGTGAGTAATATGAGATTGGTAAACTCATCATATAAAACTAATTGCCACTAAAGGACATAGAATCGTACACGTATCTTGGCACTAATATAGACAAAGTTGGAGGGACAGACAGTCATATCAAAGTAAGAATACAAAACTCATTGGAAAATATATGGAGAACAAGAGTAATCAAGTCCAATACGAAAATAAGAATCTTCAAGTCAAATGTGAAGTCAGTCCTATTGTATGGCTCTGAGACATGCAGAACAACAAAAACAACAACCAAAAAGCTACAGACTTTTATAAACGGGTGCTTGCGTAGAATAGGAGGACTGAAATGGTATGACAAAGTCACAAATGTGGAATTGATGACAAGAACCAGACAAGTGCCAGTGGAACAAGAGTTAAGAAGAAGACACTGGCGATGGATTGGACACACAATGAGGAAACCTGCTGATAGCATTACAAGGCAGTCCTTGTTCTGGAATCCCCAGGGAAAGAGAGGCAGAAGTAGACCAACAAACACATGGAGAAGAGAACTGGAAACAGAGGTGAAAATGATGAGGAAAACATGGAAAGAACTTGAGCTGTTGGCACGTGACAGGAATACTTGGCATGTGTTTGTTGAAGGCCTATGCTCATTGTGGAGGTAAAGGGTATTGATTGATTGACTGAAAACAGACTTAACACATTTTTGCATTCAAGTAAATTAACTGTATACATATCCTGACTGTACATATAGTATACAGTAGAACTCCATTTATCCGAACCCCATGGGACCGAGCATCGTTCGGATAATCAAATGTTCGGATAATTGGATTACATAATGTATCGAGTACATGTACACATATTTCTAAAAATAATTAACCATCACAAGGAAAATACACTATAAAACATATTTACTTGTACTGTAATAATAATACCCACACTGTATTAGATCACTGTATCACCAAAATCTTTTATTACACTGCAGTGCATGTACTACTTGTATTAATTATTTTTGTTAAGAAAGAGAAATGTTTTCAAAATAACATTACAAACGATTCAAAACCAGGCGCAACTTACGTATACATGTACTTGCACAGATGTAGCCCACTATTTAAAATAATGAGGAATCCTCTTTTGCACCAAACTGGATAGTCTCCTTTTGGCTGCTAAGTCCCGCATTCTCTTCAACAGCAGAAGCTATGTAGGACAGCTGTCATCTTCTTGCTCGTACCAAGCCATCGCTGTTTCTAGTGCTATAAAGGCCTCTTCAGGACTTGGTCAACGTTTTGGTTTTTCTTCATAATCTACAAGTACATCGTGTACTTCTGAGGAGTCTTCATCATCGGTCACTACATGTATTTGGTTTTCTTCTTGCACAAAAGACAAAATTTCTTCGTCATTCAAAAACTGAAAACCAGAATCATTATCATCTTCTAGCCACATGTGTGCATCATCTTTGTCACAGTCCGAAAATCTGGGCATTGCTTGAAACAGTTCCACAACTTCATTTATACAATCATCATTTGTGTCCACTGCAGTAGTTTCATTTCCTCCTTTTTTCCCAAGCAATCTACTCCAAGCCTTGTTGAGATTATCTTGTGACAGTGTGGTCCAAGCATCAGCTAACATATAGCAGCAGTCTTTGAGATTAAGCTTTTTGGAAAACGCCACCACACTTTCTTCATCTTCAGCCAACAATAAACGACGCAGGACTTCCTTCTTGTACATCTTTTTAAGCTTTGCTATAACACCCTGATCCATTGGTTGAATCAGTGCTGTTACATTGGGAGGCAGAAAAATTACTTTAAAATTTGCATCAACTGCATTCAATGTATCCGTCTCTGGATGAGATGGTGCATTGTCCAGTAGAAGAATTACTTTTCCAGTTTTCTTTTCTTGTTCTCTCAACCTCTTCACATTTGGGATGAACTGATTTGTATACCAATCAAGAAATATTTCACTATTCATCCAAGCACTCTTCTGTGCTTTGTAACACAATGGGAGACATGTCACATTCTTTAAACAACGTGGTTTTTTTGGCTTTGCCGATCATTAGCACCGGTAAACGATGACTTCCACTGGCATTCGCGGCTACCAAAATTGTTACTCTCTCTTTGCACTTTTTAAACCCAGGGGCAGCTGCTTCGCGCTGAGATGCAAGTGATTTTTGAGGCAATGATTTCCAGTATAAGCCAGTCTCATCGGCATTATACACATCATCGAGTGAATAACCTTCTTCTTCCAAAAAAGCCAAGAAAGTTTCTTTAAAATTTTTAGCGGCAGTTGCATCGCTAGATAAAGATTCCCCTTGAATCTCCAATTCTCGTATGCCATGACGAGATTTAAAGTTTCTTAACCATCCCTGGCTAGCCTTAAAGTCAGGAGGACCGTCAAGTTGATTGTTGAACTGAAGTGCCTTTTCACACAACAGAGAACCAGAGATAGGTTCCCCTTTGCTTCTTCTTTGCACAAACCATATATACAAAGCCTCTTCCAAGTTCACATCTTTCGCATTTCTCATGGTTTTACGTTTCTTCGACCCATTTTCACTATCAAATTTCGATGCAAAACTCATAATTTTATCCTTGTTACTTTTGATGTCAGAGACGGTAGCTTTCCCAACATTGAAAATCCTCGCAAGTGAAGACACAGTTTCACCTTGTCCTAGTCTCTTGATAATTTCTGTTTTCGTTTCAATTGACAAAACATTGCGGTTCCTTTTATATGCTTTAAGCCTACTGGAAGGTGCCATATCGCACAGAGAAATACTTGTACACCAAAATTATTCTGCTGTAGTAGCAGACACAATTATTTTAAGTTGAACTGTCTGTTTAGCCAGTGTTCTACCTAGAACGCACACGTACTTTGGATTGGTAAACCAGATATTAACTGACTTTATGATCTAACTGACTTCCTGTACGTAAGCGACCGACCATTAGCCATCCCATTCTCTACAAATTGTTCGCACACATTTGAAGTTTGCCGCATCAAAAGATTCAGAATTTTAGTCTAACGTGACTGTGGCATCTGATTTTTTTTTTTTTTCTGGAAAAAATGTTCGGATAATTGGATGTTCGAATAATTGGGGTTCGGATAAATGGAGTTCTACTGTATATGGATTTCCGACTTAACAACCATATCAACATATGATAAGGTCGTCAGAACGGAACCCCATCATAAGTTCAGGAAATCTGTACTGTGGTAAAGGTTGAGGGCAGTGAATGCAACCATGACACTTGACATGCTAATGAAACATGATCTGATGGAGGGAAAAGTAGTGCCTCTTGAATGTAAAATCATACAAGAGACCAACAACAAGAAATATTGATCGAATCACAGAGTGTGGGGACACATGCTGGATTTCACCAAAATGGCTATCTATAAGTCACCGAAGCCTGTTTGCTTTTAACTAAGGATCAGGAGATGCAATAATAAGCGGTATGCTGGTATTTTGTGCTTTCTTAAAAACATATGGCCTCAATATTCTTCTCTCTGCATCTTAACTCATTCTAACCCAGGCAGTTTTTCGGTTTTACCCAGGACCCAATATGCAGAAATTATTTTTTCTACAAGTGATGTTTTAAAAACAGGCAGTAGACACATATATTAATTTAGTAGATATATGTATTATGCATCAAAGTTTAGGAAATTGGCTGCAAAATGTTGTGAAATAATGTTGAGTTCTTATGTGATGTTATAATTGTTTGTTATTGTAACAGTCCTATTTCATGACCACCAGGAATGTAACGATATCTTTTCTGTGTACTGTTATTGTATGGATGTGTTGATGCGCCACTAGAATGCTGAAGGCTGTACGATCTACCTCAATGTTCCTGCACGGTGTTACAGTAGGTTTCTGTGCGTGCGTAGTCAGTACGACCTGGGCCAAACAGCGTTGTTGTGCATGATTAGCTCACCAGGCGTTGAGGCGCTAACAGGGTGTCATGTTGACATTCAAACATCATACATCTCTTGAATGTGAAGTACTCGAAGTTTGTGTGGGTTGATAAGTGATGTGGGTGTGTAGACAACACGAATGCGTTTAGGCTCTTTGACAGGTAAACAATGCACCCACTCCCTCACATGCAGTAGTCAGTAATTGTTGCAACTGCTGGAACTTTTCAACCATTTATTTACGAGACACAGTGACATCAACAGTTACAGTCAAATGGACGAGGATCAAGGACATCATATAAACTGGAAATGACTGGCAAAACATCTGGCATTATAAAGCTTGAACCACTCATCTATCAGGACGTTATCGACAATGGTCTGTCCTTTAACATATATAGTTCATACTGCAGCTCACGTACCACTGACTCAGCTCGTCAGGTACTTTAAACAACTCCGCCGTACCAAAAGGCGAGTTCTCAATTGCATAATAATAATACTGTAATTCATCTAGCATAATACGACAGATACATCTTCTTCTGCTCAAAGATATCGGCCGTAATGTCGGGCCTCTATAATAATGTAAACAACTGTGTATTCTTCATAGGTAGGCATAATCATCCATGCCGAAACATACCGCCAACATGCGGTTTTCATAATAATATATCTTCACTGGGCTTCTGTATAACAGTTAGACGAATAGTCTTAGTTGGCTACATCGAGCACAAATAATGGACTCTGCATCTCAAAGGACTGTGAGCTCTACTCACAAGTTGCCACAAAATGTTCTGCAACTTAGGCATAATAATTAAGTTTCTTTTACCTTTGACAGAATCTGAGAAATACACAAATAACAACTGTCGTCATTCTTGACGAACAGAATAACTCTGGGGAGAATCACTGACATCACAGTCACACTGAAGACTATCTTTCCCCCAGATAATGCAAAGAAGTACCATGGACATACTAGTCCGGTCAGAACCCAGATCATCACTCCCTGACGGAAGTCTCTCCATTCGCGCTCAAAAAACTTGCACATGTGTAGACAGCACAGATCTGAGTAAAGCTAACCCCGACTTAAGACAGGTCAACAACAATGAATAAAACAAAGGGAAGATAACCCCAAATCAACCTGTCCCAGGGAGTTCATAAACAGTTCTCTAACTTAGATCATCAAAAGTATTAAATAGATTTACGTCTTATGAAACCATCAAAAACGACAGCAACAGTTATATCTTGTGAAGTGTAGATACAATAAAAAATCAAAATAAAAAATGAATAAAAATTATGCACATACGCGTAGATATTTCAGCTAAACTTAATTCCTTCGTAGTAAAACACCAGGAATTAAAATGTATATCCAGTTGACAACGAATTTAAGAAGTTTGATTAAAAAAAACAAATGAAAATTGTAATTTATATACATTTTTGTGTGTGAAGACACATATTGCTGAACTGGAATCTCACGTACACATTCCTGTCCCATGCAAATTAATTTATTTATTACTTACAAGTATCATGTTTGTTCAGCGTCCTTATCGGAATCGAAAATAGGGTATTATCGCTACCGATGTTGCTAAAATTCATTTTGAAATTATTTATTGAGGTTGATTCATTAATAGTTTATGAGCGTTATATATGTGACTACGCTACATGTAAACAAATAACCCCTTGACGTCATTAATTGATAAAAATATGCAAAAACAAGCACCAATATAATTATTTCGCTACCAGTTCAAAATACGATGTCCACAGGAAGTGTTTACATGATATGAACACCCTATGGCCACTAATTTTCTAATTTTTTTGTTCAATTTCGGAAGCTTATAAAGCAGGCATACCACGCGGCCTGCGACTAGATCCAAAGCATCTCTAGCAGCGGATGTAAAGCACACAATTTCAGCTTCAGAATTTTTATTTTTCGCTTACAAATGTTCACACATGTGTGGCTGGATGTAATGAAATGATTTTAAACTGGCTTATCGCCAGATATTTTATAATTTTCCGCTCAAATGCGGCATATATGATGCTGGCGCAGGATGCGCCAATGGGTAAAAGTAAAGGCCAGTCTGGAGCACCCTACGGCTCGCAGGTTAGAACGAGTTAAATCTAACCTAAATAGTAATGCTAAATCGCTAACTGTAATACCGTTTCCAGCATTTTGTCTTCACTTTTGCAAATAATAAGCGGCTTAAAATCTCAGAACAATAAACTGCTAACGCTAATCTTAACCCTAACCCTGTTGAGATTTTTTAAAAGTAATTATTGACACGGAAAAAAATACAAATTGTGGCAGTCATGAATCATGAGTTTGACAACTTATCGACAGCCATTTGGGTGAAATCCGGCACGTATCCCTGTATTCTGTTGTTCAAACAAAACATGCTGGAGATTTGACAGTCAGAATTAGCCTTAAATGCTGGTCTCACGTAATTTGTTAATTCAAATGTGTTCATAAAAAAAATATAAAACCACTGTAGTACCTTAATAACTGGTACATTTTAAGTAAGGCATTAATGAGATACATTCATAGTCAACCTCACAGCATTCAGTGCCTGGGGTGAACGGATTAATATGCTCCCCTTCCCTACACTTCTAGCTGCGAAAGTTAATTAAACTCGGTTGAAATGAACAACAGTGGGACATATTCTTTGGTACCATTCTAATAATCAGTTGCCCACATCGTTAGGGTTAGGTTTTGGATTCCTACACCAAACCCTTGCCTCATTTTAATGCGTCTCTGAATTTTCTTTTCAGGCTGTATCGAACAGTTGGCCAAATGTTCTTTATTTCAACCCAAAATTTAAAAAAAAACCATGATAACAACTAATAACAGAATGTTAAAAATATGTTACACACTGATTTTAGTGGTATCTTATCAAAGATTTACACTTTGGCCTAGTATATAAGGAAGGTGGCTGAAGTAACAAGAGACATGGTCCACAACCAGACGATACGTCAAGGCCTAAAAACCCAACCCCTGCAGACCCAAGTAGAACAGTCCCAACTAAGATGGTTTGGCCATGTCTGCAGAATGGGAGAAGATTGGCTACCATGACAAGCATGTGAAGCTAAGAACCAGGAATGCAGACCTCTAGGACTACCCAGTCTGCTGGGAGGACAACATTAGACAATCATACATGCCACATGCTATGGTTTACCCATAATCTGTACAAGATGTTTGCATTTTCAGACGTGTACACCCTGTACATAATTTCTGTACAGGTTTTCTAATCCATTCCCCTTATTTCTGTGTCTCAGATTTTTTTTAAGGTCCTTTTGAACACAGGATTTCCCAGTCTGTTAGTGATAATTAAGCACAGAAATAGACTAAATGATGCCACCATCACATTATTTTTACAGTGTAACATAAACTCAGACATTTATTGTTTGAATTTTAAAATAAGTGAAGACCTGCTGTAAAAGACAAAGTCCCCGTGCCTCATTTATAATGCAGCCCACTGTAATTGAAAATATTCTTAAGCACATTAAAAACGCACCACCTGTATAATCCAGGAACAGAGTGTGAAATGTAAATATAAGTGTTTACAAGTTTACATATTTGGAATCTTTATTCATTTTCCTATGAATCCATGCTGGTCATTAATTTGTACATTTGATTGTTATGAAATTCACTGCATTCTGTGCAGGCAAGGGAGAAAACCAAAAATGCAACCAATAAAAAAATTCATTCACACTATCCTCAGTATCTGGTATGTCCACCGTGTGCTTGCAAACAAGCCTGGCAGCAGCTCCGCATGGAACGCACAAGTCTCTGAAAGAAATTCCGGGGAATCAAGTCCCATTCACGTGTAAGAGCAGCTTCGAGCTGTTGCAGATTAGCTGGAGAACCTTGCCTGTAGACTCTGCGTCCAAGCTCGTCACACAGATGTTCTATAGGGGACATGTCTGGTGATAGGGCAGGCCAATCAATCGTCACGATGTTCTGCTGCTGTAGATATTGCTGCGTAATACATGTGGTGTGCGCACGTGCGTTATCCTGCTGGAGAAGCTGCAAGTCTGGATAATTTGTGAACGCAGGAGCAACCAATGCATCCAGAACCTCATCTCGATATGTCACAGCATTAATATTTCCACAGAAGAAGTGAAGAGGCAAGCGATGGTGAAAACTGAATCCTCCCCAAATGTGAATACTGCCACTGTAGCATAATGGAAAAATACGCTTAGTTAGATTTTAGTATGTAAACACACTGCCTTCGCCAAAGAGTTAATCGCGAGCGACATGTACTACTAGCACACGCATGCGCAGTCTATACCTCGAAGGGAAGGGGAGAAACGGAAATATTATTCATAATGGCGAATAAATGTGTGCATGTTGACGGATGGAATTTCTTAAAGGACGACGTTGGGCAGTATTGCTATACAAGAATAATAACGGAGTTCTCTGGTGGGAATGTTCATACCTGGTAAGTAGGATGTACCTACTGAAATATCGGTTAGTTTGTGAGAGAGCCACTTTCGATGGTTAGGCCTAGTATTAATCTAAATAAATTTACTTAGACTGCATACGCACATGGAAAGCCAATATCAAGGAATGGATTTGAAGCTTGTCACAGGGGATTTTGAAGGATATTGACCAGACAGTGATAACATAGGCCATTTAAGAGATATATGCCTTAATAAATTGCAGTTACACACAATGAGCCCATAAACAACATTTTCTATAATTATTTTGGACCAATCAGATACGACTCCCTCTGACGTACGCTCCATTAGTATATAAGGGTGGCAGTTTCAAAATTCATTTATCACACACAACCTTGTTAAGCCCAGCCAGAAGAAGCAGAGTAGAGCACTGTCATTGCCAAGCCATTTTTGACTATGCAGGGCAGGAATTTTCACTAAAAGTGTAATTCTGTGTTGGAGAAAGATTCTTAGAGGGATCCTAGTGCACCATCACAAGTGTGATCATGTTCTGAGGTCTGAGGTCCTTATATCCTGCTATATGTGAAGCCCAGAGATAGAAGGAGCCTATTACTGTCATTCCCCTTACTGTTTGGGAGTTTGTGCAGCACAGACTATCAGTGTGTTAGTACAGTGCAACCGACTTGGACCAGAGTTACTGACTTGGACCAGAGTTAAGTCTCATGTTCCTAGAAACCAATGTGAGACCAGCTACTACTGTCAATAGAATGTTTTAAATGATGAACTTGAGCTGTAAAGATAGGAGAGACAGATAAACTTTAATTATTCATTATTAAAATAAATACAGAAGGACAGTGAACATTCCTGGTGGACAAGATCTAGTGTAAAGGAACTTGTTAATTAATAGATCCAAAGTGGATCCTTGTTCTTTTGTATTTACTTATAAATAGATTGGAATGTACATACTCTACCATAATCACCATTGCCTCAACATTCACCCATCATCACAATAGTACATAGTGTAGATAATAAATTATTTGAATTGTAAGCCACTTGAGTTATTAATTACTTTTATTCAAAGGAGTTACAGTTCTATTTTCATAGTTACATAAGTACATCATAGGAGATCAATAAGTGAGAGGGCACCAGTATAATCTGCTTGTCTATATCTAATCCTTGCTACAGATTATTCACAGCATTGATCTTCTTGTGAGAGTGAGACCAGTGAACCCTAGACACTGGGACTTCACCATTGTTCAGGAGAGAACCCTACTTCTGTCAATACCATCACTACATCTATTTATATATAAACCTCTCGCTACAGCCACCTCCAAATCGGTTGTGCTGACGAACACAGCAATCTGCAAAGCGCTCTCCACACCGTCGCCAAATCCACATACAGTACTTTGCAAAAAAAATGGCAGTCATATTGCTCAGCTAAATATGCTGAAATCTAATTAAATAGGCATGTTCTGCCCCAAAATTGCACTCCACTTAAGTGAGCAAACACTACCAAAAGTAAAAAAAAAATTACCGTAGAGTAAAGTCCCCTGATAATAGAGCAGACGACAATTTCTAATGCTAGTGGCAGAAAATGGATACAAAGTCAAAGTGTATGTTAATTTCACAGCTTTGGAATGAAGGAAATCAAACATGTACCAACATTTCTAAAACCTTGAACATTCCTGAACGGACTGTCTACAGAGTTGTGAGTAAATTAAAAGCAGGTAATGGAATCAAGCGAAAAGAAGGTAGTGGGAGGCCAAGAATTTTGGACACAAAGGACCATCGGCGTCTCGCCCAAATCGTTCGGGCTGGGCCAATGAAGAGTGTAGAAAACATACGGCAGCGCATGATCGAGTTGGGAAGCCCAGAGGTATCTAATGCTACTGTCAACCGGGAGCTACACAGGATGAATTACACAAAAATGCGGGTAATTTCGTCACCATTGCTCACAGAGACTCACAAACAGATGCGCTTGAACTGGTGCCACGAACACCACAATTTGTCATGGGACAATGTGATTTTTTCAGATGAATGTTCTGTTTGGTCTTATCCTGCTCAAATAAATATTTGGACGAAAGACTCTGTAACGCCTGTGTACCAGCGACCGAAACATACCTAGAAATTCCATCTTTGGGGAGGGGTGTCAGCAAGAGGTGCCACCCCACTGTGTGTTTTCACATGAATTCTCACGAAAGAAAGGTACATCGACATACTAGAGGAACACCTTCTGCCATTTATGCAGGTCATGTACCCCTATGGGTACACATTTCAACATGACAATGACCCAAAGCATACAACTCATACCACCAAAGCATGGCTGCAAGAGAAGAATGCGATAGTGCTGAAGTGGCCCAGTAACAGTCCCGACCTAAACCCAATTGAAAACGTTTGGGCACTACTCAAGAATCATTTAAAAAAGAGTGGACTCAGAGACGTTGAACAATTGAAGAAGGTAGCTGAAAAATACTGGGACAGTCTGACTCACAATTACCTACAAACAATTGAGGGAAGTATGCCTCGCCGCATCCAGGCTTGCCTTGCTGGAGAAGGAAACATTATATTGTACTGAAACCACTGTTAATAGATAGGGGAGATACCAATCTTCCTCTGGACATACAGTTTTTATTATTATTTGCTTCTATGAGTGTGCTGCGTTGCGAAAATATGACTGCCATTTTTTTTGCAAAGTACTGTACATCCATCAACAAAGGATATGTGGAATCTGCTCTCGTCTGTGAATTTTTTTTTTTTTTTTTCTTAACCAGCGGCACTTGGGCTTTCAGCCCTTCGCCCAATGACATGTCATTGCAAGGCTGGGGAACCTGAGGACTTTCCTTCCAAACCGGTCAGGAGCTTCGCTCCTTCCCATCCACAGAGGGTTTATCACAGGAGCCGTTCAGGCTATTTAGTCAAATTTCCGGCCGTAAACATTTCTTCAAACGCTGACGCCCGGGTTTGAACCATGAACACCTGGTCGCCAGTACAACGCCGAAGCCATTACACCAGCGCGGCTCCTGCTCTCGTCTGTGAATAGGACAGCATTTCACTGCAGTCTAGTCCATCTGACATGTTGCTCTGCCCATTGCAGGCGCTGCTGACGATGTCTGTGAGTCAAGTTTGGCCCAACATAAGGTCGTCTTGCAGTAAGGCCTGTATCTCTGAGTCGTCGTATGACCGTCATTCGAGAGACTTGCCCACGTCTACCCCCCTATTGCTCTTGCTATTTGACTTGCCGGGAGAGAATGATTCCTTAGGGGACTCAGCACAATATGACGATCTTGCGCAGGGGTAGTAACTCGTGGTTAGCCACTCCGAAGTCTATCCCGGGCACTGCCAGTGGTTCCGTAATGTTCATTGAGACGTACAATAGTGCTGTGGTGGCAGTTCATCCTACTGGCAATGGCCCGCGAGCTCATTCCGGTCTCCAACATACCAATGGCTCGTTGGCGGTCGTTTTCAGATAGTCGCGGCATTTCAAGCACATGTACTGGGTGTTTTGTCTCAACGGCCTTTTTATACCGAGTATACTGCCACAACGCATACACATTTTCAGGGTCATAGCTGTTGGGAATCGTGTTGCATGTGTAACTTTCATTGTTTTCATGTAGTCTGTACACAAACCCATGGGTTGAATCATGCACTTTCCATTCCAGCAGCCATTCACTCTCTACCTCACGACAAACACGGGGAAAATCCATTCCCACACTTTTTTTTCCCAGCTTCTCGGCATTAGTATATATAATAGTGGTGCGTTTTTAATGTGCTTCAGTATATTTTTTTATAAATTAACTCTTTTGATATGTTTTTTTCAGTCTATGTACAGGTTTTGTGGGTCTTTGTACAGGGTTTGGGATTTTTTGTACAGGTTTTTCATCTCTGAGGTGTGGCATGTATGGACAATCTCTGAAGGACCGAGGACTAGAATGGAACCAGGCCAGGAGAAAGACAGCTGATAGGATAGTATGGCGCTCTCTCTTCCAAACCTCTACATCTCAGGGTAGAAGAGGAACGACTAAGTAAGTAAGTAAGCAATGGCCTAGGCAAATTGTCAAAGTGGTTGAAATGAATAATTGTGGGATATGTTCCTCAATGTCATCCAAATACTGCAATAACTTCAATGCTGAAGTAAAAGCCCTGAAACAGGCAGCGAACATCTTTATTGAGTATAAAGCACATGAAGAAAAACAGATAGTGATCTTTACAGATGCCCTGTCAGTAATAACAGCCTTGAAGGACCCCTATGCTAAGGGATTGAAAGATCTGATAAACTCACTTGAAAGCCTGGCCAAATACGTCAACAAATGCAGTCCATTGGATACTAGCCCATTGCAACATTCCAGGTAACGAAGAGGCAGACACACTTGCAAAAGAAAGGGGCGTACTACAACAAAATGATATAGGGACCACATATGAAATGGCTAAAACAACCATAAAAGCCACATTCAAGCCCAAATGGGAAAAAAGAGCACCCAGGCCATATAAAAAATAATGCCTATCATCAGCTATCTAGGGAAGACCAGGTCATCATTTTCTGCTTATGCACTGAAACAACAGGTTGAGATACCATCTATGCCACGAGTAGCCTCCAAAATTGGTACAACAGATGTTTGCACATGTAACACTAGTCCCATGACAGCCAAACATCTGCTGCAGTCCTGCCGAACATACGGCAGTGAACGGAGTAGCATATGGCAACAACCAACTTCTCTCCACGAAAAACTGAAGATTCATGAATCTTGAGTTTTTTTTGTTTTTTAATTTAATGAAAAAAAAAAAAAAATATCCTGTTCAACCTCTGATTAGGATATATATTGTTTTAAATTCCAAATAATATGAACAACTGCCGACATGAGAAAGTGGCATCATATTTGTTAAATCAATGTAAATAGGGATTATCACAATTGTGCTCATATGTTAAATAAATAGAAAAAAAACAAACAAACAAACAAAATCAAGAAGAAACTATGAACAAGAATAATATTAAAGTGGAGGGGTGTAAAGGCCTGGTGGTTCTAGTTATATAACAAACTTTAACAGATATTTAACTGACTTTCATCTGTTTAAAGTCACATGCATTGTAAGAACAGCATCAGACCTTCACATTCCCAGGCACTATATATTAACATGTGTTCGTGTTAAATATTGTTTTATATTATGCAGTTCCCTAGGTATGACTATTCTCAACACCTCTTCTATATTTATAGGTAAGTTGGATGCTTGCAAATAATCTAATATTGGTATTCTCATTTGGTCATACCTCTTAGATTTTAACAAGAAATGTTCTATATTATTGTCTTGAAGACATCCTGCACAGAAAGGTTCATCTATTCTGAAATATTCTTTTCCCAGCTGTAGTCTGAGAAGTTTCTTATTACCGAGAATTTTCAATTCCCTAGATATCTGACATTTTCTTGTTGGAGCCTTGAACATCTTATATGCATGTCTTCCTTTCAGAATATTATCCCACTCTGCTTTCCATTCATCTGTTATTAAATCTTTAATTAAGCTCTTAATTTCTGATTTACTCATCCCTACATTTATTAGATTTTTATCAGATCTACCTTTCTTGGCTTCTTTATCTGCCTTTTCATTTCCTTCTATGCCAACATGTGAAGGTATCCAAGCAATTAAGACTGAACATCCTCTGGAATATAAGTATGTAGTAGCCAGAAATATCTCCTCTGCTATATCAGGTCTACTACATTCTCGTAAGTTTCTAAGTGCTTTAATTGTTGAACTGGTAGAAAAACCAAAATTTTACTATAATAAAGCTAATTGGGTAGTTTTTCAGGTAGAAATGGAAGAAATAAAAAAGAATAATATAGAAAATATAGATGTATTTGCAGATAATCTCACAAAAGAAATATTACTAATAGCTGTTAAACATATCCCAAATGCATATATGCCAGAACACATAATTCCACACCGCATTAAGAAGGAAAATCTTGAGCTGACTTCAACCTTTATTAGAGGCATTAATGTAGAAGTCGGGGATGGGGGGGGGGTGTTAGGTTTACGTTTCCTAAACCTAACCCTTACCACTTTTTACTGCGTCTCTGAATTCCATTTTTTTTTTTTTAAGGCCGTATCGTAGACGGTCCACTGCTTTTCATTTCAACCGTCAAAGCTAAGCAAAGTCGAGTTTAAAAAAAAAAATACTATTTTTCTCTCTCTGCTCCTGTGCTCCCTGCCCTTAACGCCCATGGCGGTCACCGCAGCTTAAAACCAGCACTGGGTACATTTGTAATATCTGTAATACAGTCGTTGTGGAATACTTACGTTACTTTATCCTCTACCTTAGAAATAGTGCTACGTTCTCGCTCGACTTGCAGAATGCAGCCGACTGCTAGCTTGTTTTAGTTTCACTGCAGTTTAGAGCACTTGTTAAGATTTTGTATGACAACGTGATTCGTCCTGTTCGGCACTTCTTCTTCATTTACCATGCCAACTGCCGTAGACGATAATGTCTGTCCGCAGTTTCTTGTCACTATTTCTTATTTATCAGTTCTGCTGACTTCTTTCCACGCATGATGCTAAACTATCCAGCACTTCCTTTTCAGCCCAGCGTGATAGGAATCAAATGCTTCGCCTTCAGGGAAGTACCTAAGTTTTATTTATTTTTCTATTTATTTATTCTTTTATATTTATTCTTATATTCAGTTCTTATGTCTCCTATCTAGCCTTCACTGTCTTTCTTTTCCTGACGAAGGCCTTGTGGCCGTAACGTAGACTATTTTCTTTGTCTCTTGTCCTCGTAAGACGAATCACCTTTTTTCGATTTTTTTTCAAAACCCATCCATAAACTATCCAGTATGTTCTCTAAATGTTGTCCACTAATTCTTGTTCCTACTTTTCCTGCTTCCACAATATATTTCGGCTTATCTCTTCTCATTACGTATGTCTTGGGTTGCTTCCTTCTAAAATGAGTAATGAGCTTCCTTTGAGTAGTGACATCTTCTTCTTCTTCTTTGATCCATAACCACCAACCGTCAAAGCAGTCAGCGGCCATCACGCCTGGTGGCGTCTTGTAGGGCAGCAACAAATTGATTCCACCTTGCTCGGTCGGCGGCCATCCTTCGTACAGTGCCCCAACTGTGGTTCATTCTTTAGTGACATCTTCCTTACTCTAATTATACTAATCGAAAAGACGAAATGTTACCATAATCATCATCATCATCATCAGTTGCCATCTCCACAACGGAGGTTGGCTGTAATGGATCTCCAACGTCTTCTGTCTCTTGTCTTGGTGGTACACTCTGATAGACTCTTTCCCGTCCATCTCTTGATGTTATCTTCCCACTTATAGCGCTGTCTTCCCCTTGCACGTTTACCTTCAACTCTCCCTTCTGTTATGGTCTTCTGCAAGGTGTTATGCCTTTTTATGTGGCCAAAGTATTTTAGCTGCCGAACTTTGACCTCTCTCATTAGTTCTCTTTTCATACCTAGATTTTCTAGGACCTCCTTATTTGTTTTCATCTCTTTCCATGAGATACGCCCCATTCTTCTATATATCCACATTTCAAGAGCCTCAATTCTTTCTTCCAAATGCTTATTCATCGTCCATGTTTCTGCACCATACAGAAATGCAGAATATATATAACACTTTATGATTCTCAGTTTTAATTTATGAGATAACTGTTTGGATGTCAGTATATGTTTCACGTTGTTGAATGTAGCTTTGGCCATTCCTATTCTCTTCTTGATTTCTGTTTCACATCTGCCATCTTCTGTTATTATATGACCAAGATATACGTAGCTCTTGACTTGTTCCAGGATTTTCCCATTTACGCTTATCTTTAATGTGGGTTTATCGTCTGTTTTGCTAATTATCATAGTTTTAGTTTTCTCAATATTAATGTCGAGTCCATATTCATGACTTATACTGTTCACTTGCTTCACTAGTTCTTGTAACTCCTGTTCGCTTTCAGCTAACAACACGGTATCATCTGCATATCTAAGGTTGTTTATTGATCTTCCACTGATGTTCAGTCCTGGTATTTCCTGTATCTGTTTGAAAATTTTTTCGGTGTATAAATTAAATAGGCAGGGGGACAGCACACAACCTTGTCTGACACCTCTTTTTATGTCTATGTATGGTGAATAATTCCTTCCCGATCTTACTGTGGCAGTTTGCTCCCAATAAAGGTTACTGAGTATTCTTATATCTTTTCCATCAATACCTATGTCTTTGAGGCATTCAATTATTTTCTCATGATGGATTCTGTCAAAAGCCTTCTTATAGTCAATGAAGCACATATACATACTTTTTTGGACCTCTGTATATTTTTCTGCTAATCTTCTTAGGCAAAATATTGCCTCTCTTGTTCCACTGTTCCGTCTAAAACCAAACTGTTCTTCTTGGATTTCGCTGTCTACTTTACTTTTTATTCTTTCCTGTATGATTTTGAGCAGTACCATAATCAGGTATCGGCAATCAAAAGTATTATCTATGATTAGCAAAACTTTTCATTTTAATGGTAGTAAGACATGGACAACCTATGCTAAGCTATTTTTTTTAAAAAGGCTAAATACCTTACATCTATGATGTCTTTGCCATATTTTTTGTATTTAATGGAAGGATAAAGTGACCAGTTCTTAGACAGCGCAGATTACGTTGGCTTGGTCATGGTCGATGCTCGGAAAATGGTCACATGCTCAAAAATATTTTCTACCGACAGCAAAAGAACAGCAATTCGACCTGGTGCTCAGGTTCCAAGATGTTTGCAAGAGGGACATGAAAGCACTGGGCTCCAACTTCTGCTACCAGTATTGGTGGTCCGTTACAGCTTAAATTCTGTCCATATTTGTATTACGTTCTTTTGCCCCATCCCCATGGTTTCTCCTTCTGATTTCACACAGCCAATAGTTGTCTGTGTCATTCTGCCAGATTCACTCATTTATTTGCTTGTACATATGTTTCGTTACTTTTCACTTCAAACTTTCTGTACTTCTGGTTTAGCCATACTTATTTTGCTGTTTTACATTTGTGCGTATTTCCTTATTTAGTCTTTCATAATCATCTTTCTATTCCTTCTTTCTGTTGTTGACCAGAGTCCAACACAACACACTCTAGAGTGCCAGTTATGTACCTATCCCATTGAAACAGTTGACCACCACCTCTTTGAGTGCCCAGCGCTCAGTGATGTTAGGAAAATGTGCACATAAGTGGCCAGATAAGTATGAAGCAAAATAACAACTTGGGAACATATGCAAATACCATTACATGACACTGAGCCGTAGGGTGAGAACCCAAACACCGTTGGATCAACAATAACGCGTCCATTAATTTACCAACTTCACCAGTCCTTTTTACTCATCATTATTGTCCTTATAGCTCACTTATGGAGCATAGAACCCCCACTTCAGCTGACCCCTCTCTCCCCTGCAGGAAGCTTGAAAAAAGTATTCACATGCGGCTCCTGTAGTGATGACTTCTGTAGCAACGTGTTTAACAAGATGAGGTAGCCAGCCCCCACTCACAACCTCACATCCGTGGCCTTGTACGATATGTCTGAGGACACAATAGTCCTGGTCTTTCTTTACCACTTAAGAAACACCAGCGACTACACGGGACAGTCCTTTTTTATTGCCGGTATGACTTCTTTTGATGTTTCATATCTTGAGTCATTTAGGAGTTCTTCTTCTTTATCTTCTCAGTCGGTGTCTGTGGCCTAATGGATATGAACGCAGTTTCATAATCCAGATATACCAGGTTCGAAACCTGCTGCGGGCGGTTTGGTAGCAGATCGCTTTGTGTGGATTTTTAACAATTGTATAAGCGCCGTACCGTTCAGAAAGCAATGGCAAACTACTGAACGTAAAAATTGCCTAGAAAAATCACAAAACAGCCAATAAAAGTTGGGGTTGATTGCCACGTCCTGTAAAGGATAAGCAACTAACTTTAACTTCTTTATCTATACATGTTAATGTTAATCAGAATCGACGTCATTGCACTCCACGGAAACCCATTGGTGCTCAATCTCCCTCAGCAAATGTCGAAGGGTATGAATGCTAATAGGTCCTGTTGTGCACTGGTTTTATATACACCAGATGCGTCCTCTAATAAGTTCACCCCTGCTGGTCTTGCTGTACGTTGCCAAATTCCAGCAGTCTTAGCCTTGATGATTCATCGATTGAAGTGTCATTCTCTAATAGGCGATCATGAATTGCCTTTATATCAGTGTCATTCTCTAATAGGCGATCATGAATTGCCTTTAATATTTGTCTCTTATCCATGTCCAATGTACTAAGGGTTTATCTATGTGTCAATAATTATGTTATTATTAGCTTTTTTCCCCTTCAATGACATTGTATCTACAATAAATACTCGCTATTTGCGTGTTCCGTATTAGCGGATTCGCTCATTTGCAAGAGAAAAATTGTAACCCATTTTTTCCATTCGCGGGCACCTCGCGGGTATTTGCGGCCATGCCGGTAGGCAAAAAATTTCGAGACGCCTACTGTAGTGGATTTGATGGTACTGTATGGTTGTGGTATTACCTAGTGTGATGCATGAGGTCAGCTGTGAAGGCTCCTGAGATAAATGTAGCTGTGAATTTACAGAAGGCCCTTCTTGCTACCACTTACGACCTCACACATATCTTTTTTTACTAATGAATGTGGCTACGTTAAAAATCTAGGGTACTGAAATGTAAGGTGTTGTATTAGTATATACAAACACACACACAGATATTTAATTCGTCTAATAATGTTAATAAAAATTTATAACACACTGAACTAACTCAAGCTGTGTAAAATTTTGATATTAAATTTTCTTTAAGTTTATTTGTTCTGAACCAAGGTTTTATTTTGGTCAGAACATATGAAAGGTTTTGAAATTATGAATGAAATGCATGAATATATGGCATAATAAATGAAAGGTGTGTACATATGTATTTTACAAGACTAGTTAATATTACTACTGTTTATATTTGTAATTTATCTGGGAGAACGATTAATGGATGTGCTGTTGGGGTGGCTTCATCACTCCCAGTCTATGACTACCAAACATTGTCCATTTTCTGATGGGAGGAATACAAGTTTATTTCCCAACATGGTATGTTCTAGTTGATGGGAATATAGTTGGTGTTAGTTATTAAATAAGTTGGTGAATGTCCAGCAGGCCAGACGCTCACGTATCTTTGACTGAGTAGTTCTGGTGCTGGAATCTGGTGGCCTCACCTCTCCGTGCTTGGGGGCAATCTAAGGCTGCTCTGCCAAAATACTCGACTGCACGGGTCCACACTTGTATTTTTCAACAAAGCATTTGACACCACTTTGGTGCCAAATAAAAAACTCACAGTTCTGAAATAAAAGTATTGGGTCATGTGTCAGAACTCTACCTCCTGAGCCACTTCTACACACAACACTACACAACAACACCACATAGACGGGGTCAGATCTCTCTGACCATACAGCACATCTTACCAAGTTGGTTTCACATAGTATAGGTTCCCCAAGACTACATATTCTGAAATATGTTCATTAGCTTCCTGCCATTGAATAGGATAGGTGATATGTTCCACTGATCTCAACACTTGATCCGCCCTTCATAACCCTTGCTGGCGTTTATGTATTTTGTTTGTCTCTAGACCCTGAACTGGGGCTGGGGATCTAGAGCGAATCCTTACTTGTTGTAAGGGATAGATTATGATATGGCAGTATCAATTCACTCGAAACATTAAACAATATTAAAATATACAAAGAAATACTTTCAGTCTTACCAGAATTATGAATAGAGAACACAGTTATATGCTAGCAAAACTCAGCTGAGCTGCTGGCTCTAGTATGGCGTCCCTCTAAATATTGCAATTAGCTTCTGGGAATTACACCACTGAAGAATTACTGTGTCTACTACTGGACAATTTATGATGAATGGCAAAATTGCGCGTCTGAGCGCCGATAATATGTTTATCTGTGACCAATCACCGCCTTTCCCCCTTTTCAAATTTCAAACCTCCTACCAAAAGTCAATTCAGTCATACCTCAGTCAAGTATGTATTATTGTCTGTTGGTCCGTCTGTCTCTACTTGCGTTTTTTACAAAAACACACTTGTTTATACATGCATTTCCTACACGAATCTGCCTCTAGAGTTATTTTTAGCCACAACCTTCCACTAATTCCCACTCTCTTTCATTCTAACTAGATTTTAGCACTTGAGTCTCAAGGCCGCAATTTTTTGAAAATTAGTGACATGTTTTTGTTTCAATGCAGTCGCTCGCTGATATGAACAACAGTCTTTTGTCAATATCTTCATTATTATCTATCCGTCTGTATAAATGAAAGCATATTATTTCTCTGCTCAAGATGGGCCATCAGGCCAGCTAGGTTTTATATTCCTAACATTATTATTAAGAAAAAGTTACTTTTCAAGGTTAGTTGTTTTTTTGAAATATGTTCGAGCATCTTCTGTAATGCGTTTGCCGCTGAATTCAAATAAAAGGACTAAGTATCGCAAAAGCGTCCAAGAAATGACTGTTGCGTATAATAGCTAAGGTCCCTTTTGTCGATTTCTTTACCTTGTGTCAACTTGGGGACGTGAATTTTTTTCCTTTCCCCACCAATTGCGTCTTTTTAGCCTTGCTAGTTTCAAGCACGTGTTCAGTCATATTTTTTCCTTTTGATCTCCGTTCTCATCCCGTCTACAAGGGGAAACGTTTTGCCTTCACGTCTAGCAAGTTAATTTCATGGCCGGGTAGTGACCCGCGGCATGGGCGATCTTGTC
Organism: Oreohelix idahoensis; assembly: GCA_024509875.1. Taxonomy (NCBI): domain Eukaryota; kingdom Metazoa; phylum Mollusca; class Gastropoda; order Stylommatophora; family Oreohelicidae; genus Oreohelix; species Oreohelix idahoensis. The sequence goes on along the minus strand of JAMPIV010012595.1, from coordinate 327,776 downwards.
TTCTAGTAGCTTACGCATTATTTTTTTCCCTACATTTTATCTTTGGAGATATTTTAACGTTGTATCACGGTTAATTTTATCACACATCTCCCCACTTGAAAACATGCCTACGGCAAGTTCCAAAACCAGTGATACACACAGATAAAATTACTCCTCACGCCTGCCACTACTCTAATTTTGATCACAGGGGTGCCGACTGAGGAAATCTGCACCGACATTCAATTTGCCTGGGATATATTGGATACTAAACTGATAAGGTTGAAGCAATAAAGACCACCTCAGCAATCTTGCGTTTTCATGCTTAGCCTGAGATAAGAATACGAGGGGCTGATGATCCGTCTGGACCACAAAAGTCCTACCATACAGATAGATTTGAAACTTCTTTATTGCCCAGATTAACGCTAAACATTCTTTTTCGCTTGTGGAATATCCTTGTTCCGCCTTATTCAATTTGCGGCTTGCATAAGCGACTGGGTTCAGTTCCCCATCAGGTGAAGATGATCTTTGCAACAAAGCCGCCCCGAGTCCCACATTACTTGCATCTGTTCTTACGATAAAGTCATGTGTCAAATCAGGCAGTTTGAGAATAGGCTTGCTAGTGAGTTTTTCCTTTAAGTCTTGGAACGCTAATTCACTTTGCGCAGTCCAAACTATTTTATCTGGATGTCCCTTGCGAGTCAAATCAGTCAGAGGAGCACATATTGAGTTAAAATTTTTGATATATTTTTGGTAAAAACCACACAACGACACGAATGATCGCACGTCCTTTTTTGTTTGTGGTCTAGGTGCTCTCTGCAGTTTTTCCAAGTTCTTGAGGTCAGGGGTCATGTTACCCTGATATACAGTGTGTCCCAAGAATTCCAACTCTTTGCATCCAATACAACATTTTGTTGGCCTAGCAGTTAAGTTTGCCTCCCTAAGCCTATTAAATAACATTTTTAGAGCGTCAATGCGTTCTTCAAATGTCTCTGTGGCGACGAGAATTTCATCCATGAAATTCGTGATACATGGGTTATTCAGGGGATCCAACAATTTACGCATCATCCTTGAAAATACACTCGGAGCATTTTTCAGTCCGAATGGTAGCATGTTGAATTCATAATGTCCTTCCGATGTGCTAAATGCTAAATAAGGTCTCACTTCAGGCTTCACTGGAATCTGGTAATAGCCTTTACTAAGATCCACCTTTGAAAAGTATTTTGCTTTGTTTAATCTGGCAAATAACTGTTTTGTGTCTGGTAATGGATCCACTTGTCCTTCTGTGACAGCATTCAGTTTCCTGTAATCTATGCACAATCTGTGTTCCCCAGACGGTTTTCTCAACAAAACGACACTGGAGCTAAAAGATGATCCACTGTGTGAAATAATCCCCTCCTTCAACAAATAATCTATTTCTTCCTTCAATGCCTTCTCCTTCGCGAACGGAATAGAATAGGCTCTCATACAGATTGGGTTTGAGTCTACCAGTTTCATGTCATACTGTAGCAAATTTGTATGGCCTGGTTTATCTGTTAATACATCTGTATTTTCCTCCAGAACCTGTTGAACTCTCTCCCTCTGGTTTTTAGTCAGGTGCTTACTGACTTTTACCTGTGCTGCTGTTTCACAAGGATGTAATGGGTATTCATGTGAGGTGAGTGGTTCCTTTTGCATTTGAGTTGCGATAGCCAAGGTCAGTAAGGGGGTGCTTTCCTGGAGTGGTCTGTCCAGATACTTCTTTAACAGGTTTACATGATAAACTTTCTCCTTCCCCTTTTTGTCAATTTTATAGTTTGTTCTAGACACCTTCTCTAGAACCGTATATGGACCTTGCCATCCAATTTGTAATTTATTCTGGCTGCCGGGTAGTAGAAGCAGCACCTTCTCTCCCACAGCTAGTTCTCTGTCCTTTGCCTTCCTATTAAAATATGCTGCATGTTTCTTCCTGGCTTGTTTCAAATTATCATTTGCCAGTTTCCATCCAGCTTTCAGACGAGTGGTCAGTTCGTTCACGTATTGATAAGATGAGGTAACAGTCTCTTCCGCCTTCTCATCTGTCCAGGTCCTTAATAGCGCTACATCTGGATTTTTAATTTTCCATATTTATTTTTCATGGCACCCATCGGGTCCCGTCCATTAGAAGCATTATAGTGAGGACTTTTCTTCCTAGAATCATCACTCACAAATCGACCACTACCAATTTTTTCTTGGGTTTGTCCCCCCACTTTAGATTGCTTATGAGAGATCTTCGCTCTCTTTTCTGTTCTTCCAGTTTATATAATCCTGACCGAGGGATTGTCAGCTTATTCTGGGTTAAATTTCTTCTTTGTACTCGTCGCATAGTGGCCATGTTAATCCATTCAAGTGAAGACAAGGTGTGAAAAGGGGGCTCCCATTGCACTTTGTCTACCTGAGTATAATAATTTTTCTTTCCAGGCCTAAGAGTGCCCCGTGGCGTTTCTAGGTCCTGCACATATTTTCCCTTTGTGGGTGTTCCCTCATGAAATACGCCACATGCTTCTACAAAGTTTTCAATATCGACATTTACGTCGGGCCAATAGTATTTTCGAGCAACTTTTTGGCAGATGGTACCGACTTTTTCATGGTCACCATCTTTTCCAACATGTAAGCTCCTTATTAAATTTGCCCTATATATCTTGGGAAGAACCAACTGTCCGTGACCAGTGGATCTAGTTCCTGTCTTCCTGTATAATAATTTGTTCTTCATAAAATATTCCCCCTTGCTCGGAGGTGTGTGGCATTTGGGCAATTTTTTAAAACATGGCTTGAGTGTCCTATCCTCAGCCTGCGCCTTCCTCATCTCCTCTGGATGAGCATTTATAGGTTCACCTTCTTCCTCCTTCTTCTGTGACCTGGTCTGCACTGTCGCCATGATCACAGGTCTCTCGAGATTCCCCAAGAAGACGTATCTACACCCCAATATCAGAGGGTAGATTGGTTCATCTATCACTGCTGCTCTGATTTCTCCTTCCACATAGCGAGTTTTCACCGTTATCCTTGCGATGGGAAGTGTCATGAGTGGTATGTCCTTAGTTGCCCCTTGTATTTCCACTGTTTCTGTGGTATACTGACTTGGGTCCACTAGGCTAGACTTCACAACTGAATCATAATCCAAACCTGTATCATAAAGGCACCTTATGGTGACCCCATTACAAATAACATCCTCACAAACTGGGGGGTGATAAGGTTCCTGCTGTCCATTAGGATTAACCTTTAATCGTTGAGTCCCCGACTTCATTGCAGCAATGTTTGAAGGTTTCCTTCTACAAAATTCGGTGTTATGGTTATCTTTCTTGCACCATTTACATCATCTTTTTCCTTGGTTAAACGGTTTTCTTTCATTGGATTTTTGGTCATTGAACTGTGAGTTTCTGTCTCGATAGTCATTTCTTGGCCGTTCAAAGTTTGTCCTACCTTTATTTCCCTGTTCTCTATTTTCAAATTTATTAAATGGCTGTGGAGCTTTAAAAGTTTCTATGTGCTTCTTTTTCGTGCCACTTACCCCTGCCTGGGCTGCCTGATACCTCTCAGCGACATTTAAAACCTCCCCCAACTTCTCTGCACCTTGTTCCATGATAAATTTTCTCATGTCTGGAGCCATGGACTCTCTCAATTGCTCAATCATGATCATCTCTTTAAGATCTTGGGTCTTCCCCAGAGCAGTCCATTTCTCCAAATAGGTTTCCAGTCTGGCAGAGAATTGGTGGTATGTCTCCCCAGACAACAGTTTGGCATTTCTAAATTTCTTACGATAAAATTCACAATTTTTTTCGTACCTTAATAACAAAGCCTGCTTTAACATGTCATAATTGTCTTGGTCTTCTCTGTTCATTTTTGCGAAGACTTCATAAGAAGTACCTCTCAGTCCCTGTGATAACTTTAAACTCCACCTCTCTCTCTCTAACCCATATGTAGTAGCTAATAACTCAAAACGTCCGAGGTACCCCTCGATGTCATCGTCTTTCTCAACAAAATGGTCTAAATGAAACCCCATAGCTGATGTTGAGGCTCCCAGACTGGGCGTAGCATCTGAGGCAAAAGGGCTGGCACCATTTTCAGGAGCATGGCCTTGTAACTCCAGCTCCCTTAGTCGTAATTCGTGCTCCCTTTGCAACCTTCTATCTTCTGCCTCCCTTTCGGCCTTTTTATCTTCTGCTTCCCTTTGCTGTCGTTTTTCTTCTGCCTCAATCTGCAGCCTCTTAGTCTCAGCCTCTAACCTCTTCTCTTCAGCCAACCTTTCAGACTCTAATTTTCTTTCAGCCTCTTTTTCTAATCTTCTTTCTTCCCGTTCAATATACTTATCACATTCAGCCGTTACATATTGAATTAAAACCTGACCATCCATTCCCATATCCTTCGCCGTTAGCACAGCAGCTGATCTGAACTTAGCTAGCTCCGCCATCACACAAAATACAATGATCAAGCTAAAATCCAACCACTAAACAACTAAAGTAATTCTAATTACTATAGTCTAAAGTAATTCTAATTAGCCAGTTAACTAATTAATTACCACTGGCTGTGAAGATTCACCAACTTTTAATTTCACTTTTAATTTTAAGGGACACTTTTAATTTTTACAATGTGTTCCCTTAATTTAATTCTCCCACCAGGAGATCCTAATCTTACTGTTAAGCTAATTATCCCGGGACAAGAGACCCCAATATAAGTAGTGGATTTGATGGTACTGTATGGTTGTGGTATTACCTAGTGTGATGCATGAGGTCAGCTGTGAAGGCTCCTGAGATAAATGTAGCTGTGAATTTACAGAAGGCCCTTCTTGCTACCACTTACGACCTCACACATATCTTTTTTTACTAATGAATGTGGCTACGTTAAAAATCTAGGGTACTGAAATGTAAGGTGTTGTATTAGTATATACAAACACACACACAGATATTTAATACGTCTAATAATGTTAATAAAAATTTATAACACACTGAACTAACTCAAGCTGTGTAAAATTTTGATATTAAATTTTCTTTAAGTTTATTTGTTCTGAACCAAGGTTTTATTTTGGTCAGAACATATTGTCGTGAAATATTCTAATCCACATATATAAATTATTAGGTAAATATAAAGCCTAACAAATAAAATTAATAAAGAGAAGAGCAATGGGAAAATAACAGTGCTGTCACAAAGAATGTACTCGAAATCCCCCTTGTTTTCTGCTTCGTCTGCAAATTGTAACGCTTTCACGTTGATATAAAAGCTTACTGTATTATTACCCGCCTTCTTCAATGAAACGTGTGCTGCATTTCTAAGAAAAACATTGAGACGTACTGCGTAATGACCTAAATTAATCCTAACATTAATTATACTGCGTTACCAAAACGAACGAACAGATGGACAAAAGGATAAAGAGAGAAGGGAGGGCTGAAAATCAGGAACGCATGCAACACGCGTCGCGCGATACACAAATGCTGCCATCACGCGTGTAAGTCTACATGCACTAATTTTTTTTCAGACGGACAGTGATAAAATACACTACCCTTTCCCAGAGTTAGGTTTATAAATCATAAAAAACTCTTATTAGAAAAGATAACATTAGATGGGTTTACGGTTGAAAACATAACAGTACCCAGACAGCACATCTTCGAAACAGGAGGTAGAAGAAATTGCATATTTTGAACGCAGCCACGTAGCTCCTTTAAATTTGTATTTTTGGGTTCCTTAGGGCTTGCTGACAAATAATATGTAAAACGTTACGCAAATAGTCCAGGAATTAATAAATTATACCCAAAATAAAATATTGGGGGTGCCTGACAGCATAAAATCATTTCTGCTCATAAGATTTTTTTTTAACGTGTTTGAAAAAAATTTACGTTACAGAAATAGCCTACCATGTAAACTCCAAATTGATTGGAGCGCAACAAATGAAAGCCTAACCACGATTGGTCGGGCTATAAATACTATCTTGGTTGTTAGGGGAAACGGGGAAAGGTAACATTTTTTCAAACACTTGTCGAAACGGGGCTCATTGGTCAGACTCGCTGATATACACACTTGGGAGCGTTAGTTCGAAACCACTTGTTTAAAATAGCTTGATAAAGCATCAGTGCGTTGAAGCCAGCATATATTTTGCTAAATAAAAGCCTGGAAGATAAGCAGATGGGAATTTGTGCCAGTTTGTGCCAGAATTCATTGCTAATCAACGTATCTGTGTTTATTCGTATGAATTGTGGGACAGTGGTCTTGATGGTACTGAGCAGCACCTGGTCAGAGCTTTGCTGAATCCAGTGTCGGACAGCATACTCCTTGGTCCTTTTAGCTATCAGTGAGGTGTCTCCAGAGCCCAGAGGAGAATTCGAGCAGAGGAGTCCTTTCCTGCCGCCATCACGCCAGATAAGCTAACTTGGCCAGCTGAGCTCAACATTATGTCCCCTCATCTTGAACTGACTTTGTAAAATTAACATTAAGAGGGGAATTTACTTGTCTTAAAATCAGGAACTGTGAACATCTCCAATACTAGTCCCTAAAGACAAACTATTGAAGTCATGATGACAAATACCAACAGAGCTTGAACAAAACAAAACCAGTATTACCTCATTTTACTACTACACAACTGACACACATAGAACATTTGTAATAATATATGTCACTACAATATTCATATTAAATACATTCTGTACATAACTTGTAATTTAAATTGATTGTGATTCCTGGTTCCCTTGTAGTTGAATCAGGACACATATTCATTCATGCCAGTAATGAATACATATTGTTATTTGAAAGTTATCAGTGACTCTTTTAAGATATCTTTGTAGAGTGTTATATGTATGTGAGTGTCACAGTGTTGTCAAGAGTAGTGGATTAAATTAAATTGTTTATCTGTCTGTTGTTGTGACTTACACTTCATCATACACATACCCTAGACACATAACGTAGCATCACACTATTCCAGAATAATTCTGACTGAGATATATAGATATGTGGTAGCAAGTAAGGTTATCTATAATACACTACTCTTAATAGATATAGATACCTTCACAGCTGATCTCAGTCAGTACACTAAGTCCCTATAAATATTTATAACATCCCACTTCACCACATATATTGGGGTCTCGCTCTTGGGATTTTGAATCTTTCCCTATTAAAAATATTGGGGGTAATTCACTTCAGGGAATATAAGAATTAAAAGGTATCCTTGGGTGGAATTAAATAAGGTTGAGCTCACGGTGCCTGTGTTGTCCATTAGAGATTGAATTGTTGGTTAGACATTATATAAAGTTACCTGATAGACAATGGCGGACCTGGCCAAATTTCGATCTGCTGCGGTTCAGACTGCAAAAGAGTTAGGATTAGATGGGCAAGTTATGGTTGCCTATGTCACGACGGAATGTGACAAATTTATTGAACGCGAAGAAAGAAGGTTTGAAGCCGAAAGAAAGTTAGAGGCTGACAAGGAAATTAAGAAGTTACAGTTTGAAGCTGAGGCTGAGACTAAGAGGTTGCAGATTGAGGCTGAGACTAAGAAATTGGAAGCAGAAAGAGAAGACAAAAGATTAGCTGCAGAAAGAGAAGAGAAGAGATTAGCTGCAGAAAGAGAAGAGAAGAGATTAGCTGCAGAGAGGGAAGCAGAAAAGGAGGAGAAAAGATTACAAAGGGAACATGAGTTACGACTAAGGGAGTTTGAGTTTCAAGGCCATGCTCCTGAAAATGGTGCCAGTCCCTTTGCCTCTGATGCTACGGTTACTCAGGGAGCCTCAACCTCAGCTATGAATTTTCATTTAGATCATTTTGTTGAGAAAGACGATGATATAGAGAGCTACCTGAATAGGTATGAGCTATTAGCTACCACGTATGGGTTAGAGAGAGAAAGGTGGAGCTTAAAGTTATCTCAGGGACTTCGTGGGGCAGCTTATGAAGTTTTTGCAAAAATGAGCAGAGGTGATCAGGAAAATTATGACATGCTAAAGCAGGCTCTTTTGTTAAGGTATGAAAAGAATGCAGAGTTTTACAGGAAAAAATTTAGGAATGCTAAACTACTGTCAGGTGAAACCTATCACCAGTTCTCTGCACGAATAGAGACATACTTGGAGAAATGGACTTCTCTGGGGAAAACCCAAGATCTTAAGGAAATGGTCCTTATAGAGCAACTAAGAGAGTCCATGGCTCCAGACCTGAGAAAGTTTCTCATGGAACAAGGTGCAGAGAGGCTGGGTGAGTTGCTAAATGTTGCTGAAAGGTATCAAGCAGCTCAAGCAGAGGTAACAGGTAATAAAAAGAAACAGGTGGATAACTTTAGGGCACCACAGAACTTTAATAAATTTGATCCTAAGGATCAAAATAAAGGTAAGCACCAATTTGATAGGCCACGGTATGAAAATAAAAATAAATTCCCACAATTCGATGAAAGGAAATATGATGAAAGAAAATCTTTCAACCAAGGAAAAAGGTGGTGTAAGAATTGTCAGATGGACAATCATGACACTGACCGTTGCAGAAGGAAACCTGTGTATATGGCAACCCTTCAGGTCAGGTCGACCTCAAGACAGGAGGAGGATATTATGTTAGATACCACTCCAGAAGAGATGAGGAAGGCACAGGCTGGGGATAAAACACTCAAGCCTTGTTTCAGAAAATTGTCAACTTGTCATACAACTCCAGGCAAGGGAGATTTTTACATGAAAAACAAGTTGATGTATAGGAAGACTGGAGCTAGATCCAATGGTCACGGACAGCTGGTTCTTCCAAAAAGATATAGGACAGAATTAATAAGGAGCCTACATGTGAAACCAGATGGGGACCATGAGAAGATAGGTACCATCATTCAAAAGGTGGCTCACAATTATTATTGGCCCAAAGCAAGATGGGACATTGAGAATTTTGTAGAAAGGTGTAGCATAGCACATGAGGGAACACCCACAAGTGGGAACATGGATCAGGACCTGGACACGCCACGGGGCAAAATTAGGCCTGATAATAAAAAGAAATATAGAATTTGATAAAGTGGACCAAATGGAATGGGAAGCCCCTTTTCACGGACAAGCTTCACTTAACTGTTTTACAATGGCCACTATGCGGAGAGTGCAAAAAGATGTCTTACCCCAGGATAAGCCGAAAATCCCTCAATCGGACTTAAACAAACTGGAGGAAGAGGATGTAGAGAGGAAATCTCTCATCAAGAATTTTAAGTGGGGAGAAAGCCCCAAAAGAAAAATTGGTAGCGGTCGTTTTGTGAATGATAATTCTGGGAGGAAAAATCATCACTATAAAGCTTCGAGTGGAAGAGACCATACCGGTGCATGGACAAATAGGTCCACACAATTAAAGGTCCATATGTAGCTTTGTTAAGAACGTGGACTGATGAAAAGGCAGAGGAAAACATTACATCTTCATACCAATATGTGAATGAGCTGACCACTCGGTTAAAAACTGGCTGGAAACTTGCCAATGAAAATTTGAAACAAGCCAGGAAGAAACATGCTGCCTATTATAACAGGAAGGCGAAAGACAGAAATTTGGCTGTGGGAGAGAAAGTACTGCTTCTTTTGCCCGGGAGTCAGAATAAGTTACAAATTGGATGGCAGGGTCCATATACAGTTCTAGAGAAGGTGTCTAGAACAAATTATAAGATAGATAAGAAGGGGAAAGAAAAAATCTATCATGTGAATCTCCTGAAGAAATATTTGGAAAGAGAACATCAGGAAGAGACACACTTGTTGACCTTGTCCATCGCCATGGAGATGAAAAAGGAACCACTTTCATCATTTGAATATCCATTACACCCCTGTGAGACAGCAGCACAGGTGAAAATCAGTACACATTTAACGAAAACTCAGAAAGAGAGAGTGCAACAGGTTCTAAATAATCATGCAGAGGTGTTAACAGACCGACCAGGGCATACAAACCTATTGGAATATGATATGAAACTGATAGACTCCACACCTGTCTGTATGAAACCATATTCGATTCCGTTTGCTAAGGAGAAAGCTTTGAAGGAAGAGATAGACTATCTGTTGAAGGAAGGAATTATTTCGCACAGTGAGTCTTCGTATAGTTCCGGTGTTGTACTCTTAAGGAAGCCCTCTGGAGAACATAGACTCTGTATAGATTACAGGAGACTGAATGCTATTACAGAAGGACAGGTGGATCCATTGCCGGATACAAATCAGCTGTTTGCCAGACTAAATAAAGCTAAATATTTCTCAAAAGTGGATCTGAGTAAAGGATACTATCAGATTCCAGTAAAGCCTGAGGTTAGACCATACCTAGCTTTTAGTACCTCAGAAGGACACTATGAGTTTAATAGATTGCCATTTGGATTGAAGAATGCGCCTAGTGTCTTCTCTAGAATGATGAGAAAATTATTGGATCCTCTGAATAATCCCTGTATAACAAATTTTATGGATGATATCCTTATAGCAACAGAAACATTTGAGGAACACATTGACTCTCTGAACATGCTGTTTGATCGACTTAGGGAGGCAAATTTAACAGCCCGACCAACCAAATGTTGCGTTGGATGTAAAGAATTGGAATTTTTGGGACACACAGTTTATCAGGGAAACATGACCCCTGACCCAAAGAATTTAGAGAAACTACAGAAAGCCCCGAGACCACAAACCAAGAAGGACGTGAGATCCTTTGTCTCATTATGTGGTTTCTACCAGAAGTATATCAAAAACTTTAATTCCATATGTGCACCGTTAACTGAATTGACACGTAAAGGACATCCAGATCGCATTACATGGACACCACAATGTGAAATGACTTACCAAGAATTGAAGGAAAAGCTCACAAGTAAACCCATTTTGAAATTACCTGACTTAAGTCAAGAATTCATAGTAAGGACGGATGCAAGTAATATTGGGTTAGGTGCAACTCTACTACAGAAATCAGATGCATTGGATGGGGAATTAAGCCCAGTGGCATATGCTAGCAGAAAGTTGAATAAAGCTGAAATCAACTACTCAACTAGCGAAAAAGAATGTCTTGCAGTAATATGGGCAATAAAGAAATTCAATATTTATCTATATGGGAAGGCATTTAAGTTGCAAACAGACCACAAACCTTTATCGTTTTTAGCACAGGCTAAGCATGAGAACTCTAGGTTACTCCGATGGTCTTTGCTTCTGGCTCCATATAATTTTAGCATTGAGTATATATCTGGAAAAACCAATTTGGGAGCGGATTTTTTAAGCCGCCATCCGTGTGATGAGAATCACCGTAAACCCCAGAAATAATAATAAATTTCTCTATGTGTATATAGAATAAAGGACTGACATATAATGTCTGTTTTAAGAGGGGAGGCGTCATGAAATATTCTAATCCACATATATAAATTATTAGGTAAATATGAAGCCTAACAAATAAAATTAATAAAGAGAAGAGCAATGGTAAAATAACAGTGCTGTCACAAAGAATGTACTCGAAATCCCCCTTGTTTTCTGCTTCGTCTGCAAATTGTAACGCTTTCACGTTGATATAAAAGCTTACTGTATTATTACCCGCCTTCTTCAATGAAACGTGTGCTGCATTTCTAAGAAAAACATTGAGACGTACTGCGTAATGACCTAAATTAATCCTAACATTAATTATACTGCGTTACCAAAACGAACGAACAGATGGACAAAAGGATAAAGAGAGAGGGGAGGGCTGAAAATCAGGAACGCATGCAACACGCGTCGCGCGATACACAAATGCTGCCATCACGCGTGTAAGTCTACATGCACTAATTTTTTTTCAGACGGACAGTGATAAAATACACTACCCTTTCCCAGAGTTAGGTTTATAAATCATAAAAAACTCTTATTAGAAAAGATAACATTAGATGGGTTTACGGTTGAAAACATAACAGTACCCAGACAGCACATCTTCGAAACAGGAGGTAGAAGAAATTGCATATTTTGAACGCAGCCACGTAGCTCCTTTAAATTTGTATTTTTGGGTTCCTTAGGGCTTGCTGACAAATAATATGTAAAACGTTACGCAAATAGTCCAGGAATTAATAAATTATACCCAAAATAAAATATTGGGGGTGCCTGACAGCATAAAATCATTTCTGCTCATAAGATTTTTTTTTAACGTGTTTGAAAAAAATTTACGTTACAGAAATAGCCTACCATGTAAACTCCAAATTGATTGGAGCGCAACAAATGAAAGCCTAACCACGATTGGTCGGGCTATAAATACTATCTTGGTTGTTAGGGGAAACGGGGAAAGGTAACATTTTTTCAAACACTTGTCGAAACGGGGCTCATTGGTCAGACTCGCTGATATACACACTTGGGAGCGTTAGTTCGAAACCACTTGTTTAAAATAGCTTGATAAAGCATCAGTGCGTTGAAGCCAGCATATATTTTGCTAAATAAAAGCCTGGAAGATAAGCAGATGGGAATTTGTGCCAGTTTGTGCCAGAATTCATTGCTAATCAACGTATCTGTGTTTATTCGTATGAATTGTGGGACAGTGGTCTTGATGGTACTGAGCAGCACCTGGTCAGAGCTTTGCTGAATCCAGTGTCGGACAGCATACTCCTTGGTCCTTTTAGCTATCAGTGAGGTGTCTCCAGAGCCCAGAGGAGAATTCGAGCAGAGGAGTCCTTTCCTGCCGCCATCACGCCAGATAAGCTAACTTGGCCAGCTGAGCTCAACATTATGTCCCCTCATCTTGAACTGACTTTGTAAAATTAACATTAAGAGGGGAATTTACTTGTCTTAAAATCAGGAACTGTGAACATCTCCAATACTAGTCCCTAAAGACAAACTATTGAAGTCATGATGACAAATACCAACAGAGCTTGAACAAAACAAAACCAGTATTACCTCATTTTACTACTACACAACTGACACACATAGAACATTTGTAATAATATATGTCACTACAATATTCATATTAAATACATTCTGTACATAACTTGTAATTTAAATTGATTGTGATTCCTGGTTCCCTTGTAGTTGAATCAGGACACATATTCATTCATGCCAGTAATGAATACATATTGTTATTTGAAAGTTTATCAGTGACTCTTTTAAGATATCTTTGTAGAGTGTTATATGTATGTGAGTGTCACAGTGTTGTCAAGAGTAGTGGATTAAATTAAATTGTTTATCTGTCTGTTGTTGTGACTTACACTTCATCATACACATACCCTAGACACATAACGTAGCATCACACTATTCCAGAATAATTCTGACTGAGATATATAGATATGTGGTAGCAAGTAAGGTTATCTATAATACACTACTCTTAATAGATATAGATACCTTCACAGCTGATCTCAGTCAGTACACTAAGTTCCCTATAAGTATTTATAACATCCCACTTCACCACATATATGAAAGGTTTTGAAATTATGAATGAAATGCATGAATATATGGCATAATAAATGAAAGGTGTGTACATATGTATTTTACAAGACTAGTTAATATTACTACTGTTTATATTTGTAATTTATCTGGGAGAACGATTAATGGATGTGCTGTTGGGGTGGCTTCATCACTCCCAGTCTATGACTACCAAACATTGTCCATTTTCTGATGGGAGGAATACAAGTTTATTTCCCAACATGGTATGTTCTAGTTGATGGGAATATAGTTGGTGTTAGTTATTAAATAAGTTGATGAATGTCCAGCAGGCCAGACGCTCACGTATCTTTGACTGAGTAGTTCTGGTGCTGGAATCTGGTGGCCCCACCTCTCCGTGCTTGGGGGCAATCTAAGGCTGCTCTGCCAAAATACTCGACTGCACGGGTCCACACTTGTATTTTTCAACAAAGCATTTGACACCACTTTGGTGCCAAATAAAAAACTCACAGTTCTGAAATAAAAGTATTGGGTCATGTGTCAGAACTCTACCTCCTGAGCCACTTCTACACACAACACTACACAACAACACCACATAGACGGGGTCAGATCTCTCTGACCATACAGCACATCTTACCAAGTTGGTTTCACATAGTATAGGTTCCCCAAGACTACATATTCTGAAATATGTTCATTAGCTTCCTGCCATTGAATAGGATAGGTGATATGTTCCACTGATCTCAACACTTGATCCGCCCTTCATAACCCTTGCTGGCGTTTATGTATTTTGTTTGTCTCTAGACCCTGAACTGGGGCTGGGGATCTAGAGCGAATCCTTACTTGTTGTAAGGGATAGATTATGATATGGCAGTATCAATTCACTCGAAACATTAAACAATATTAAAATATACAAAGAAATACTTTCAGTCTTACCAGAATTATGAATAGAGAACACAGTTATATGCTAGCAAAACTCAGCTGAGCTGCTGGCTCTAGTATGGCGTCCCTCTAAATATTGCAATTAGCTTCTGGGAATTACACCACTGAAGAATTACTGTGTCTACTACTGGACAATTTATGATGAATGGCAAAATTGCGCGTCTGAGCGCCGATAATATGTTTATCTGTGACCAATCACCGCCTTTCCCCCTTTTCAAATTTCAAACCTCCTACCAAAAGTCAATTCAGTCATACCTCAGTCAAGTATGTATTATTGTCTGTTGGTCCGTCTGTCTCTACTTGCGTTTTTTACAAAAACACACTTGTTTATACATGCATTTCCTACACGAATCTGCCTCTAGAGTTATTTTTAGCCACAACCCTCCTTTAATTCCCCCTCTCTTTCATTCTAACTAGATTTTAGCACTTGAGTCTCAAGGCCGCAATTTTTTGAAAATTAGTGACATGTTTTTGTTTCAATGCAGTCGCTCGCTGATATGAACAACAGTCTTTTGTCAATATCTTCATTATTATCTATCCGTCTGTATAAATGAAAGCATATTATTTCTCTGCTCAAGATGGGCCATCAGGCCAGCTAGGTTTTATATTCCTAACATTATTATTAAGAAAAAGTTACTTTTCAAGGTTAGTTGTTTTTTTTTTTTTTGAAATATGTTCGAGCATCTTCTGTAATGCGTTTGCCGCTGAATTCAAATAAAAGGACTAAGTATCGCAAAAGCGTCCAAGAAATGACTGTTGCGTATAATAGCTAAGGTCCCTTTTGTCGATTTCTTTACCTTGTGTCAACTTGGGGACGTAAATTTTTTTTCCTTTCCCCACCAATTGCGTCTTTTTAGCCTTGCTAGTTTCAAGCACGTGTTCAGTCATATTTTTTCCTTTTGATCTCCGTTCTCATCCCGTCTACAAGGGGAAACGTTTTGCCTTCACGTCTAGCAAGTTAATTTCATGGCGGGTAGTGACCCGCGGCATGGGCGATCATGTCTTCTAGTAGCTTACGCATTATTTTTTTCCCTACATTTTATCTTTGGAGATATTTAACGTTGTATCACGGTTAATTTTATCACACCTACCGCGCAGCAAGGAGAGACTGGCTCCCTGTTCTCGCGGCTTTCGTGTTTACACCAGAGGCGTCCCTACCGTACTAGGCACCTGGGCGAACCTGACCTCTGACACCCCCTCACCCAATAAAGCAACACATTACCAATTTGTTTGACAGAGTAAGTACTATCTTAATAGTGTCCGATGGCACCACCTTCTTCGCTGTCACCCGAGGTGGACCGCCCCCTCGCACCCCACTTAGTATGTCACTGGTATACACGTGTCGTTGTTGAGCATCTGTTCAACCTTGTTTTTTTTTCAGTTTTACGCTTTATTTAAATTTTTTTTTTGATTTAACAATGGCATCCAAGCGTAGTGCAAGTGTGTTGGCGGGTGTGCCTAAGCACAAGAAGGCTGTGATGAGCTTCAGTAATAAGGTATGTGTGTTAGATAAACTTCTTTCTGAGATGTCTGTATGAAATTTTCTATATTTCCTAATTTTAAATGTTCTGTGTAAATGTTTTCAATGTTTGTTTTCCAGGAAATTTGTAATGATATGTGTGTTTGTGTGTGTGTTTGTTTGTGTGTGGATGTGTGAATGAGTAATGATAGTGTGAGTGACTGAGTATTATTACACCAAAAGACTGTATATACTGTTCTACTACAAACAGAACAGTGTATAAAATACATTTATAAAATGCACGGTATAAGAAATAAGCTGGTTCGTTGGAAAAAAAGGGAAATATTGTCAATATTGTTGTTTTGACATCTCCTCAGATAAGTTAATGTTTTTAACGCTGATGTTTTTAAAGACTTTCACATGTTACGAGCAAGTATACCTGTCAAAACAATGCCGCGAGGGACAACACAACAACTTAAACTCTCAGCATATGCAGCATATTTAGAAGACTGAGAAGTGGGAATAGGTGATTACAGTGTAATCTGACTACTTAACAGTTCTTTAATCACAACATTTTTCGTAAATGTATGGATATCTTTAAAATGTTTGCCTCGGTGACCTGTTTCCTAAATATATACTTAAAAATTGTCTGGGTTCCTTCCCCATGTGAGCGCTACATAAAGTTGACCATGAGCAAAGTCTGTTTCTGGTAGATATACACATACACGATTATAAATTCCAGTGCTTTGTTGATTTCCAGGGCAAAAGCTAAAATCACAAGAACTTGACGACATAAAGATGAAAAGACGACTGTTATTGCTTGCCTCTAAACTGGTGTGTGGAATGAAAACTCGTCTGCCTTATTTACTCCCTGGAATGTTTTCGGCATCAATGAAGTTGTTTAAAGGGCCTTTAGAGATAATCTTGTGATGTTCAAGAGACCTTTATTTGCATTCAGGTTTTTCAGCAGCATGTTGAATGCACACATTTTGAGCTTCAGCACTTGCGGTAGACTGAAATGAAAAACAATGGGACGCGTTCTTCGATATCATCCTAGTCGTTAGGGTTAAGATTAAAGGATTAAATTTAGGAATTTCCTTCGAGGCATCTTATGAAACTGAATAAGTAAACTTTCCTGTCATTCATTGGCGGGTTATTTTCCGAAGAGATGCGTGAAACCCGAATAAAATAGATTGTTGGCCTTTCCTAAACCTAACCCTTTTACCCTTTATTACAACGTCTCTGAATTCATTCTGAAGGCCATATAAGACTCACGGCCCACTATTTTCATTTCAACCGGTGTGGAGACATTGCAGATAGACACTGCGGATTCAGAAACTCAACTGGGAAATCGATGGTATTACTGAGGTCTTCGCTGGGGCACTGTACGAAGGATGGCCGCCGACCGAACAAAATTGAAGCAGATTGATGCTGCCCTACATGACGCCACCAGGCGTGACGGCCGCTGACTGCTTTGGCAGTCGGCGGCTAAGGATCAAAGAAGAAAATGACTGAGGTCTTCAATAACTATCGAGTCAAGCGTCGAAATATAAGAACAAAGTGAACACAGGATAAAATACCATGTCGAATAGATCGTAAACTATTGTGCATTCCGGTCACGTCTTACATAGGCTGAGTGTCGTAGATTTGTGATAGGTGATTAAGAATTAGTTTGGTCCCTTCTGAATAGATTAGAATGCGTGATAGCCACAGTGAGAGATGATACTAGAAATAGAGTTCCACGAGTGAGATGGTAGAAATCAATAGAGGATGTCTCTGAAATCGAGAATCTTCTCTCTTTCTCAGCCTATCTTCTACAACAGATTTAGAGGAGTCAGACAGTCTATTGACTACATATATTAATATATATATATATTACCACTTACGTGCACAAACACCATTGACGACAGTGAGACACACAGACGTGGGAAAACTATAACAATGATTATATAGATATTTTGGAACGAGCTGACCAACACGCTGATTAAGTTCAAGAGAATTTTTAATTATCAGAAAATATTCCATCACAACACATAAAATTACATCAAACATATACAAATAGTCATAAAGTCAATGAATTTCTACAAGAAATGATAGACCCACAGTATGTTCCTTCCCCTCGATGTTTAGCCCACAGTCCTGTTAGAAGAAAAGATGATAGCCCCCAAAGAGTCACGGATACATCTGCTGTAGTCTAATGATTTCCCCTTAAAGGTATGAACAGACTTTGATACTATAATCTATCTTAAGGAAAATTATTGTTAGCAACAAAACTTGCATAAAGAAAATTTAAGACAGCAAAAATGGGTGCCAAACTACAACAATAAAGGAATCACTCAGTCCTGCATTCACTCTATTCAGTCAGCCGTGATCACGTGCGTTCATGCATACTTACAGCTTTAGTAGCAACTTCTGGAAAACATAATTCTTAGGACATGCATATACAGAATCTTCAATGGTAGCCGTGGCCAAGACAACCCCAGTTCCAAAAAGACGGGTTGAATTCACTGCTTCAGGGAACTGTTGCGTGATAAATTCTCGCAACATCGTTTTGTTTCAATATCTATTTTATAACGCAAGGGCAACAACTGCTTGAAATTTATAGTCACTTTTCTCGGTAAGCATTTGTCTTCTCGCGTTGGTATCGAATGCAGTTAAGTTTGAGCTGTGGTCATTTTGCGCTGGACTGCGCATGACTTGTCTTGCTTCTTGGTCGATCGGTTTCCGCCCACCACTAGTGGAGTGAGCGATTTGGAATGGCGAAAGAGATGCCTCGTTGAAGAGGGGATCTCCGCTATTTTTTTGTTCTGTCAGGAATGTGAGAGTCCTCTTATGGATATTTCGTTTATTCGAGATAATACCTCTAGTGTATTTGCACATGCCGGGAGGCATAATATTTCTGTGTATTTCCGGAAGGCAAGGTAAATTAACATTTTCATTAACTCTATCGATTTTTGGTCGTGAACGATTTCTGGTTCATAGCCTGTCTTCGAAAGTCGTCGTCACGAGATGTTTTCCTAGCTCACATGTCGCTGTATTGTGCTGCATCGGTTGATGCAGGTACCAAGGACCATTACTTGCTACTTTGTTAAATGAACTAGGTTTGAAAAACCTTTATTATCTAGAGGATATTTTTGAGGACATTATTTATACTTCGGCAGACGTGTCTGTCTTGCTGAAGTCAAACTAAGGAGAGTGAACTGATCTCATACATCTGGTTATCTCCTGGCTGTTATAGAAAAGGATGGAGTTTTCCACCTGACTACATTTACAGCACTTTGAAATATAACATGCATCTGACTCATCATTGTAATGCTGTCTACCGTCTATTGCTGTATTGAATGTTGCTGTGATAATGACTGTTTGATGTGCCTACATATTCGCGTAACCATTTTGTCACTGTGGCGTCCACAATAAATAATGAAGAAAAACGTCAACGGCTGTTTCAAGAATCATTGACTTTATACGTCGTGAGTTTACTGACGTCCTATGTGGATTGCCCTGTTATTTTTGTATGAACATTGTTTTGACTGAACACATCTGCACACTACACAAAACCAGACATGCGGATACCATCCATCATCATATGGCATCACGCATCATTTGGTGGCCATAAGCTGGTTTGATTCTGGTACCAGCAAACACGGGGTCCCTTACCCACTTCATTTTCAACAAGAATTCATCAGCATCCTTCAAGAAATTAACATTCTTCAATACAGTCAACATCTTCAAAATTTTCAAAGTACTCGGCGTTGCCCGGTAAAAGTCAAAATTTCAACTTTTTGACGGAAACAAGAATTTGACAGTACCCGGCGTTGTTACATGTTGCCGGATAACTCGGACTGCTGTTATCTTTTACGCAAGTCAAGCAAGTTGCTGCTGTCAAGGTTCCAGTGCTGTCGTTTTTGTGAAGGTCAAGTGCCGGTTGAAACGGGTTGTTTTCTGAAGAAGGCCAAGTACCGATTTCCATCAACTTACTTTTGGATTAGAAGGTCAAGTGCCGAAACAACTCAACACACAGTATTTCAGAAGCTCTTGTACCATCGTGTTAGCAGTGGAAGCAGTTCAGATGTGCCATCATCGTTGGAGCTTCGCTCTTTAGGACGTTGATTGACATCCGTTTTTTCTGCTGTTCTACGATTGGAAGCCTATAAGTTAAGTGGCCTGTTTGTATGTAAACTGTGCCCTTATACTTCTGCTGAGTCTTCTGTGTATCATCTCATTCTATATGTTATATGTTTATATGTTATTTGTATATTTATATGTTTATATTTCAGCGGGTTCTCGGTTGGGTGGTGTCTCCGTTAGATTATGCCACGTCATAGAGGTCGTCTATTGTGAGCGTTTTCTGTAAGGTTTGCAAATTTCCGATACTGGAATTTGCTAAGCGACTTCTGTTGCTATTTATGTTAGCTGTGATGACATGTTTTAATATTGTTTTCGTTATTATTTCGCATTCTTTAGTTTTGTTTTGATTTGTTTGTGTTTGTTAGCCTACTCTTGTCTATAATTTAGTTTCATACAACATTTTTGTTTATACACTGTGGTGTCATGTATTTTGTTTAATTCTATCGCAGATATCGTCACATTTTTTGTGATATTTCATTAATTTCTGCTTTATTTTTAGTTGATTTCTGCGAACGTTTTTGTATTGTTGCTGATCTTTGTTATTGTTTACATTGTTATTGTTTACATTGTTTGCATTGTTTACATTTTCAATGTTTACATTCTGCATGTGTTTACATAGTCATTGTTTACAGTTATAGTAATTAGTTAATGGGCTATGCTAATGCACTGTTACTACTACACTGATGATAAATGAATGATGAATAGTGTCGTGCACTATTGAATGAGAAGTGCACTTATGATCAAGAATTGAGTGCTGATATTTCATATACAAGTTCTTTGATTGGAGACTTGTTTCCCACAGAGACTGGGATAATATAAGGTGATGTGAATATACAAGTGCTTAATTAAGACTTGTTACACTTAGGTTTGAAATAAATTAGTTAATTATTTCAGGTTTTGGACTCATATGTTAGACAACATGTCTACATTTGAGCACTTTATTGAGCAGGGTAAATTGCTTGGGAAGACTGGTGATAAGTTAGAAGAATTTGCAACTGCTCGATATGATAAAGCAATGGAAGCTGAACAAAAGAAACTGCAGATGGAAGCTGAACAAAAGAAACTGCAGATGCAGGTGGATGAAAAGAGATTCCAAATGGAAATGGAAAAACAAAAAAGGGAATCAGAAGCTGAGGAAAGAAAACTCCAGCTAGAAGCTGAGAATAAAAGACTTGAAAAAGAGGCTGAAAATAAAAGACTTGAAAAAGAAGCTGAAAATGAAAGACTTCAAAAAGAGGCTCAGGCTGAGGAAAGAAGATTACAGAGAGAGTCTGATGAGAGGAAAGAGAAAGCAAAAATGGAACATGAAGAAAAGGTCTTAGCTTTAGAGTTGGAAAAATTGAAATTGACGAGCATGAGTAATGGTAATGATTCAAACAAGGGTTCATCTTCTGGTAAGGCTAATAATGATACTTTTAAGATTAAGTTACCAACATTTAGTCCTTCCAGTGATGACATAATGTTCTATCTGGACAGATTTGAACAAGCATGTACAGCTCATAACATAGACAAAGCAAAATATGTTTATCAGTTATCAGGGATACTGACAGGTAAAGCTCTAAGTATATTAAATATGGTGGATGAACCTGACAAGAACAATTATGAGGTTGTCAGGGCCGCTTTGTTAAAGAAATATCAGCTTAACGAAGACGGCTATCGTCTACAATTTAAAAACATGTTACCTGAAAATGGAGTTGAATTCTCCGAGTTTATTGCAAGAATACGCATTACTTTCTCACGATGGGTTGAACTATCTAAGACGGAAAAAACTTATGAAGGACTTATGGACTTAATACTTAGAGACAAAGTCATGTCGTCTGTCAATGAGTCTTTCCTTGCTTTCCTTCATGAACGTAAACCTAAAACAATAAAAGAAATGGAAGATTTCTGTTGCCAATACGTAACTGCGCACCCACACATAACCATGGGTAACTCTAAGGTGAAAGAAGGTTTACCAGTTGCTTCGGCAGCTCCGTATGGCCAAAACTTTGCTCGTAGATTCCAACAAAATTTTGATAGAAAGAGTAGCGGTAATTTCTGTCAAAATCATGGAAATCAATTTCATGGTGATTCTTCTTCGAAGAATTGGAGACAACCTGATAGTACTCGTTACTATCACCCTAATAATTATAAGCATTTCAAAAGAGGATATGGTAATAGAGGTTATTCCTGCCGAAGACCTCAGAACCAAACAAATAGATGTTCGCATCAATGTGAACATGATAGTAATCGTGGAAACTGGAATTCGAACCAGGATAACAATTACAATAGAGACAATAATAACTGCAGAGATAATAATAACTCTGATAACTTCAGAGGTAATAATAGTCGGGGTAGATCTCAACACAAAAAAAAGAGATATCAGCAGGCTAATGCTGTACAACAGGAAACTGAGGGAGCCTGTAATCATGTTGTTGATAGTAAAAACTTTGACGCTGTCACTGGTTCTGCTTTTGACTTTGAGAGAGCAAACAAATGCCCCCAATGCAGTACTTTATTCGAACCGGGTACCATAACTACTTTGAGTTGTGGTCACCCACTTCCCGCTCTTCCTGCTGCTGTTGCGCATGACGGGAGGGGTTCTTTAATTCTACATAAGGGTCTTGTTAATGATACTCCGGTCTCACTACTTTTCGATTCCGGATGCACCACTATTGGTGTTAGACAATCGCTTGTAGATCCATCTTGTGCTACAGGAAGGGTTATTAAATGTGTCACATTTGGCGGCACTCTAGAAAAATATCCTACTGCTGTAATTCGCATTGCCACTCCTTTCTTTACTGGAGATGTGCATGCTTGTCTCTTACCTAATCCTATTGCGGACCTTATTATTGGTCGTATTCACGGAGTTAGGGAGTGTACCCCACAGCAGATTGCTGCTTGGGAAGATAATAACATGCAAGCTACAAATGCAGTAGTTACAAGAGCACAAGCTCTACAAACACCCGAAACTTCACTGAATAGTGATAATGAAGTTGATAGCCAAGATAGTCACTTAGTAATCACTCGTGACTCTTTCATAAAATTGCAAGAAGAAGATCCTTCTTTAAAAAAATTCTTCGTTCTTGCGAAGAAAGGTGATCCGAATCAGGATACAAATAGAAAATCTTGGATTGCAATGAGAAACGGCGTACTTGTACGTATGGTACAAGATTCGACTACGTCGGCACATTCGCAAATTCTTGTTCCCAAGAGCATGAGAGTCCAAATATTACAACATGCTCATGACTCGCAATGTGCTGGACATATGGGTTTTGCCCGTACGAAGTCGAGAGTCCTTGCGGCTTTCTTTTGGCCTTTTGTCAATAAGGACATTCGTATTTACTGCCGATCATGCAAGGTATGTCAGGAGGTCAAATCTAGAGGACCACGACATGCTGCGCCTATCCAGGCTGCTGACATTCCTATTCGGCCGTTTCAGAAAATGGCCATAGATATTATTGGCCCTTTTAAGGTCAAGTCGGCCAGAGGACATCAGTTTATCCTTACATGTGTCGATATGTGCACACGTTGGCCAGAGGCTATTCCTCTTAAGAGCATATCTACTACAGATATCGCAGATGCTCTTTGGTTGATATTTTCTCGCTTGGGGTTCCCCAGAGAAATATTGTCAGACCATGGCACTCAACTCATATCTGACACTATGTCACAGGTAATGTCTACCTTACATATTGAACGATCTCTCAGTAGTATCTACCATCCTATGTCTAATGGGTTAGTTGAGCGTCTGAATAGAACGCTCAAGACTTTGCTTGGTAAGATAACTGAAGATCATCCTCAAGATTGGGACAGGGTTTTACCCGCGGCTCTCTTTGCCTATAGAGAAGTCCCTAATGAACACACAGGATTTTCTCCCTTCGAACTTGTCTTTGGCGCGCGTCCACGCGGCCCTATGTCTTTATTACACGATCTCATCACTGCCGATGATATTAGCGATGAAACTCAATCCTCATATGAGTATGTCATTGCTCTTAGACAAAAGATCATTGAGGCATGTAAGCTAGCAACTGCTTCATCAGAAATTGCTAAAGAGAAGGCAAGGCAGTTTGCTAACAAGAATAGATGTCTACGACAACTTTGTCCAGGTGACAAAGCATTCGTCCTACTCCCCAGTAGGGAAAATAGACTTCTTATTGCATGGAAAGGTCCGTATGCAATAGTCTCTCGGATTTCCGATGTTGACTATGTGGTCGATATTGATGGAAAGCATAAAACTTTCCACATAAACATGCTTTCGGAATTTCACGAACGTCCGGACTATTTGCTGCCTATTTTCCAGGCAACGGATGATGCTCCTGCACCTCACGGTCATTATTCATCCCTGTCTGTCATTCAGGATGAGGAAGCTACCTTCTCTGATGTCAACCTTCCCCTTCCAGTGGTTCCATTACATTCCACGGAATCTTGGAAAAACGTTTCTGTTTCTCCTAATCTTTCTGGTGACGAACATCGACAAGTCTCGTCGATGTTACAAACATTTCAGGATGTTCTCACTGACATTCCTGGACACACAGATGTCATAGAACATGACATAATTCTTACCGACAATAATCCAATTAGGGTTAGGCCGTATCCTATTCCTATACACTTTCAGTCGCAAGTGGAAAAGGAATTGGATGAAATGATTCAATTAAATATAATTGAACCATCGACTTCACCATATTCTTCTTCCATGGTTATTGTCCGGAAGAAGGATAAGAACATACGAATTTGCGTTGATTATCGCAAATTGAATCAGGTCACAAAGTTCGACGCTGAACCGATGCCTTTGTTAGAAGATCTACTGATTAGACTTTCTAATTCTAGATTCTTCACTAAACTTGACTTGTCTAAAGGTTATTGGCAAGTGCCTTTAGCAGAGCATGCCAAACCTCTTACTGCTTTTTCTACACCTAGGGGTCTATTTCAATGGAATGTTATGCCTTTTGGTCTCATGAACGCCCCTGCCACTTTCGTTCGCATGATGCGTCGAATTCTGTCACATCGTTCGGATGTCATCGCATACTTAGATGACATCTGTCTCTTCAGTGATACCTGGGAAGATCACTATTTAGGGTTATATGACTTACTGTCCACTCTACGTGAGAATAATTTGACAGCAAAACCTTCTAAAGCTTTTGTTGGTTTTGGTGAAATCTCTTTCCTGGGTCATCGTGTTGGTCATGGTCTCTTGAAGACAGAAGACCACAATACTTCCAAAATACTGAACATCTCTGTTCCTAAAACGAAGAAACAAGTTAGGAGTCTCTTAGGTTTAATTCAATTTTATGGGAGATTTATTCCAAATTTATCTTCGATCATGGCACCTCTATCAACATTGTTGAAGAAAGGTTCGCCTAATCTGGTCCGTTGGTCTGAAGAATGCCAATCTTCACTAGACCAAATCAAGAATATATTTTCTTCTCCTCCCATCTTAAGATTACCTACTCTTGATAGGACTTTTGTTCTTCGGAGTGATGCTTCATCCACTGGGATTGGAGCAGCACTGATGCAAGAATATGCAAATACTCTGCATCCTGTTATGTACATTTCTAGAAAACTAAATGCGGCAGAGAGGAACTACTCGGTTTTAGACCGTGAGTTGTTAGCGATGGTTTGGTCAATTCTAAAACTACAAAGATTCCTCCTGGGCGCACATTTCATTCTAGAGACTGATCAGAAAGCTCTTACAGCTATTCAGACTAAGAATTTGAAGAGTTCGAGATCCACTCGATATGCTATAGCTCTTCAACCTTTTCACTTCACGGTACGAGCTATCCGTGGTGCGGATAATGTGATGGCTGACATTTTGTCTAGATGCCCACATGACTCCAACTAATACTTCTGTCCTATATTTCTATATATTACAGAGTCATAACACACCTATATTTCTACAATAGATTAGCACATCTGTACTTACTTTATATGTACACACTATCGTGCTTTGTTGTCATCTTCTTCTGTTCGTTTTTTAAGATGATAGAGGAGGACTGAGTAGTTAATATAAGGGCCGTTAGTTTACTAAACAGCCACAATTATTAATAATGTATTGTACCTTATGAAGCATATTAGTTATTAATTAGCATTATATTGCTTGTACTTTCTCAGAATGTCATTGTTGAGCTGAGGACTTACCTTACTAGTATCAAGCATGACGAGTTCTAGATTGTGTACTTACCCTCGGAATACCAGAGCATATGTCCTGGATCGTCATGTAGTTTAACTTTACTATGTACTTATGTCATTACATGTCAAAGAATGTACTATTTAAATTTTCCTATCAGATTTGTACATCCATTTTTAAAGACAATATTAGAGTATGCTGTTTAATGATGATTATAGTAACTTGCATACGTATATTGTGTTTACATGCTAACGTGATGTGTGTTGGTGACACCTCCCCGATGTGAATATTTTTTGAGACATATTTATTTTTCTGTTGAGGTATATCCTCACCAGACACTCTATATTTAGCCTCATGTTAGGCAATTTAATTAATTATCAGCGCATAATTCGTGCGTTTTGAGCCGCTTATCGCATGCTCTTTGATATTGAAAAAAAAATATGTTCCACATTTTTTTTTATCGGGAGGAGGTGGTGATATGTTGCGTGATAAATTCTCGCAACATCGTTTTATTTCAATATCTATTTTATAACGCAAGGGCAACAACTGCTTGAAATTTATAGTCACTTTTCTCGGTAAGCATTTGTCTTCTCGCGTTGGTATCGAATGCAGTTAAGTTTGAGCTGTGGTCATTTTGCACTGGACTGCGCATGACTTGTCTTGCTTCTTGGTCGATCGGTTTCCGCCCACCACTAGTGGAGTGAGCGATTTGGAATGGCGAAAGAGATGCCTCGTTGAAGAGGGGATCTCCGCTATTTTTTTGTTCTGTCAGGGATGTGTAGTCCTCTTATGGATATTTCGTTTATTCGGGATAATACCTCTAGTGTATTTGCACATGCCGGGAGGCGTGATATTTCTGTGTATTTCCGGAAGGCAAGGTAAATTAACATTTTCATTAACTCTATCGATTTTTGGTCGTGAACGATTTCTGGTTCATAGCCTGTCTTCGAAAGTCGTCGTCACGAGATGTTTTCCTAGCTCACATGTCGCTGTATTGTACTGCATCGGTTGATGCAGGTACCAAGGACCATTACTTGCTACTTTGTTAAATGAACTAGGTTTGAAAAACCTTTATTATCTAGAGGATATTTTTGAGGACATTATTTATACTTCGGCAGACGTGTCTGTCTTGCTGAAGTCAAACTAAGGAGAGTGAACTGATCTCATACATCTGGTTATCTCCTGGCTGTTATAGAAAAGGATGGAGTTTTCCACCTGACTACATTTACAGCACTTTGAAATATAACATGCATCTGACTCATCATTGTAATGCTGTCTACCGTCTATTGCTGTATTGAATGTTGCTGTGATAATGACTGTTTGATGTGCCTACATATTCGCGTAACCATTTTGTCACTGTGGCGTCCACAATAAATAATGAAGAAAAACGTCAACGGCTGTTTCAAGAATCATTGACTTTATACGTCGTGAGTTTACTGACGTCCTATGTGGATTGCCCTGTTATTTTTGTATGAACATTGTTTTGACTGAACACATCTGCACACTACACAAAACCAGACATGCCGATACCATCCATCATCATATGGCATCACGCATCAGGAACGTTATCTTGGTTCTACTTATTTTAGGATATCTGGTTCTGTCACATTAAAATTTGTCCAGGCACGAACGTTAACAGTGAGCACAGTTTCAATAGCTTAGGTTTCTAGTAATGAGGAATGTCAGGTCGGGTGCCTTATCTCAGTATAGGAATTTAGTTGGTCACACCACCACTTGTCAACAGTGTCGGAAAAGTTATTGATTGTAATATCTTATTTGCCACAAAGGCTGACAATGTACTCGAGGTTTTTCTCTGGAAGAATTAAATCAGGCTCGATGGGCCCGTTATTTCATTAACCGTTAAAGTTCTTGTAAAGGTTATACACCAAGTCTTTAAGGAAAATGTTTTAGTTCTTCACAGATATTTCTCTGTACTACAACGCTGGCAAAGTTGGGTTACCCCAGTTTCACTGAATAAAGAAAAACAACATATGCAATATTTATACATACTATGTACTACGGTTATAACTTACATTATAAACTGCAAGCGGAGGCTTGACTTATCGTTTAAAACTTCCCGTGAAATAAGTTATATTCATAAAATCAGTCATCATGAATTAGAAATACATACGTATTTCGTCAATACTCAATGATGAATCGGGCATTTATAATTTAGTTGAAATATTCACGACGGGTTATTAGCAGTTAAATTAAATGTATTTATAGCTGCATGAGTTTTAAGCTATAAATTATAATTTATTCTGCTTTCCACTGAAACACGTCAGCTAGAGAATATAACAAACTTATAAATTAATTTCTCTGCACAAAAATCTAACTTGAAATGAAATAGGCGATTAAACCCTTAAATCACTCACAAATAATACTAGATATCTAATATAATATTTATCTCAACACTGTAGCGAAATCTGTGAAATAATCGCTAAATTCAGTAAGATTCTACCCCTATGATAATAAATAAACCCGCCCGTGTGTGTTTGCCTATCGTCGTCTTCTACGCCAGTAGAGCGCTGAATGTTGTGCAGTGGTAATGCTTAGAAATGATCCCGCCGTAAAATCTTACACGCTTTCCTAGTTTGTCCTTGAGAATTTACGACTAACAGTGACAAATATGAAAATCCAAACGACAATGAATATGGCCATAAAAATCATATATAAGGATAGCTTAGAGTCTCCTGAGCAATAATATTGTTTTAAAATACATAGTTGTCCAAGTATTAACCAAGATATTGAAATAATACTATATAGCTACGAACGGTAAGACGGACGGACTGTTGTTTTTGCTCATTCTATTCATAACATTATTTGGGGACGCAAGTTTAAAAAGAGGCATTAGAGTGATTCAAATCCGATTGGTTAGGATAGGAGTATAGGCAGGAGGGTATTGGTTGGCCCAAAAAGCTAAATATATTTTGCAGACTCACCCATAGTATGTTTGGAGTTTTGTTTTTTTCAAATTTGAATTGAATAGCTAGACTTTCGCTGTGATTGGGCCAGTCTAGTGATATTGGCAAAAAGCTTCCAAGGCTTGTCGCCATTTGATACAAAATTGTTAGTATGCAAGCTGCGTTGAGAACAGCAGTGCTAAGAGTGAAAACAAAACCTTGGCAGTCTGGACAAGGGCAAAGCTGAACTTAAATAAATATATATTAATGCTAATGCCAGTCAACGTATGTTTGTGATATTTCCATTGAATTGTGGGTTTTTTGATCTGGTACTAACCTAGTGCCAGAACCCTGGTGTATTTATCTTCATGAGAGAAATTGAAAATTTTGCTGGTACACGCTGTCTACCACATTACATCAGGGACTGTGTCAGATTGGTCATTCGATTGAAATTTTTTGCTGGTACACGCTGTCTACCACGAATCAACCCATGAAGTATAGGAGATTGTCAACATTGTAACTCTTACCAACAGAAAGATAAGTGCCACTGTGTCGGCACTAAGACGTTCATCCACATATCTACAAAATTAATAAATAAATATTTAACTGTCAAATAAACATTCCACAAGAGATAAAGAAAAGAGAGGGGAGGATGAGAACACCCCAACCCACCATTAATTACCAGTGTTAACTTAGTCTATTGTAATACCAAAATATAATTAGATTGTAATATTTTTTTATATGGAGAGAAGATACATTGTGTTATTTAATTTTGTGTAAATAAAACCATAATTTCATTTTGTTGTTGGTCCTGACTCAGAAAATTCTGAATCAGGGCAAATAAAATTGTAAAATAACCTATTACCAAATATTCAACCACAGACTTCTATAAGATATATCCTAGAGTGTTAGTTTGTTTGTGGTTGTTGTATTGACCCAGTCCTATTTATGTGATAGAATTAAAGTGTATTTGTATTGATTTGACTTACACTGCAATATACCTTCATTACCCTAGACAATTAGACGTAGTCACATAACTAATAAGTAAAAATATAGCGCCAAGTGAGATCATAGGGTGGTAGCAGATAGGTTCTCTGAAAATACTTAACCATCAACTACTAAACCCAGGGGCCTACACAGCTGACCTCACTTGGTAGACAAATAATATTAAATAATAACATCTATAACAACAAATCCACCACAAACACAGAACTACTAAGAACTTAAACCACTTCGACCAACTAATTGATGCTTCTATTAACAGAGATTCTTAGGAATCGAACGAAGTCGTTCTAGTCTTGACTGCGAAGTTATTGAGTGAAAGAAATCTAAAACTCTGGTTATAACTTAAACCAGACAAAGCGTGTGCGCTATTTCAAAACCCTCGTCTCCCCTCTCTTAACACTTACGTTAAATCAGGCGACTGCCATAACATGCCAAGAGTGCGTCTTCACACCTCTACGACTATGGCCATTTCTGATCCGATGCATGAGTGTCATATCACACTTCAAGAACTCAGCCGAAGAAACGCGGTGTCCAGTGAAAAATGTAGACGGTATGTCTCATTCGATGGCAGTTTTCACACCTCACCGAGCAACTTAGCCGTATAAGCTACGTGTCAGATGGAAATACCAGACGATATGTCTGAAATCATGTCTGAATGGACGAATAATCACACTATTCGTTACCATGACATCTTATGCAATAAATGCGTTTCTAAATGAGAATATAAACAGGCGAAAGTTTGAATGGGAAAGTAATATTTTTCGCAAACGAACGAATGCGAACAACACAGGAAAAGGATAAAAGAGCGATAATAAAGTAGAGGACACGGGTAGAAAAAGAAAAGAAATATAGAAAATTTATTTATCATAAATCTCTCTGCGACACTGAGGAAAACTAAATTGTATTTTTTTTTTAAAGTTAGTTCTGTGCCTTTAGTTTTAACAGATGTTAAATTTAAAAGAAATGAACTCGTAATGGGTGGCTATTTTATCATGAAATTGAATAAGTAAACTCGCCTGTCATTCCTTGACAGGTTATTTGCGAAGAGATACGTGATACCCAAATAAAATAGATTGTTGGCCTTTACGAGGGATTATTCTAATTGGTGTTCGACATAACCTTCACTCTAATCACAGGCCAATGTGCACCGTTTCCGTATGTTCCCGAATAACTGGTGCGATTGTTTCTGGACTTTCGGACGCAGGGACTTTCACGCCAAGCAAATTTTATAATATCACGCTTTGTTACTTTTCTCTTATGTATTTATTATTTTTGTTTTTAAAGAGAGGATAAGTATCTTGCTGTACTGTATAGATTTAACAATGTTATCCTCTCTCCTGACACCCAAACGACGGGATCAGTTATCAATACACTTCAATTCTCACAGAACCACTTAAGTGCCTAAAATTGGGCGGAGGATTTAGGGGAAGGAAATTCCCCCGAGAATAAAAGCATTTATTTAAATGCAATTTTCTTCCTAGACCGTTTGACAGACAGAATCAAAGTTACTTCACTTTACCCTTTAATAAAAGTGAATCGCTTTATAGACCAGTACCGCACAGGACATTGGCTGTTTTTCTTTTGTTGGTTTTTCCAGGCTGCAATTTCTTTGCCGTCCATTATGGCTTTGCCTAATTTCTGTTGTGTTTATCGTGTATCCCCTTCTATGTCTTTAGGTTTATTTCTCTTTATCCTGTTACGTTTTTGGGGGTTTGTAAGTTATGTTTGTACTGTATCTCTTTTCCATATTTTTTATTAATTGCAGCTGACATTATCTTAAATGTATCTACTGGACGTTTGTTGATTGTTTATTGGACGGGTAATTTATTTTACTTCTCGTACCGGTACGGTACTGATATTTTGTGGGGATAATTATTTTTGTGTTTTTTGTTTTGTTTTTGGTGGTTTATTTTTGGTTTGTTTGCTGTAGTAGTTTATGTTATTTCTAGTTTTGGTAATATAAAATTATGGTATGTTGCGTAGCTCCCTGGGTAGAGATTATTAGTACAGTTTCAAGTGATGGTGATGACGAGTTTTGTGTTCTCAAGTATTCCATGAGTGGTTTTCAGTGCTGTTCAAATTTCTTGCATGTTAGCGTATATGTGCTGTGGTGTTCTTCTCCAGCCATGTTACACAGTAGATTTCCTCTACCATGAAATAGGCTGCTGAAAATTTTTTTTTTAAAAATAAGGTATCCAGTTCAACCCTTCATGGGTTATAATTAGGACATATGGTGTAGGCCCTACTAACTAATTAAAAAAAATAAAGTCAGATTTCCAATTCTCAAATATAGTACCTTCTTCCCCCTCCACTCAGTCCAAATATAGTAAATCAAAACCAAATTTGTGTGAATGTTTTTGTGTGTGACACCCCCCCTCCCCCCCCCCCCCCCCCTTTTTTTACAATAAACAAACAAACAATAAAAAAACCGAATTAAAAAAAACAAATAAACAAACTAAAATGAAGTCTCTCATAGCTGCCCTGTTGTTAACAAGGTGAAAAGGGGTGAGAAAGCCCGAGGGTATCCGAGATTACATCAAATCCACCAATTATCTGCTATCATTCACACGAACACCACATCAGACTGCCCCTTATCCTCACACCATCATTGATCCTTAAACATTAATTTTAGTTCCTGTTATATACTGTTTTGTCATATTGTGCAACTCTCTAGGTCTCTCTATTCTCAACACATGCCCCTAGTTGGTCTAATCTATGTTCTATTACATGGTATTTTTGGTTCTCAAGATATCTGACATGTTCGTGTTGGATATTTCAACAGTTTTAAGGCGTGTCTGCCTTTCTGACTTTGTTTCCAATATTTAACGGAAAAATTATGGATAGGGATATGTAATAATTAATTTATTAATGACCTTTTAGTTCCCCTAGAAGCATAGGCCTTCAACAACAAAAATGTTAAGTCTTCCTGTCCCGTGCCATCAGACCAAGTCTTCCTGTCACGTGCCGTCTTTCCACATCTGTCTCATCATTGTCATTTCTGTCTCCAGTTCTCTTTCTCGTGTGTTTTTCGGACAACCTCTAGTGCTCTTGATCTAAGGATTCAAGAACTAGGACTGCTTAGTAATGCTATTAGCCGGTGTCCTTAATGTGTGTCCATTCCATCTCTTGTTCCGCTGGTTCTTGTCATCAGTTCTATATGGGTGACGTTATTGTACCATTTCAATCCTTCTATTCGCGTAGTTCCCGTGGGTCTCGGGTGAAGAAACAATGAAGGAATAGGA
This sequence comes from Oreohelix idahoensis, assembly GCA_024509875.1. Lineage (NCBI taxonomy): Eukaryota > Metazoa > Mollusca > Gastropoda > Stylommatophora > Oreohelicidae > Oreohelix > Oreohelix idahoensis. The sequence goes on along the minus strand of JAMPIV010012595.1, from coordinate 294,750 downwards.
TTACCGCACACTCACCTGTGTGGTATAAGTCGACTAATGTGAGGGTGTGCATGAAGCTGGTTAACTCATCTTCTTCTTCTTCTTTGATCCTTAGCCGCCGACCGTCAAAGCAGTCAGTGGCCATTACGCCTGGTGGCGTCTTGTAGGGCAACAACAAATTGATTCCACTTTGCTCGGTCGGCGGCCATCCTTCGTACAGTGCCCCAGCTCTGGTTCATTCTTTGCATCTCAGCCTCCACAGTCCTCCGCCAAGTTGTTTTTGGTTGGTCTCTCTTTCGTTTTCCTTCAGGGGTCCATATCATAGCTGTTCTTGTGATGGCATCGGGGTCTCGTCTGAGGACATGGTTACCTCATCACGTAAAACAAATTGACACAGAAATTACCGTTGCAGGAGTATGTTAATGCTTGGTGTAAGCTTTATGCAAGGTGATCAGCTACCGTTGGGGCGCAAAGGAAGATGATGTTGATGATTCTACGCAAGCACCCATTAATGATAGCGATACAACGATAACTTCATTTAAGACAAGCAATAAGCTTTGGGTACCTGAGTTACACGCAATGGTATTCCAGTTTCAGATCTGTTTTAATCGCTCATAAAAGACGCGTATTTTTAGATGGCACATTGGAGTGGAACAGTCCCAGTTACGACGGTTTGGTCATGTCTGCAGAAAAGGGGAAGGCCGGCTACAACGACTAACATGCGAAACTAAGATCCAGGAATCCTGACCTCCAGGATGATAAGCTGGCAGATATAAACGATCGTGAAAGTTTGCCCCGCCTCTAAGCCCACACATTTAGGTTTTTATCTATTATGAACCGTTTAACTTTAAACCGGTTTACTGAGATGTCTGGCTGGAAAAAAAAGGAAAAAGCAGTCCAAACCACAATAACACAGGTTTGGCACAACAGAGATAAAAAATTATAATTTAAAATATTATAACAAAGAAATGGACAAAATATTGGAAACAAAGTCAGAAAGGCAGACATGCCTAAAAACTGTTGAAATAGCCAACACGAACACGTCAGATATGTGGTGCTCGTGTGAATGATGGCAGATAACACTGACTAACAAAAAAAATATTTTTTTTTCTTTCTCTAACATTTCTATGTTTTTCTGGTCAATTTTAATGCGCTGTTTTTAAATCTGCAAACCGTTCTTCTCTATCAGGTCGGGATCTCTAGAAATACGCAATTGAAGTTTTTTAACAACGCATACAGTATTACAACATCATTTGTACAAGAAGTATAACAGTTATGTAGGCTTGAATTTCTTTGCAGTCGACTTTCGTCGGTGAATGGCATGTGGTACATCGCGATGAAGCATCCAACACTAATCGGCAAGCATGGTCACACTCCACCGTCCTTGATAACGTGACTCCATTACGGCGATATCTTGATGGAATCGTTCTCCATGTTCATCGCTGACTTCGCCAAGGTTGTCAGGGAAAAAGTCAAGATGCGAATCGAGCAAATGGATTTTGAGAGACATGTTTTAGCCCATAATTCTGTATGCATCTATGCACTGCTTAACAATATGCACATAGTCGACAGATTTGGGATTTCCCAGAAAGTTATCGACGATCGATTTGAATGCCATCCATGCGCGAAGTTCACTACCATGTAACAAGTTCTCGAATTGTTTGTCTGCAATAACTTTCCTAATCTGAGGTCCTACAAAGATACCTTCCTTTATCTTTGCATCGCTAATTTGCGGAAACTTTTCTCGAAGATAAGTGAAAGCTTTGCTCGTTTTATCTAACGCTTTTACGAAATTCTTCATGAGCCCCAACTTTATATGTAACGGTGGTAAAATGATGCTGTCTTTGTTAACTAATGGCTCGTGTATTACATTTTTATGCCCGAGCTGCATACGATCCCTGATAGGCCACACCTTTCTTGCATAATGTTCCTGTCTGTTGCGGCTGTCCCATTCACATAGGAAGCAACAAAATTTAGTATACCCAGTCTGCATGCCCGTGAGAATTGCAATGACCTTTAGGTCTCCACAAATCCGCCATTGGTAGTCATTGTACTTTATTTATGCCAAAAGTATAGCCATATTGTCATAAGTTTCTTTCATATGAACAGAGTAGGCGACTGGAATTGATGAAAATAAATTTCCATTATGCAATAACACGGCTTTTAGACTAGTCTTAGAACAGTCGATGAAAAGTCGCCATTCGTTGACTATGTGCTCATGACCGAGGTGCACCATTAGACCTTTTACATCTTTGTAATAGCAAATGTCATCATCCATCTCAAAGTATTGAACAAGTTCTCTGTGTCTATGACGAAATTTAGATATCGGAGTATTGGGCGCTAAAAGATTCCATTCTTTGAGTCGCGAACCGAGTAATTCCGCTTGTCCTTTGGTGAGAGCGAGATCACGTATTAGATCTGAAAGTTCTGAATGGTTAATAAAGTGAACACCATCATTCACCGGTACATAATCCAAGTCAGAATTAGTTTCTAAAGCAGGTAAACTATCACTTTCTGATGGTTCATTCACGTCCAACGGATATTGTTCTGGTGGAACTGGGATCGGACACGTGATTGGATCATGAGGCACTGGTTTCGAAACCGATTCAATATTTGGATAAACCACAGACTTTCTAGTTTTAAAAGTGAAACCATAGATATTTGTCAAGCAGAAGTAACAATCAGTAGCGTGATTTGTCGGTTCACGCCATATTACTGGCACTCCAAAAGGCATCGACTTATGCTTCGGCGATTTTCGTAACCAACCTGCCAATGTATTTGCACAAGTCGAACAAACTGCATTTGGCTTCCAAGATTTATTTGCATCATCAACTTTCGAATAGAAATAAAGTTCATATGCTTTCTTTAGCAATGGTGTAAAGTTTTTCTGGTGAACACGATCGGTAAAATATCCGCACACATAACAGAACAGATCAGCCGAATTTCTACAACTTCTAGAAGCCATATTTCACTCAGAATTATTTCAAAATACAGTAACTATTTGAAATAACGTAACATATGTCATGCATCTTTTAGCAGTACAAAAAGTAGAATTATTTTGCATTTTATTAATTTTTAAAAAGTTATATAGTAAAAATGAAACGGAACAAATAATGGTTTCCCAAAAATATATTTATTCACAAATATCTTAAGAACCCGACGTGATAGAGATAAACGGATTTCAAATTTGAAATCAGCGCAAGAAACTGACCTAAGAACACTTATTCTTATATAAGAAAGAAAAATGTTGTTTGTCAGTGTAATTGGTTGATTTGATGTAATCTCGGATACCCTCCGGCTCTCACCCCTTTTCACCTTGTTAACGACAGGGCCGTTATGAGGGACTTCATTTTAGTTTGTTTGTTTATTTGTTTGTTTTAATTCGTTTTTTTAAATGTTTGTTTGTTTCTTGCAAAGGGGAGGTCACACAAAAACATTCACACAAATTTGGTTTTGATTTACTCTGTTTGGACTGAGTGGACGGGGAAGAAGGTACTACCGTACTAACAAGTCTTTCCTACCCGGATGTGTGTGAAGTTTTCTTTCTCCTAGGCGGATTGTCAACCAAGACTGTCATCATCATCCTGCACTGATTGTTTGCAGGGTTTACGCCCTGACTGTTACCAGGGTGAGTTCCATGGGCATGCCTTAGGTGAGAATTTGGGACACGCCCACACGTCAGTGGGCCCAATGTTTCCGCACCTAATAAGGGGGCATGCTCCTCCGAGGGGTTTCTGCAGGGTCCCCCACACAAAGTCATTTGTTTTACCCCGTGGACTCGGGAGGCCAGTAATTTGGCGCCAGTTATTCACCAGACCCGTGTTTGCAAAAGCAGAGGGCACCACGAACTGGTACAGTTGGCTTGATTGACAGAGGCTCTGTATTCGCGCAGGCGTAACCTTCTATTTAGGAAGGACGTGTCTTCCTTGTTTCCCCCCCCCCCCCCCCCCCCCCCACAAGTTTAAAAACAAGGAGTAACAACTGCTATTTCACTAAAATGTTTTATTTTATTTTGTATTTTTTATTTCCAGAATCAAAATAAAATAAAATAAACTCTAAAATGGCCAATAAACTAATGTTACCGGGGTGAGGACAGGGGGAGTTGGTGAGAGAGCCAAATTTGCCGCCCGCTGTGAGGTCAAGGGTTAAACAGACCAGATCTCACGCTAAGCTGTAATGATAATGTGACACAGCACTTTATGGAATAAAATAACAGTTAATTCGCTCTATTTTGACGTCCATGTCATGTAAATATGTTGGATAGGAATGAAGGGTCATGGCTGTTCAGATAGGTGCAAGAGGTCACGTGGCTGCCTCAGTGGATGATCTGCTGAAACTGTTGGGGTTGAGGTGACAGTCAAGAACAAGAGCATTGTTGCATCTTCTTTTGCGCACTACGACGTGTTCACTTGTGCGAATCCTTGTTGTGCTCAAACGGAGTTGCTATTGAACGAAACACCACCGCATTAAACAATGATGTCATGTAATTTATACAAGCAGACGCGAACAGAGAGCAGAAGTGCTTAACGTCTGCTGAAGGGGACTTTCGAATGGGTTCTTGAAGCGACAAGTCGTGTCAGTGTGAGCACTAAGCTCAAGTGTTTGATGTCCGCTGATCTACTCTCATTTGCTAGAGGATGTATGTATTTTATTGAATTCCAAATATGTGTGTGTGTGACAGGAGAGTATGCTTAAGTCACTGCCTCGTTATAATTTGAATATGTCGCTGTAAAAAGACTGTGTCGCGGACTTACTTAGACATGCAAACGGATATATATTCATTTCGATGTGTATAGACTTAGAGGGTCTAGCATAAATAGAAACATCACACTTATTCAACATTGATTGTCATGAGAAAAATTGAGCCTTATGTTGGGGATTAAAATACAGTCTCTGTCAAACAAGAGTATCTCGTTTATTTGTAGTTCTCTGTTAGCGTTGTGCCTCTGGACGTTACTTGGCTGAATTATTATGAACATTTAAACATCAAACAAATTCACAATGCAACAGTAGAAACATGGGGGCCAAGCCGGGATATAACCAGAATATAACTCTGAAACCCGTCTCATTGATCTACATGGGCTAAATGAAACATGAATGACATTCTACAGATTATCGTCGAATTAAAATAATGACAGATATTGTTGTTGGATCATTAATCTGGATGTGCAAATTTTTTATTAACACTTTTATCGGTGTGTCGTTTATGATACAGACATTTAACGACAATGGTGTTCTCAACGCAACGCATTAACTCTAACACATCATTCATTTGACAATAGTTCTTTAATATATGTCATCGAACTTCTTGACTGAAACTCTGATTATGTTAGATCTGAGGCACACAGTGACAATAAGTAATTCGTTGCAGGAACATGGGTGCATATACTAGATTTATCACTTTATACCAGTGGAAATGAGAACTAATCGTACTTAATTACCTGTTATGTTACGTGACAAGGAGAACTTTTGTAGAATATTAAGAGACTAACATTTCTTCTCATTATTTGTGTGGACTCCACTACTTGTTGTGACAAATTTTATTTCAATTTAATTAATTGTACCTTAATTCTAGTCATGCATCTCACATTACTCACAATAGATGGTACTTAGTATTCATCAATACAATGTTTTGATTATAATACTGATAATTATGCATACTAATCAAGACTTTGACATGACTTTGACAATACGCGGTATCTGTTGGTGCATTTTTGCACTTCCTTCTTGGGAAAAATTTCATTTTTCTCTTGGGGTAACATCTTGCATCTTCTTTTGCGCACTACGACGTGTTCACGTGCGAATCCTTGTGTGCTCAAAAGGAGTTGCTATTGAACGGAACACCACCGCATTAAACAATGACGTCATGTAATTTATGCAAGCAGACGCGAACAGAGAGCAGAAGTGCTTAACGTCTTCTGAAGGGGACTTTTGAATGTGTTCTTGAAGCGACAAGTCGTGTCACTGTGAGCTCTATGCTCAAGTGTTTGATGTCCGCTGATCTACTCCCATTTGTTAGAGATGTCTGCATTTTATTGAATTCCAAAGATCTATTTGGTCGAAAACCTGCTTGTTCATCTCTCAGTTGCTTGTCTATGGACTCTTTTAATCTCTCAAGGATGATTCTGTTTAATAATTTTCATGGCACTGATAGTAGCATTATTCCTCTATAATTTGTGCACTCTTGTAAATTTCCCTTCTTAGGCATCTTGACCAGATAACCTTCCTTCCATTCTGCTGTATCAGACCACCATCTTCTGTTGGCTACTAAAACAAAATTAAAACTCATGGCAATATGTTTCATATCTATTTAAAAAGCTCGAAATATCGTCAATATTGGGATTAAATTTGGGCAAATTTAGTATAAAAGAAGAGGCATGGTCTTTCTTTCCAGCCTCTTCGCCTGCTGGATTAACCTGTTGATGTTGAAATTTTAATTTTTCTCAATTTCAGCCATTCTTTGAGCACAGGCTAATTCTGCTTGAGCTTGTTGTGCCTTCATTTCTGCATGAGCATGTGCATGTGCCAATTTTTTCTCCTCAAGTGCTAATTTTTCTTGTCTTCTTTTCTTAGCTAATTCTTCTTGTCTTTTCTTCTCAGCTAATTCTTCATCTCTCTTCTCCCTAGCCAGGAGTCTATGATCTCTTGCCACGTCTTCTACCCTCTTTATTTCCTTTGCATGCTCAGTGAATGCAAAGGTTTTTAAAGCCTTACCCTCCATACCAAAATCCTTACCAAGCTTGGTAAAATATTCCAGGGTAGCCATAATTCACTATTATTGTGACTCCAAATTGTCCAATAATACTATAATCAATATATATTTAATATGTGAGCAATAACAGCAACAACTATTTCACCACTCAATATCAATCAACTGCATTCAACTATAGATAGTATATTAGGAGCAAAAAAAAATTTAGAGGTACAAACAAGATAACAGGAGAACAGTAGAAAGAGCCAACCCAAGAAAATATTAATGAATAAACCAAGGCAGAAATGTATGAACTGTAGCAAAATGAAAAAAAGAAATGGCTCTACCACACTTATGACACTACAAGCACAATTTCACAACATATAATACATCTAATAACTGAATGATAGCAAGATAAGGTGTACAAACCTCACAAACAATAATGAAGAATAAACCAAATAAAATACAATGAACCTGACAACAAATTTACAAATAAACAGGGCAAAACAGCTAACAGAACTGGTAATGATAATCTCAGTAGTAGCAGTAAATACACAGCTTTGTAATGCCGGCCCCACTATCTGAGAAAACCATGCAACAAACCTTATAGAACAACCAAGAATTCACGACCATAGGATTGGTATTGTGAATTAATGGTTCCCTCGCCAACCAATCCGCCTATCACACAAACATGTAGATACAGATGTACATAAAACATATAATAAAAAAGAACCCTGTCAAATGAGATTCTCCAAGACTCAAACTGTATGAATCAAGAAATTCACTTATCTGTCTTTGTCGCATAGAGATTATGATCAATAAATTTTCTCTATATTCTCTTCTTTTTTTTCTACCCGTGTCCTCTATTTTATTATCACTCTTTACCCTTTTCCTGTATTTTTCGCATTCGTTCGTTTGCGAAAAATATTTTCTTTCCCATTCTCACTTTTCCGCTTTCTTTCTCATACTGGGATATGCATTTCTATTATGTAAGACGTCAGCCACTTAGGTAGACGAGAAATTGTGAATATGCATCTATCTCAGATATACGAGCAGACTTTTGTCTGCACATTCAGCTGACACGCGCGTTTTCTTCGGCTGAGCGCTCAGGTGAGGTGCGATAACCGACATATCCACGGCGCAGTATGAGACATTCCATCTGACTCGGCACTCACTGTTGGCCCTGGTCAGCGTGCGGTGTGAAGACGAGAAGTGTCAGTTATAGCATGCGTCTAGTTAATGGGAGGTGTTAGAGACAGAGAAGGGGTGAGACCTGCGCTATTGCGTGGTTTTGGAAATAGTGGGATCTTTTGTTTGTTTCATAGATATTAACCTGAGTTTGAAACTTATTTCACTCATTCTCCAAGTGCAGTAGACGTGGTCACTTCGTTCTAGATACTTAAACTTATAAGTGAAATCTCTTAGTTTCGTTGTGATACCGTAGTTCTGTGTTGAGGTAAATATTACATTAAGTATCTAATATTTTGCGAGTTATTAAGTGTTTAAACCGCCTATTTGATCCCACTAGTTTCTTTTGTGCAGAGTGATTAATTTATAAGTCTGTTATATTCTCTAGTCGACAAGTTACAGTGGAAAACAGAATAAATTATAATTTCTAGCTTAAACTCAGTCGGCTAGTAATGAATTTAATTTAACTGCTAAATACTCAGACGAGAATATTTTTCTAAACTAACTTATAAATGCTAGATGCCTCATGAGTGTTGACAGAATACGTAGATATTACTAATTCATGATGATTGATTTTTATATATAACTTATTTCACGGGAAAGTTTAAACGTCAAGTCAAGCTCTACGCTTGCAGTTCTAAATGTAAGTTATATTGAGTACATAATATGTAAAATATTTCATATGTGTTTTTTTCTTTATTCAGTGAATACTGGGGTAACCCAAACTTTGCCGGCGTTTAGTACAGAGACAAACCTGTGAGAAACATAAACATTTTATATCTTTAACCACGTGGGTTTTTCAAGTAACACCTGTCTGACAGGGCGTGTGCCTTCAGAGATAGACAGAATACCAATCCAACTAACGGTTTTTTTTAAAAGAATAAATGCTTATACTGGGCCTTTGAGCCAGATCATATTTCTTCACAAACTCTAATGTACATGCTGCCTTGTGGCGAGAATAATTACAGAAAAAACATTAACTTTCCCGACATTATTTGACCAAGTGTGTGGTGAACCAAGATTATCTGTTGAGAGAAGTTGTCCACCGGTCATCTTCCTAATTAAGGGAAACCTCGTGTTCTGACACTGTGTGCCCGCTGAAACCCAAACTCTTACCTCGTGAATAAGTGACATTAACTTAAATCTGTAAAGAAAGAATGATCGCCCGAAGCGGACGCTCCCCGGACACGGTGAATGAAACCAATATCTGCAGAGCTGGGTATCCACTTCATCCACCGATAGACAGATTAAACGAAGTGTACACTAAGGCTTGCGCCAGACGGCGAACAACCGCACGATTGTAGGTAAGGTTGTGTGAGTCAGGGCCCTGATGAAAGAACCTAGTGAAAGTAGACTGAAGGATGTTCTTCGTTTGATTCACTCACTTTGTAACTTTCCTTATGCAAGATTTTGTTGCTAAACTATATTTTTCCTTAGAATAGATACTGCTATCAAAGTCAGTTCATACCTTCAAAAGGGGAAAATATTAGACCCAAATCATATGTATCTGTGACTCTTTGGGCTATCATCGTTCTCCTAACGGGACTGTGGGCTAAACATCGAGGGAAGATCATAACTGAGGGTCTATCATTTCTTGTAGAAATTCCTTGATTTTTATGACTTTTGTATATGCTTTGATGTAATTTTATGTGTTATGATGGGATTTTAGATGATAATTAAAACTGCCCTTAAACTTAATCAGCGTGTTGGTCAGCTCGTTCTAGAATATCTATATAATCATTTGTTATAGTTTCCCCACGTCTGTACGTCTAACTGTCGTCTTGTATGTGCGTGCACGTGAGTGGATAGAACTATATATATATATGTGTAATATATATATATATATATATATATATATATATATATATATATATATATATATATATATATATATATATATATATGTTTAGACTGTCTGACTCCTCTAAATCTGTCGTAGAAGATAGGTGAAAGAAAGAAGATTTCTCGATTTCAGAGACAGCCTCTATCACAGTCTACCATCTCACTTGTGGAAATCTATTTCCATTACTATCTCTCACTGTGACTATCACTTATTCTAATCTATTCAGAAGGGACCAACCCATGTCTTAATTCTCCTATCAAAAATCTACGACAGTCTTATGAAAAAAACCCTTCTGCCTCAGAGAAACACGATTCAACAGATATGCAGCAACTAGGGTTAGATTCAGTATTCACAATTGCAGCCGATCAGCACCGCCATCTTGAAAAATTGTCTGCACTTGAAAAAAATTAGTCCACCGACTTGAAAAATTTCTGGAAAAATCACTTGAAAATACTGGATACAGTTCCACATAATATGTTCATGATCCCGGATTGAGGCCACCAAAACTGTTACGTGTCGTAATGTTAATTATTCCGGAGATATTCTCCGTGGCTAAAGTAGACTCTAAGGGCAGTCATACAACATGAAATCAGCATAACTGCACTGAGCGGACCAACACCTCCTTCACAATTTTACAAACATGCAGTTTATTCGTTTTGACAAACAGCTCCATGGTAATAGATATATAGGACCAAAGGCAAAATGCAGTAGCACGTATAAGTCCAGTTCGTTCCCTATCAAACGCTGGTCATTGGCAATTAGTCAAACTTTATTTAATATCGTCCTTTGGGCATCTTTATGAATAAGCACACATTTCCTTACTAGAATAAGCCAGGGACACCTCAACCAAGTATATTGATGTCCTGGTGATGGAATAATTCAGGAAAAACACAGAATACTGCAGGAGCTCAAAACACATACGTCCGCACCCTTCCCAACACAAGCCGCATCTCTCTTGCAGACGATCACCTCACTTCTCCTTCAAATTTGTTCACGTCTGCCAGTAAATCATATCGGCACGAACAGCACTTCCTTTATTAATAAGTGACTCCGTATAAAATAAACAAAAAAGGAGCCCTGTTGAGCCCTATATCGACATAAATGTTATGAATTTTAATCATAACAGGGTTGAACGGGATACTTTGCTTAAAAAAAAAAAGAACTTCAGTTGACAAAGTTTTTTTTTTTTTTTAATGCCTGTTTGGCTCTGATATGTTCACCAGACTTAAGTTTAGGTTGAAATGAACACGCCTTGCCACAAGAAGGCAAACACCTCAAAGGAAGAAAAAAAGCTTCCAGTGTGCCAATACTGGTTTTTACTGCCTAGTGTGATTCATTTATGTAGGCCTTATTTCGAGCACCCATGTGTAGCCTACTACTTTCTCCACACACGCACACACACATCGATCGTGCTGGTTATGTACCGAGCATTCACGGGACTGTCACGAATTTTTTGGCCAATATCTGACAAAACAAGAATGATATCAAATATTGGGTAATATAAACCCGGATAATCGGCTATATTTCTCGGTTCTCTACCAGGACATTTGAGCTGTACCAACATTGTGTAATAAAAAGGATAATTAAGTTTTATTTCCGCGCTGTTACTCGAACCGAGAGCGTGGGCAGTTGGAATTCCCTTTTTTTAATGGCATCCCGGATTCTTTTTTGTATCTGAAAAAAAAATTAGTCATAACCATGAACAGAGAAGTAAAATAGATTGTTAATGGCTACAGGAAGCAGGTAAATTCACGTATATTATACTATTTTGTGTTTATCTCTGTATGTAAGGTTAGTTATGGTCGTGACATTGCTGGTTTGACTACGAAAATATTGGTTAGGAGCATAGCTCGAATTTTCAGACCTATCCAGACAAGTAAATAGGTAAACATATTCGAGTGTTTTCGCGGAATTAGGCAGTGCGAGAATAGAAAAACGTAGCGTTAAAACTCTAGCATTTCTTAATTAATCTTAAATGAGAGAAAATTAGTAACATAATTGTTTTCCTTGTTTATAAATCTATTTATATTTAGCATACATTTATGCATTTTGCCTTTGTTTATCTTGTTTTAACAAAAAGCATGTTCCTTTTATCGTTGTTAGTCCCATGGCAAATATTGCTGTAGAGGAATGGAGTGTTAGAGATTTAGCTACACCTGATCCTGCTTAGAAGGGGGGGGGGGGGAAAGGGAGGGTGACCAGTTCCCTTCCTCGATGCCTTTGCCTTCCCTAAATTAAGAGCGGAATCAGATAGTCATTTACAGCTGGGTAGATTAGAGCGTGACGCCACAGTGTTTCAAACCCGGTACATTTGCCGCGAGAGGCCAGCCCTCTAACCCCTCTGCCAATTAGACGCTCCAATCAAGATGGCGTCACGCTCATGCTTACCCAGCTGTAAATGGTGACTTTGCTCTTGAGTTGGTCAGCGAGGAAAGGAACTAGCTGGACCTAGTATAGTCAAGTCTTGAACATCTCACTCCATACGGCCGTATCTGCTGTGGGGCTACCCTTAACTTTTGAACTCTGACCCTATTTCACAAGTTAAGGGACTGGTATCTTAGACAACAAATCTTCATGGATCCTTAACCCCTGACAGACAAAGCAGTCAGTGGCCATCACGCCTAGTGGCGTCTTGTAGGACAGCAACAAACTGTCCCTACTTTGCTCGGTCGGCGGCCATCCTTTGTGAAGTGCCCGAACTCGGGTTCATGCTTTGCATCTCAGCCTTCGTATTTCTCCGCCAGGATGTCTTTGGTCTGTCTCTCTTTTGGGGTCCATAGCATAGCAGTTTTTGTGATGGTGTCAGGGTACTTTCTGAGGACATGGCCAACCCACTTTCAGCGTGTGCCCGCAATGATGGAGTGGATATCTTTTTGACTACACCGAGACTACAAACATGGGAAGATCTATTGTAGAACAGAAGAACGTTACATTTTCTCCTTTTGATTCTAGTTGATTGTTGAATTTCTTGTATTGACTTTTCTTGCTTTCTGGTTTTGTATCTTTACTTGCTTATTTGTTGTTCGTTTTTCATGCACTAGCTGTTTTGTTTATTTTTGTCATTTGTTTGTATCACTCTTCTTATCTCTGTTTCTTATCCTTTTACTTGTTATCAGTGTCTTTAACGTTTTTCCTTTGACCTGTATTTATTTCTTGTCTTTGTCGCCTGTTTGTAACTGTGGCTGAAGAAGGGTGAACCCCGAAACGTCCTGTGTTTCTTGTGCACCATTAATGTGTAACAACTGATTCCATACCATTTTCTTTTTTAATTTATCCATTAATTTCCGTACCAGTTTTACAGCAGCCCCCTTATTTATTTATTTCAATATATAAGAAAGAAAGCAATAATTCACTTTATTTTGGCACGATTTGAGAAGAAAGCTGAATTGAATACGATGTGACAACAGGACATACGAGTATTAAAAGAAAAACGAGATAGTGGACAACAAAGAGAGAAGATTCCGGACAGTCTGACATTGTGACGTGGGAAATGATCAAATATCAAATCGCTGGGCACAGGGAGTTGTGGAGAGAAATGATCGCGTACGCCCACGGGCATGGTACTTGAAAAAGAAATGAAGCTACTTAAAAGTTACGGAACAAACTATATTTTAAAATTTTCAAATATTGTATACATTTAAATTAAGTGAAATTACGTTCATTTGTGCCTAACTTCTCAGTTTGACTTCACTGATGGACAAAGTGGCAACTACTGTCCCAGAGCATGACGAAATAAGAAGCCGGCGGCTAACGTACAAATCCATTAAGAGAATGACGTTTGGCTGCAAGACTGGGTCTCAGATAGACAGATGGGTTGGTGCTGGACCCACCAAAAGTAGCGATCACAACAATGTGACCGTGATCAGACAATCATCAGTGCAAGGAGACGGTGGTACGATACTCATCTTCTGTCATTCCCTTTTTTTGCTTTCTGCTACTACTACAACTGCTACTTCTACAACAACTACTACTACAACTGCTACTACCGCTACGATACTCATCTTCTGTCATTCCCTTTTTTTTTGTTCCATACGGAGCATGCAGCCTGCACTGCTGCTGGCACCCTCGCAGGAAGCCTGTATCAGAGGATTCGTGTACTCTTGGAGCAGTGATTTCTACTACTGCTGCTGCTACTACTACTGCTGCTGCTACCAGTACTACTGTTGCTACTAGTACTACCACTGCTATCACTACTATTACCACCACTACTACTGCCACTGCTATCACTACTATTACCACCACTGCTATCACTACTATTACCATCACTACTGCTGCTAATGCTACCGCTGCTACAACAACTACTACTATCACTACCACAATTACTATCACTACTATTACCACTACTACTTCTACCACTGCTATCACCACTACAATTACCACTACTACTACTACTACCACTGCTACAACTACTACCACTACTATTACCACCACTACTGCTACAACTACTACTGCTACAACTACTACTACCACCACTGCTTTCACTACTATTACCACCACTACTACTACTACTACTACTGCCACTGCTACAACTACTAACACTGCTATTACCACTATTACTGCCACTAAACTACTACTGCTACCACCACTGCTTTCACTACTATTACCACCACTACTACCACTGCTATCACTACTATTACCACTACTAACACTGCTATTACCACTACTACTGCCACTACAACTACTACTGCTACAACAACTACTACTACAACTACTACTAACACCACTGCTATCACTACTATTACCACCACTACTACCACTGCTACAACTACTACCACTGCTATTACCACTACTACTGCCACTACATCTACTACTGCTACCACTGATACAACTACTACTATCACCTCTGCTATCACAACTATTACCACCACTACTACCACTGCTATCACTACTACTACCACTACTACCACTGCTACAACTACTACCACAGCTTTTACCACTACTGCTACCACTGCAACAACTATTACCATTGCTATCACTACTATTACCACTACTACTGCCACTACAACTACTACTGCTACCACTGCAACAACTACTACCACTGCTATCACAACTATTACCACTACCACTGCTACCACTGCTACAACTACTACTACCACTGCTATCACTACTACTACCACTGCTATCACTACTATTACCACTACCAACACTACTGCTACCGCAACTACCACTGCTATCACTACTACTACCACTACTACTGCTGCTACAACTACTACTACTACCACTGCTACAACCACTGCTATCACTACTATTACCACCACTACTATCACTACTACTACAACCTCTACCACTGCTATCACCACTACAATTACCACTACTACTACAACTACTACCACTGCTATTACCACTACTACTGCCACTAAATTACTACTGCTACAACTACTACTACCTCCACTGTTATCACTACTATTACCACCACTACTACTACCACTACTACTACTACAACTTCTGCCACTGCTATCACCACTACAATTACCACTACAACTACTACCACTGCTATTACCACTACTACTGCCACTAAATTGCTACTGCTACCACTGCTACAACTACTACTACCACCACTGCTATCACTACTATTACCACTGCTACAACTACTACCACTGCTATTACCAATACTACTGCTACAACAACTACTACTACAACTACTACTACCACTACTATTACCACTTCTATTACCACTACTACCACTGCTACAACTACTACCACTGCTACTGCCACTACCACAACTACTACCACTGCTATCACTACTATTACCACTACTACTGCCACTACATCTACTACTGCTACCACTGATACAACTACTACTACCACCACTGCTATCACTACTATTACCACCACTACTACCACTGCTATCACTACTATTACCACTACTACTACTACTACTGCTACAACTACTACCACTGCTATTACCACTACTACTGCCACATCAACTACCACTGCAACAACTACTACCATTGCTACCATTACTACTACCACTGCTATCACTACTATTACCACTACCACCACTACTGCTACCGCTGCTACAACTACTACTACCACTGCTATCACTACTACTACTACTACAACAACTACTACTGCTATCACTACTATCACCACTACTACTATTACCACTACTACTGCTACAACTACTACCACTACTATTATTACTGCTACCAATGCTACAACTACTACTACTACTACTGCTACCGCTGCTACAACAACAACTACTACTACTACTCCCACTACTACTACTACTGCTATCGCTGCTACCACTACTACAGCTACAGCTCCTATTGTTTTTCCTAGTCTGTATCTGTATTATAGTATAAGTGCTTGCAGCAGTAGCTCAAATACAGGAGTTGTGCTGTGTGTCATTTGTTCTAGCTAATGTAGTAATAACAACAATATTATTGACTGATCTTTGGCTCGTACACAACAAATATGTTTGTTATTCAAACCAAGTAAACCAGACAATTTAACTCAGCTGTCCAGAACTGAAGGAGGTCCTCTATGATGAAGGTCTGTGATGTAGCCCAGAGAAACCGACATGAGTTTGGGCTGCTGATTCACTTTTATTTTCTTCCTAGGAAAATCTCCAGATTAGGCAACTGGAATGTTCAAACATTAAATTAACAAGGAAAAACTGCACATGTAGCAGCAGAAATGTGTAACAATCAAATTAAAACTAGTTGATAGCATTGAAAGGCAGTCTTTGTTCAGGAATCTCAATGGTAAGAGAGATAGAGGGAAATAAATTTAAAAACAACATAAAGGGAGAGAATTACACAATGACATGAAGGGAGTAAAGAAGACTTGGAAAGACTTTGAATGGATGGCACAGGTCAGGATGACCTGGTGTGTATTCAATTTGTTGAAGACCTGTGCACCATAAGGAGTTGGATGGTATACCACGAGCGAATGAATTTAAAACAGAGAGGTTCGAGGGTCAGAGTGGCTAAGAGGTATGGCGTCAGCCTCAAGTTCTAGAGGTACTGGGTTCGATTCCCAGCAGATGGAATCTCTTCTTTCTTCTTTGATCCGTAGCCGCCGACCGTCAAAGCAGTCAGTGGCCATTACGCCTGGTGGTGTCTTGTAGGGCAACAACAAATTGATTCCACCTTGCTCGGTCGGCGGCCATCCTTCGTACAGTGCCCCAACTCTGGTTCATTCTTTGCATCTCAGCCTCCACAGTCCTCCGCCAAGTTGTTTTTGGTCGGCCT
This sequence comes from Oreohelix idahoensis, assembly GCA_024509875.1. Lineage (NCBI taxonomy): Eukaryota > Metazoa > Mollusca > Gastropoda > Stylommatophora > Oreohelicidae > Oreohelix > Oreohelix idahoensis. The sequence continues at coordinate 277,853 of JAMPIV010012595.1, read as the reverse complement.
CTCTTTCGTTTTCCTTCAGGGGTCCATAGCATAGCTGTTCTTGTGATGGCATCGAGGTCTCTTCTGAGGACATGGCCAACCCAGCTTCAGCGTCTGCCAGCTATGATGGTGTGCATGTCCCCTTGCTTGCTCCGAGTAAGCAGATCTTGGTTGGTGATGGTATTTGGCCAAAAGATTCGGAGAATTTTTCTTAGGCATGTTGTGTGAAAAGAGGACAATTTCGACATTTCCTTCTCTGTAACTCTCCAGCTCTCCGCACCATAGAGAAGCACAGAAAGCACACAGCTCTGATATAATCTTAATTTTGTGCTTGTGCTGTATTGGGAGGACTTCCTGATGTTGTTTAGTCTAAAGAAGGCTGTTCTTGTCTTATTCATTCTGATGTTGATGTCTTTGCCTGCCCCGCCGTCTGGTGTTACTATGCTTCCTAGGTATGTGAAGGTATCTGTCTGTACCAGTTGCTGATTCCTTACTGATATGGGCTCAGGGTTGCTCACATTGAGCGTCATGACCTCTGTCTTCTTTAGGTTGATGTTCAAGCCCACCTGCTGGCTATACTTATTAAGTCTATCTGTCATATCATTTATGGAAATTGTTTTTCAGAGCCAGTAGTCCTAATGATGTCTTACTCCACCTGGTACCCTGGGATCGGATGCCTAGCCTTCTCGGATGAGGGCGAAAAAAATAGGAGGTCCCGTGTGCAAGTTGTGCATGTTAAAAATCCCACTGCAGTTGAAATCGTAAAGAGGAGGGCGTAAGGCCGCTGCCCTGGCAGAATTTAAAATTGAGAAACCTACCCATCTTAAGAATATTTATAGAATGTGTGATTCCTATATACACACATTGGGATTCTCGCCGGTGCTACGGAGTTTGTGCACTGTGCTGAGATCCTCCTTGTGTGATCTAAGGGAGGAGATCGGAGCACTGATGAAGTTGTCCATTGTGCAATGAAGATAGTCCTTAAAACCAAACCAAAACAGAGAGGTAGGAACAATAAGGAGCTTAATATACGATATGGTATTTTCTCTTCACTGTGTCACCTACCAGGGCCTGAAAGGGGAGCGAAGAACAGTAACACTGTAACCTGCCGTGCATGTTACAAAATGTGACTAAGAAGGGTTGGGTATGTGGCTGGCTACTGCATCCTGTAGATATTTTAAGCCACCAAGAAAAAATTTCAACAAAAAATATGGATAAGCCAACTAACAACTAACAAGTGAGAGACTTAAATGGGTGCTTGTGTAGAACAGAAGGACTGAAATAGTATGATTTGGTCACTCATGTGGAACTGATGACAAGAACCAGAAAAGTTTCAGTGGAACAAGAGATGACAAGAACCAGAAAAGTTTCAGTGGAACAAGAGATGACAAGAACCAGACAAGTGTCAGTGGAACAAGAGATGACAAGAACCAGAGAAGTGTCAGTGGAACAAGAGATGACAAGAACCAGACAAGTGTCAGTGGAACAAGAGATGACAAGAACCAGACAAATGTCAGTGGAACAAGAGATGACAAGAGCCAGACAAGTGTCAGTGGAACAAGAGATGACAAGAACAAGACAAGTGTCAGTGGAACAAGAGATGACAAGAACCAGACAAGTGTCAGTGGAACAAGAGATGACAAGAACCAGACAAGTGCCAGTGGAACAAGAGATGACAAGAACCAGACAAGTGCCAGTGGAACAAGAGATGACAAGAACCAGACAAGTGCCAGTGGAACAAGAGATGACAAGAACCAGACAAGTGTCAGTGGAACAAGAGATGACAAGAACCAGACAAGTGTCAGTGGAACAAGAGATGACAAGAACAAGACAAGTGTCAGTGGAACAAGAGATGACAAGAACCAGCCAAGTGTCAGTGGAACAAGAGATGACAAGAACAAGACAAGTGTCAGTGGAACAAGAGATGAGAAGAACCAGACAAGTGTCAGTGGAACAAGAGATGGCAAGAACCAGACAAGTGTCAGTGGAACAAGAGATGACAAGAACCAGACAAGTGCCAGTGGAACAAGAGATGACAAGAACCAGACAAGTGCCAGTGGAACAAGAGATGACAAGAACCAGACAAGTGTCAGTGGAACAAGAGATGACAAGAACCAGACAAGTGCCAGTGGAACAAGAGATGAGAAGAAGACACTGGAGACAGATAGGACACACATTGAGGAAACCTGTTGATAGCATTACAAGGCAATCCTTGTTCTGGAATTACCGAGGGTAAGAAAGCTAGAGGACGACCAAAGGACACATGGAGAAGAGAACTGGAGACAGACAATAAAAGGCATGAGGAAGTCATGGAAAGAACTTGGGCTGATACAGGACAGGAAGATTTGGTATAAGTTTATTTCAGGCCTATGCTCCTTAGTGTGCTAAGCGGGTAATAATGATGATGATGTATCAGTGCCCTAAGATGAGTACACACAAATGAATGGATGGATGGTTTACTGTTTGGTGAGTTTGTTGACTGGATGTACACAAATGGATGGATGGATGGTTTACTGTTTGGTGAGTTTGTTGACTGGATGTACACAAATGGATGGATGGTTTACTGTTTGGTGAGTTTGTTGACTGGATGTACACAAATGGATGGACGGATGGTTTACTGTTTGGTGAGTTTGTTGACTGGATGTACACAAATGGATGGATGGATGGTTTACTGTTTGGTGAGTTTGTTGACTGGATGTACACAAATGGATGGATGGATGGTTTACTGTTTGGTGAGTTTGTTGACTGGATGTACACAAATGGAGGGATGGATGGTTTACTGTTTGGTGAATTTGTTGACTGGATGTACACAAATGGATGGATGGATGGTTTACTGTTTGGTGAGTTTGTTGACTGGATGTACACAAATGGATGGATGGATGGTTTACTGTTTGGTAAGTTTGTTGACTGGATGTACACAAATGGATGGATGGATGGTTTACTGTTTGGTGAGTTTGTTGACTGGATGTACACAAATGGATGGATGGATGGTTTACTGTTTGGTGAGTTTGTTGACTGGATGTACACAAATGGATGGATGGATGGTTTACTGTTTGGTGAGTTTGTTGACTGGATGTACACAAATGGATGGATGGATGGTTTACTGTTTGGTGAGTTTGTTGACTGGATGTACACAAACGGAATGCTGTGTTAATAAACAATGTTTTACTCCCATTTTATGACAGAGCCAGAAGTTACCTTACCCGCAGAAAAGTTACACTCTCCGGCAGGCAGGACTGCCCAAACAGGAAATCCAACCCATAGAGAATCTCCTGGATGTTCTGAACTGACAGCAGTCACTGCCCTGTCAAACAAATTACCAGGAGCAACCACAGCAGAGTCAGAACCATTTACTAGGAGGGCAAGAGAAACAGATGTTGCCAGCGCAGATGCGGCTACCGGGTCAAGATCGTCAAGGAAAAAAACAGGAAATGAAGCAGTGGTCAGAGCAACAAATAATGAACTTAAAGAAAAATCACCAGACGAACTTAGACAAGAAGCTGCAGCAGTGCGCGAGTGTGAAAGAGTATCAACTGTGGTAAAAACAGTGCAGTTATATGGTGACAAAGAAGGTCGGTGTTTGAAGCCGCTGTTAGAGCCGATACAGGATGCTGTTAGGACACATCTCCTGGAGTACTCACACAGCCACTTGCCACGTGAGGCTCATCAGCATATTACTAATGAGGTGATAATAGACTTTGACAATGGCAAACTAAACATGTAAGTATTAACGTCTGTTCTGCTGGTAGAACTAGTGGTATTAGAGGCAAATATACATATATATGTGTGTGTGTGTGTGTACTACTGCAACTGGCCCCTTCCAGGATACATGCACTATCAATAATACCTCCAAATTTCTATGACATTTCTAAATGTCTATAAAATCTCTAAATGTCTATAAAATCTCCAAATGTCTATAAAATATCCACATTTTTGTAACATCTCTTTTTTTTTTTTTTTTTTCTTAACCAGCGGCACTTGGGCTTTCAGCCCTTCGGCCCAATGACATGTCATTGCAAGGCTGGGGAACCTGAGGACTTTCCTTCCAACCCGGTCAGGAGCTTCGCTCCTTCCCATCCACAGAGGGTTTATCACAGGAGCCGTTCAGATTATTCAGTCAAATTTCCGGCCGTAAACATTTCTTCAAACGCTGACGCCCGGGTTTGAACCATGAACACCTGGTCGCCAGTACAACGCCGAAGCCATTACACCAGCGCGGCTCCCTTGTAACATCTCTAAATTTCTATAACATTTCCTAATGTCTGTAACATCTCCAAATGTCAATAACATCTTGAAATGTCTATTACATCTCCAAATTTCTATGACATCTCCAAATTTCAATAACATCTCCAAATTTCTATAACATCTCCTAATGTCAATAACATCTCCTAATGCCTATAACATCTACAAATACCTTTAACATCTCCAAATGTCAATACCATTTCCAAATGTCAATAACATCTCTAAATTTCTATGACCTCCATATTTCTATAACATCTCAAAATTTCTATGACATCTCCAAATTTCTATAATGTCTCCAAATTTCTATGACGTCTCCAAATTTCTATAACATCTCTAAATGTCTGTAACATCTCCAAATTTCTATGACTTCTCCAAATTTGTATAACATCTCCAAATTTATGTAACATCTCTAAATGTCAATAATATCTCCAAATGTCAATAACACCTCCAAATTTCTGACATCTCCAAATTTCTATAACATCTCCAAATACACTGGCTAACAAAAAAAATTTATTTTTTTTTTTCTTTCTCTAACATTTCTATGTTTTTCTCGTCAATTTTAATGCGCTGTTTTTAAATCTGCAAACCGTTTTTCTCTATCAGGTCGGGATCTCTAGAAATACGCAATTAAAGTTTTTTAACAACGCATAGAGTATTACAACATCATTCGTACAACAAGTATAAAAGTTATGTAGGCTTGAATTTCTTTGCAGTCGACTTTCGTCGGTGAATGGCATGTGGTACATCGCGATGAAGCATCCAACATTAATCGGCAAGCATGGTCACACTCCACTGTCCTTGATAAAGTGACTCCATTACAGCGATATCTTGATGGAATCGTTCTCCATGTTCATCGCTGACTTCGCCAAGGTTGTCAGGGAAAAAGTCAAGATGCGAATCGAGCAAATGGATTTTGAGGGGCATGTTACAGCTCATAATTCTGTATGCATCTATGCACTGCTTAACAAACATGCACATAGTTGACAGATTTGTGATTTCCCAGAAAGTTATCGATGATCTATTTGAATGCCATCCTTGCGCGAAGTTCACTACCATGTAACAAGTTCTCGAATTGTTTGTCTGCAATAACTTTCCTAATCTGAGGTCCTACAAAGATACCTTCCTTTATCTTTGCATCGCTAACTTGCGGAAACTTTTCTCGAAGATAAGTGAAAGCTTTGCTCGTTTTATCTATCTAACGCTTTTACGAAATTCTTCATGAGCCCCAACTTTATATGTAACGGTGGTAAAATGATGCTGTCTTTGTTAACTAATGGCTCGTATATTACATTTTTATGCCCGAGTTGCATACGATCCCTGATAGGCCTTTCTTGCATAATGTTCCTGTCTGTTGCGGCTGTCCCATTCAAATAGGAAGCAACAAAATTTAGTATACACAGTCTGCATGCCCGTGAGAATTGAAATGACCTTTAGGTCTCCACAAATCCGCCATTGGTAGTCATTGTACTTTATTTTTGCCAAAAGTATAGCCATATTGTCATAAGTTTCTTTCATATGAACAGAGTAGGCGACTGGAATTGATGAAAATAAATTTCCGTTATGCAATAACACGGCTTTTAGACTAGTCTTGGAAGAATCGATGAAAAGTCGCCATTCGTTGACTACGTGCTCATGACCGAGGTGCACCATTAGACCGTTTACATCTTTGCAATAGCAAATGTCGTCATCCATCTCAAAGTATTAAACAAGTTCTCTATGTCTATGACGAAATTTAGATATCGGAGTATTGGGCGCTAAAAGATTCCATTCTTTGAGTCGCGAACCGAGTAATTCCGCTTGTCCTTTGGTAAGCCCAGAGTCCGCTGGGAGGACAACATTAGACAATCTTTGAAGGACCGAGGACTAGAATGGAACCAGGCCAGGAAGAAGATGTAATATGAATACATTAAAGTACGAACCACACATTGTAATATAATGCGAATCTTGACATGTACGATATTCTGTAAATAAACATGGCTACGAATTGAACATGCTTTTACTGAGTCCCTTCTGAAACGTGTGTGCTTGTGTAGATGACGAGGTAATGATTATATACATACATCATAACATTACATGCCTTGACCCAAAACACTTAAACAACAGTCTAAAGCGCTGTCCACACAAAATGCATACAGTGGAAGAGATAACTCACAGATTCCACAATGCCAAATATTTTTCTAAACTAGATGCTGTACACGGATACTGGAGTGTTGAGATAGCAGAGGAAAGTCAACTCCTTACAACTTTTCGAACACCATTCGGCAGATATTGTTTCAAGAGACTCCCATTTGGTTTGAATGTATCACAAGACATCTTCCAACAGAAGATTGACAACATTGTTGAGCAATGTTCTGGTACAGTGGCTATTGCGGATGACATTGTAGTCTGCGGCAGGTCAGAACAAGAACACGACCGTAACTTGATTAACTTGATGCATGTAGCACAGGCCAATGGGCTAACATTCAACAGCAAAAAGTGTACAATTAAGGCAACGGAGATACAATTTTTTGGATTGCTGTACACCCAGAATGGTGTAAAACCAGACCCTAAAAAGGTTGAAGATATTCATGACATGCCAACACCAGCTACAAAGAAGGAACTGCAACAATTCTTAGGTGCTGTCAATTTCCTAGCACAATTCATACCAAATTTGTCAGCTGCTGCAGAACCTTTGCGATCTCTACTACAGAATGAAACTCCGTATGAATGGTCAGAAGACTACCAATACATATTCAACCACTTGAAGACCCTCATATCATCTGATGCATGCTTGAAATACTATGACATGCAAGCACCCACTTTTCTCATGGTTGATTCCAGTCTGAAAGGCCTAGGAGCAGCACTTTTGCAACCAGACAAAAATCCTGAAGGACACTATGCCAAAGAACTTCGTCCTGTAGCTTACGCAAGCAAATCATTAAGTTCTGGCGAAAAGAAACTTGCAAACATTGAAAGAGAAATGCTAGCTGTACGTTTTGGAATCAAACGCTTCCACACATTTCTTTTCAACCGCCCATTTACAATTCTCTCAGATCATAAGCCACTTGAGATGATTCATAAAAAACCAATAGCTTCAGCACCACCACGACTACAAGCTCTGTTATTGGAAACACAAGGTTATGATTTTAATATTCAGTATATTCCAGGAGAGGATATAGGTCTTGCAGATGCTCTCAGCAGATTACCAAACCCCAACAAGACAGCAGATCTTACCCCAAACATCAAAGTTGATTTTGTCAAGTTTAGCGATAATCGGCTTGAACACATCAGAGAAGACACAATGAGAGATCCTATCCTTAACTCTCTCAAAGAACTGATATACCATGGATGGCCAAGCTCTATCAGGGAAGTTCCAACACACATCCGTCCATACTACTCGATGAGGGACGAGTTAAGCATCGAAGATGGTCTGATCCTTAAAGGAGATCGCATTGTTGTACCAGAAACACAACGCGATATCATCCTTAAACAGCTCCATAATAGTCACCTTGGTATTGTGAAGACACAACTGAGAGCAAAGAAAGATGTTTACTGGCCACAGATAAACAAGGACATAGAAACACTATGTAAAAACTGTTCAATTTGCCAAGAACATGCAAATAGGCAGTGCAGAGAACCTCTCATACCATCAGACATACCATTGAGCCCTTGGAGCATTATAGGAACTGATATTTTCTCAATCGACAATAATGACTATCTTATTATTGCTGATTACTACAGCAAATTTCCCATCATTGAGAAACTTCCACAACCCTCACCATCAGCTGTTATTGCAGACATTACAAAGAAGTATTGCAGCATGTTTGGCATCCCAGATGAAATTAGATCAGACAACGGTCCACATTTCTCAGGTCAAGCATACAGAAACTTCACTAAGGACTGGAAGATCAAACACACAACATCATCACCTAGATACCCTAAATCTAATGGTTTCATTGAGAGACAGATACAAACTATCAAGTCAATCATGAAGAAAACAAGAACAGAGGATGTACACCTAGCACTCTTGAGATGGAGAACAACACCGGTAGACAGTAAGATCGACAGTCCAGCAGAACTTATGTTTGATAGAAGAATTAAAGACCTCCTACCATCTAAGGTCCACTTCCGTCCACAACATAGAGACAGCACATATGATCAATTTCAGCATCGTCAGCAAGTTCAGAAATCCAACTATGACAAATGTGCTAAAGACTTACCACCATTATATCCTGGTCAGCATGTGACTACCTACAACCACAACAATGACACATGGTCAAAAGCAACAATCATTTCCAGAAACCCTGAACCCAGGAGCTATACTTTAAGACCAGACAGCAGCAGCAACCTCCTGAGGCGAAACAGAGTGGACATAAGAGAAATCCCACAGAATACAACAGAACAGAGAATTCCCATGCTTTCAACAGACAATGCAGTAACTCCAGACTTTGGTGCCCCACAAAACCAACAAGCGCCAAGGCCGAGATCACAACCAACTCAAGCTAAACCAGGGACTTCCGCAGAACCACCAGCACTTTACACCACTCGTTCTGGCCGTACAGTGACACCTCCCAGCCGATACAGACAGTGACATATATACTCACACTGAGCATTACACATACTTATCTTTTCTCACATGAAACATTTCGTTGGAAATGTTTGCACACATTTTTTTTTCAAAAAAGGGGGGATGTAATATGAATACATTAAAGTACGAACCACACATTGTAATATAATGCGAATCTTGACATGTACGATATTCTGTAAATAAACATGGCTACGAATTGAACATGCTTTTACTGAGTCCCTTCTGAAACGTGTGTGCTTGTGTAGATGACGAGGTAATGATTATATACATACATCATAACATTACAGAAGACAGCTGATAGAATGGTCTGGCGCTCTCTCTTCCAAACCTCTACACCTCACGGTAGAAGGGGAACGACTAAGTAAGTAAGTAAGTCCTTTGGTAAGAGCGAGATCACGTATTAGATCTGAAAGTCCTGAATGGTTAATTAAGTGAACCCCATCATTCACCGGTATATAATCCAAGTCAGAATTAATTTCCAAAGCAGGTAAACTATCACTTTCTGATGGTTCATTCACGTCCAACGGGTATTGTTCTGGTGGAACTGGGATCGGACACGTGATTGGATCATGAGGCACTGGTTTCGAAACCGATTCAATCTTTGGATAAACCACAGACTTTCTAGTTTTAAAAGTGAAACCATGGATATTTGTCAAGCAGAAGTAACAATCAGTAGCGTGATTTGTCGGTTCACGCCATATTACTGACACTCCAAAAGGCATCGACTTATGCTTCGGCGATTTTTGTAACCAACCTGCCAATGTATTTGCACAAGTCGAACAAACTGCATTTGGCTTCCAAGATTTATTTGCATCATTAACTTTCGAATCGAAATAAAGTTCATATGCTTTCTTTAGTAATGGTGTAAAGTTTTTCTGGTGAACATGATCGGTAAAATATCCGCACACTTAACAGAACAGATCAGCCGAATTTCTACAACTTCTAGAAGCCATATTTCGCTCAGAATTATTTCAAAATACAGTAACAATTTGAAAAATAGCGTAACATATGTCATGCATCGTTTAGCAGTATAAAAAGTAGAATTATTTTGCATTTTATTAATTTTTAAAAAGTTATATAGTAAAAATGAAATGGAGCAAATAACGGTTTCCCAAAAATATATTTATTCACAAATATCTTAAGAACCCGATGTGTTAGAGATAACGGATTTCAAATTTGAAATCAGCGCAAGAAACTGACCTAAGAACACTTATTCTTATATAAGAAAGAAAAATGTTGTTTGTCAGTGATATCTATGACATCTCCAAATTTCTATAACATCTCCAAATTTCTATAACATCTCCAAATGGCTAATAACATCTACAAATTTCTATGACACCTCCAAATTTCAATGACATCTCCAAATTTCTATAACATCTCTAACTTTCTATAACATCTCCAAATGCCTATAACTTCTCCAAACGTCAATAACATCTCCAAATGTCTGTAAAATCTCCAAATTTCTATGACATCTCAAAATTTCTATAACATCTCCAAATTTCTATAACATCTCCAAATGTCTGTAACATCTCCAAATTTCTATGACATCTCCAAATTTCTATGACATCTCCAAATGTCCATAACATCTCCAAATTTCTATAACATCTCTAAGTGTCTGTAACATCTCCAAATGTCAATAACATCTCCAAATATCTATTACATCTACAAATTTCTATGACATCTCCAAATTTCTATAAAATCTCCAAATGTCAATAACATCTTCAAATGTCAATAACATCTCTACATGTCTATAACATCTGCAAATTTCTGTGATGTCTCCAAATTTCTATAACATCTCTAAGTGTCTGTAACATCTCCTAATTTCTATGACATCTCCAAATCTGTATAATATCTCCAATTTTACATAACATCTCTAAATGCCAATAACATCTCCGAATATCAATAACACCTCCAAATTTCTATGACATCTCCAAATTTCTAAAACATCTCCAAATTTTTATGCCATCTCCAAATTTCTATAACATCTCCAAATGTCAATGACATCTCCAAATTTATATAACATCTCCAAATGTCTATAACATCTCAAATGTCAATGACATCCCCAAATGTCTATAATAATACACACTTCTATAACATCTCCAAATGTCTATAATAACTCACACTTCTATAACATCTCCAAATTTCTATAACATCTCCAAATGTCTATAACATCTCCAAATGTCTATAACATCTCCAAATGTCTATACTTACTTACTTACTTAGTCGTTCCCCTTCTACCGTGAGATGTAGAGGTTTGGAAGAGAGAGCGCCAGACTATCCTATCGGCTGTCTTCCTCCTGGCCTGGTTCCACTCTAGTCCTCAGTCCTTCAAAGATTGTTTAATGTTGTCCTCCCAGCGGACTCTGGGGGTCTGGATCCCTGGCTCTTTGTTTCCAATGCTTGTCGTGGTAGCCGATATTCTCCCATTCTGCAGACATGGCCAAACCATCTTAGTTGGGACTGTTCTGATTTTAGGTCTTGACGTATCGTCTGGTTGCAGACCATGTCTCTTCTTGTTACTTCAACCACCTTCCTCAGATACCTCATTTCTGAGGTTTGGATCAGGCTTTTGTGGGTTGTAGTCATTGCCCATGATTCGCATCCATATGTCAAGACTGGGACATAGGTGGAGCGGTAAACAGCCATCTTCGTTTTCTTACCAACCTCTCTCTTGCTGAGGAATCCTCGATTTATGGCCTGAAAAAGTCTCCCAGCTGCTGCTTTTCGAGTGGCCAACTCTTCTTTGATGCCTCCCTTTCGGTCTATAATAGCTCCGCGATTTTTAAAGTGGTCAACCTGCTCCAGGACCTGTTCTCCCAGCTTAATCTGATATCTTCTTTCTTCTCATGATATCACCATGGATTTTGTTTTAGTGGTGCTTATGACCATCCCTCTCTTCTCCAGCTCTTCCTTCCAGACTTGCAGGTTGGATTGGAGATGTGCCTCTGATTTAGCAATCAGGGCAACATCATCAGCAAATGCCAGCTCTGAAATACATACCTGTCTCATCTTCCAGTACCCCACTGAATACTTTCTTGTTCTCTCCTTACATGCCTTGATAACATCGTCCATGAGGAGTATGAAAAGATAAGGTGACAGGATATCACCTTGTCTTACACCAGTGGTAGTCCTGAACTCTTCTGACTTATGGTTTGCTGTCCTCGCATAATTTCTGCAAGACTTGTAGAAGCTCTGTATAGCATGAATCAGAGGTGCTGGAATGTTCTTCCTTGCTAAACAGTCCCAAAGTTTGCTCATGGGGACCCTGTCAAACGCCTTTTCCAGATCTATGAAACAAAGATGGATCTCACTCTTATACTCAAGGGCCTTTTTACTCAGCTGTCTGAGTGTGAAGATTAGGTCTTGAGTAGGTTTGCTCGGAATCTGCACTGGACCTCATCCAATTGTGGCTCAGCTAGGCGTCGGAGTCTCTGCTCTAGGATTCTAGAGTAGATTTTACCAGGGACACTGAGAAGGGATATGCCTCTATGGTTTCCACATTGTCGATTGTCACCCTTTTTGAAAATTGGTGTTATGATGGCAATCTCCCAATCCTTTAGTATGGTCTTGTTGCACCACGCTCCTGTAGGACCCTTAAGAGTAATAGGTTGCCTGATGCTCCCATGTACTTAACCATTTCTGGTGTTATACCATCATGCCCTGCTGCTTTGCTCATCTTGATTTTCTCCAGTGCTGCCTTCAGTTCTTCCATCTTTATGTCATCTTCATCACCATTGGTTTCCTCTTCTGTGCTAGTGGTTATCATTTCTGATGCTTGACCTTGCTCACCATCAAGGAGTTCTGAGAAATATTTTTTCCATCTTTCCATTACTTCCTTCAGGGCAGTAAGCAATTTGCCTTGCTTGTCCTTTATAAATTTGAGAGGGCATTGTTTTTCCTTCCTCATGTTTTTTAGGGTCTTATAGAACAATTTCTGGTTTTCTTGCGCATCTTTTTCTAGCTTTTCTCCAAATTCTTCCCAGGACTTCTGTTTTGCTGCTAGCACCTTGTTCTTTGCTTCTGTTCTGAGTATCACATATTCTCTATATTTCTCTATTTGTCCTGCTGTGTTTTTAGCTCCTAAGTATTGTTTCCATGCCATTTTCTTCTCTCTTATTTTTTCTTTGACTTCCGCTGTCCACTAAGGTGTCCTCTTTCTCTTGTTCCCAAGTTGGACTTCACCACATGCTTCTGCAGCAGCTGTCTTTATGATGTCCTTGAATTTAAGCCAGAGGGTTTCCAAGTCATCAGGTTGTTCTTCTGTGTTTATCACCGCTGTAGCAATAAGCCCCTGATATCTGGTCTTAATTTCTGGCTCTCTCAGCAAAATGTCTATAACATCTCCAAATGTCAATAACATCTCCAAATGTCTATAACATCTCAAAATGTGAATATTATGTCCAAATTTATATAACATCTCCAAATGTCTATAATAACCCACACTTCTATAATATCTTCAATTTTCTATAACATCTCCAAATAACATCTCCAAATGTCTATAATAACCTACACTTCTATAACATATCCAAATGTCCATAACATCCCCAAATGTCTATAATAACCCACAATTCTATAACTTTTCCAAAAGTCTATAATAACCCCCACTTCTATAACATCTCTAAATGTCTATAATAACCCACACTTCTTTTACATCTCCAAATGTCTATAACATCTCCAAATATTTATAATAACCTACACATTTTTACCACTCCAATGTCTATAATAACTCACACTTCCATAACATCCTCAAATGTCTATAACATCCCCAAATGTCAATAATAACCCACACTTCTATAACATCTCTTAATGTCTATATTAACCCACAGTTCTGCAACATGTAATGTTTATAATATCCCCAAATGTCAATAATAACCCATAATTCTATAACATCTCCAAATGTGTTTAACATCTCTAAATGTCTATAATAGCCCACACTTCTATAATATCTCCAAATGTCTATAACATCCCCAAATGTCTATAATAACCCACACTTCTATAACATCTCCAAATGTCTACAACATATCCAAATGTCTATAACATCCCCTAATGTCTGTAATAACCCACACTTCTATAAAAATCTCTTAATGTCTATAATAACCCACACTTCTGTAACATGTAATGTCTATAATAACCCACACTTCTGTAACATCTCCTAATGTCTATAACATCTCCAATGTCTATAACATCTCCAAATTTCAGTAACATCTCCTAATGTCTATAATATCTCCTAATGTCTATAATAACCCACACTTCTATAACATCTCCAAATGTCTATAACATCCCAAAATGTCTATAATAACCCACACTTCTATAACATCTAATGTCTATAATAACCCACACTTCTATATTATCTCTTAATGTCTATAATAACCCACACTTCTTTAACATCCCCTAATGTCTATAACATCTCCTAATGTCTATAATAACACACATTTCTATAACATCTCCTAATGTCTATAACATCTCCTAATGTCTGTAATAACCCATTTCTATAACATCTCTAAATTTATAACATCACCAAATTTATATAACAACCCACATTTCTATAACATCTCTAAATTTCTATAACATCACCAAATATCAATACCATCCCAAATTTATATAGCATCCCACATTTCTATAACTTCCCAAGTTACTATAACATCTCCAAATTTAAGCTTTTTGAGTTGCCAGGAATGCAAAATCAAAGAGATATATCCACTATTAGCATATTACGTGCCACCATTTTGTATTCCTTGTTTCTACCCTTTTTGAGAATTCCTAGTTTGCTTGATTTTTGCACACCAGGTCAGTAGTCCTCATCCCCAAGTTTCTGCTCTCAAGGTCATTGGAAAGTATGCCTATGTAGAATTAACTGCACAGACATACACCATTAGCCTCTTACACACAAGATGATTGAGAAGTCAGCTATAACAGTATTTAACAAGAACAAAAGTTAATATATAGTAATTGGGAAGGTGAGGGTCTGATGCTGTTCTTACAATACATATGACTTTTAACAGGTGAAAGTCAATTAAATATCTGTTAAAGTCAGTTATATAACTGGAACCACCAGGCCTTTACACCCCTCTCCCTTAATAGTATTCTCGTTTGGAGTGTCTGTTTGATTTTGTTCAGTTTTATCTCGTGTATTTTTTTTTTTTTTTTGGCATACAAGCATAATAGGTAATTGCGATTTGTCCTATTTACAATGATTTGACAGATGTGATGACACTTTCCCATATCGGCAGTTGTTCATATTATTTGGAATTGAAAACAATATATATCATAATTATAACCCGTCAGAGGTTGAACGGGATATTTTTCATTATTAATTAAAAAAATAAAAGCTCATAATTTTACCTTGTAATTTCTTCAGTCCTATCCAACTAATTTATACGAAACAGACATCAAAATCCCAACGGGCTGATCACCCGTTTGCCAGTCACTTTGATTACGGAAACAACAGCAAACGGATTGATTTGTCGTTGCCCTAAAGACGCCATTAGGCGTGATGGGAACAACGGCAAAGAAAATCTATTCGCTGTTGCCCTTAAGACGCCACTAGGCGTAATGGCCACTGACTGCTTTGCCGGTCGTTGGCTAAGAACGGAAGAAGAAGAAGAAGACATCAAAATAAAAGGAATTAAATGCTATTTTATTACATTGAATGCCTTTTCATACTAACATTACAACTCAACATAAGATTGGTCTGTTCAACCCATGACCTCACAGTGGGCAGCAATTTTTGTTGCTTCTTGTACACTGGTAAGGAAACAGTGCAATGTTCGCCACTTGGTGATGACGTCATTAAAATATAAGCAAAATATCACTAACTCCGTAGAGTTCTGCTGGGCTACACAGAGGGCACAGGGCAAGAATTACTGCAAAGATCACAAAACACTCAACATTCTGCTTGTGGAATACGGAAGGAGCTCACAACAAGTTCCCCTAACAAACCGTCTATACAGGAACTACCAAACAGTGTAACTGTGGCACTGATAAAATGACTGCTGAACATCTGCTTCAAAGTTGCCCAGTATATGCGAAACAGAAAAAACTCATATGGCCATCATCAGTAACATTTGTGGAAAAGCTCTACGGAGATTCAAACAGCCTCAAGCTGAGCACTGCTTTCTGTGAAAACATTCAAGTACACGATTGAGAGTGTACAAAGAAGTTCACTGATTATTTTATTTTGTTTCTGGGAAAAAAAATGAAAACACATCACACTTATTTGTCAAATGGCAGTTTTGATAATTGTTTTGATATTTGTTTCACGTATATCCAATGTATACAAGTAACGATATAGAAAAATAAAAACAAGAAGTTATTTCTCAATACTCGCTTCCTCCATGCTTTTATACGTGTATTTTTCTCTGACAGAACTATTAACATCAACTACACAATGTTCACGGGTGACAGGGGCCAAAACTTTGTCCAGAACACAGCAACACAAGATGATGTCACTGGTGCTGCAGAAGAATTGAACAACTGACCCTCTCATCAGTGACTCCTGACACACTGCCACTTGTCAGCAACGTTAATCAGAGAAACCAGTGTACAGTGTGGTTGGGTGTATGTAGGTAGATACAGAAGTATAGATTTCACGACGACAGTAATGATACACCTCCACCATTAAGCTCTACCTACTGCACCTTCAGGCATTTCATATGAGGTTTCGTATGAGGCTGGCAACCTCATCATGTCAAACTAATTGCCACAATAATCACCACTGCAGGAGCATGTGGATGTTTCGTGTAGGCTTTCTGCAAGGTAACCAGCTACTGTGGTGGCTCTAATCTCCGTAAGGAGCCCAACAGAAAAGATGATGATTATGCTCGCTGTCCAGGAACAGCATGTAATTAATGACACCAAGTTCGATCTCCAGCGCAGTGTTTATATAAATACTTCTTGTCACAATGAAATTATTGCCAGGACAAATTATAGCAATATAAAAATACATCCATTGTTGCTTATGTTGATTGTTGATCAGAGTCAACATCATTGCACTCCAGGCAAACTCATAGGTGCTCAGTCTCCCTCAGCAAATGTTGAAGGGTTGGATACTAATTGTTTCTCTTGCTCGTTGGTTGCATACACGCCAGATGCATCCTCTCATTTGTTTATGCCTACTGGTCTTACATTTGATGAAATTCCAGCAATCTTAGAACCTTGATGATTCATCGGTTGCAGTGTCAAACTCTAACAGGCGATCATTAATTTCCCTCAGTATCTCTCCCTTATCCATATCCAATGCAGTTTCTATGGGTGCTCTTGAAGCTAGTCTGTCAGCTCTTTCATTGCCACGTACCCCTGCATGACCAGGACAGTAGATCCACACAAGTTCCTGAAAATTCGAGTCGTCTTTGGAGGTTTTCTATTCATGCGGGAACCATCCACTTTGGACCTTCCGAAGCATGGATTGTAAGTCTGATACAATAACCTCCCTTGTTAATGAAGTCTCAGAGAGCCACCTTAGTACCTGCCTGTACCTCCGTACATTACATATCTACATCAACAGTAGCTGTCAAGAAGAACTTCAACAATATTCTCTAGAGAAAAATCTACTGACAAACCATTGACCACAGCATAACAACACCTCTCTTCTACCACTGTCGACCTCTCACTTCCGATTCGCTTTTTATGGTCCACTCATTAAAAACGCCATTTCAAAATTTGTTCCCTGCTACATATGCTCTGCCATCACCGGTGTCAATACCTTGTCGAGGTATGGAGGCTTGTGTACCCTTATTACCCCCAGAGCTATGCCAGCGGGAGTTTTACTCCTGGAAGGTTCTACCAAGCTGGACAGGTTTGCGCGGGCAGGGGTCAGACTAAAGCAGACACCCAGGTCCTCCAGGTTGGGGGTTTTAGCATAGGGCCGACACCCCTGTCTATGTAAAAAAAATTGAAGTTACGGAAACACGAAGCAAGCAAGAGGACATGCACACCATCATAGCTGGCAGACGCTGGAGCTGGGTTGGTCATGTCCTCAGAAGAGACCCCGATGCCATCACAAGAACAGCTATGCTTTGGACCCCTGAAGGAAAACGAAAGAGAGGTCGACCAAAAACAACCTGGCGGAGGACTGTGGAGGCTGAGATGCAAAGAATGAACCAGAGTTAGGGCCACCGATCGAGCAAAGTGGAATCAATTTGTTGTTGCCCTACAAGACGCCACTAGGCGTGATGGCCGCTGACTGCTTTGACGGTCGGCGGCTAAGGATCAAAGAAAGAAGAAGACATATGCTCACCATAACGTGCAATCTTTTTTAAGTGGACAGATATGGAAAAAACAAAACTGTCTGTAAATAAATAAGTACTGACAACAGGAAATTGTAATTACACCCGGAAGTGGCTGCCACTTCATGTTTTCATGGGGCGCCAACTTGTCAACTGGTATGCTAGGTATTAGCTGCTGCCACGGGTAGTTCCCATTTAAAATTTATTTTCCCATGTGTCCCACTTAGCTCTTCTTTCTTTCCTTTCCCTGACGAAGGCCTTGTGGTCGCAACTTTGGTTATTTTCTTTGTCTTTTGTCCACTTTTTTTGGTCCATATTGATCAATCGTACTCCCCATCATACTTCAGTTCCCCTCTGTATTCCCCATCATACTTCAGTTCCCCTCTGTATTCCCCATCATACTTCAGTTCCCCTCTGTACTCCCCATCATACTTCAGTTCCCCTCCATATTCCCCATCATACTTCAGTTCCCCTCCGTATTCCCCATCATACTTCAGTTCCCCTCTGTATTCCCCATCATACTTCAGTTCTCCTCCGAATTCCCCATCATACTTCAGTTCCCCTCCATACTCCCCATCATACTTCAGTTCCCCTCCGTACTCCCCATCATACTTCAGTTCCCCTCCATACTCCCCATCATACTTCAGTTCCCCTCTGTATTCCACATCATACTTCAGTTCCCCTCCGTAATCCCCATCATACTTCAGTTCCCCTCTGTATTCCCCATCATACTTCAGTTCCCCTCCATATTCCCCATCATACTTCAGTTCCCCTCCATATTCCCCATCATACTTCAGTTCCTCTCCATACTCCCCATCATACTTCAGTTCCCCTCCGTATTCCCCATCATACTTCAGTTCCCCTCCATACTTCAGTTCACCTTCATACTCCCTGTCATACTTCAGTTCACCTCCATACTCCCTGTCATACTTCAGTTCACCTCCATACTCCCCATCATACTTCAGTTCCCCTCAGTACTCCCCATCATACTTCAGTTCCCCTCCATACTTCAGTTCACCTCCATACTCCCTGTCATACTTCAGTTCACCTCCATACTCCCCATCATACTTCAGTTCCCCTCCATATTCCCCATCATACTTCAGTTCCCCTCCGTATTCCCATCATACTTCAGTTCCCCCTCCGTACTCCCCATCATACTTCAGTTCCCCTCCATATTCCACATCATACTTCAGTTCTCCTCCATACTCCCCATCATACTTCAGTTCCCCTCTGTATTCCCCATCAATTTTCAGTTCTCCTCCGCATTCCCCATTATACTTCAGTTCCCCTCTGTATTCCCCATCATACTTCAGTTCCCCTCCGTATTCCCCATCATACTTCAGTTCCCCTCCATATTCCCCATCATACTTCAGTTCCCCTCCATATTCCCCATCATACTTCAGTTCCCCTCCATATTCCCTATCATACTTCAGTTCCCCTCCGTATTCCCCATCATAATGTAGTTCCCCTCATCTTTCTCGACCTTCTTGTGAACACCTCCCTAAGCATAATTTACTTCCACAATATATGTGCTCAGCTGAATACCAGTTCACAACACCAATTACTGTTCAGTCAAAACAACAAGAGTATACAGTGGTTCTAAA
Source organism: Oreohelix idahoensis (assembly GCA_024509875.1). Classification (NCBI taxonomy): domain Eukaryota; kingdom Metazoa; phylum Mollusca; class Gastropoda; order Stylommatophora; family Oreohelicidae; genus Oreohelix; species Oreohelix idahoensis. Next base: position 258,237 of record JAMPIV010012595.1, on the reverse strand, counting down.
ACTAACCATGAAAACTCGCAAATACTAAAGATGCTCCCAATGAAGCAGAGGACCAATCTTGCATGTAATAATAGCCCCTTCAGTCATAACTGACTGGGAATGCGCCCCTGAGGTGACAGCCCTCAGCTGCTTATTTTCCCGATGCTCCTTTCGACGTTTTCTCCTCTCTTCGGCTTGTTGTGTGAGCTTCTTTTCGCCCAATCTGAGGTGGCGCCGTAAATAGCATCGCCACTTGGTGCGATCGGCAGCTTCATCCTCCGTTTCTGGATTTATGTCCAGTGCCCTCATATCTCTCTTGCACACATCTTTGAACCTCTGCTGTGGTCGTCCAACTGTTCTTTTGCCATCTGCTAGCTGCCCGTAGAAGATATCTTTCGGGATGCGACCATCTTCCATGTGGCGGACATGGCCAAGCCAGCGTAGTCTAAGCAGTGTATACATGCTTTGAAGGCCAGCACGTGACAACACCTCGACATTTGTCACTTTATCTTTCCACATGCAAACAAACACTCAAAATCACTGCTCAATATCTACATCACCTCATAATTGTATGCTCATTTCTCTGTGGTGCTACATGGATCTCATTCTAGTTGTATGCTTGAAATATTTGTATACAGTGTGTATTGTTTATGTTACCTAACCATGCCTGTCTCACTGCTTATGTCTTGAACAAAATTAATAATGAATTACTTTAAATTATATTCTTTATAATGTAACAGCAGCAGTAGTTCATGCAACCTCATTTAGCCACCAGGGGTCTCTGATGAGACAAAACAAAGAATAGGCCAACCTGCTCCATCAGGCATGTCACAAAAGTGACCATCAGGCATGTCACAAAAGTGACCATCAGGCATGTCACAAAAGTGACCATCAGGCATGTCACAAAAGTGATTATATGAGGTTATGTATGGGGTTGGCAACCTCATCATGTAAAACAGTCAATCTATAACCTTTAGCTCCCCAAGGAGCATAGGCCTTCAACAAACACATGCCAAGTTATCCTGTCATGTGCTATCAGCTCAAGTTCTTTGTCATCATTTTCACTTCTGTTGGCATCATATCAGTTTATTTATTGTGGCGAAATGTTCTTTGCTGATACGTTGAAGCGGTCACAGTGCTGGCAGCAGAAACACTGTTAAATTATTCAGAATAATAAAGAATAATTGCCTTGGGTAGTTCTTTTTTATATTCTTGAACAAGATTGTTATATACACCATGTTAGATGTAGACGTCATATGTATAATGTTACACGTAGACATCATCTGTCTAATGTTAGATGTAGAACGTCATCTATCAAATGTTACATGTAGATGTCATCTGTCTAATGTTACACGTAGACGTCATCTGTCTAATGTTACACGTAGATGTCATCTGTCTAATGTTCAACGTAGAATGTCATCTGTCAAATGTTACACGTAGACGTCATCTGTCTAATGTTACACGTAGAAGTCATATGTCTAATGTTCAATGTAGAACGTCATCTGTCAAATTTTGCATGTAGATGTCATCTGTCTAATGTTACATGTAGACATCATCTGTCTAATGTTACATGTAGATGTCATCTGTCTAATGTTACATGTAGACATCATCTGTCAAATGTTAGATATGACATCATCTGTCTAATGTTAAATGTAGAACGTCATCTGTCTAATGTTAGATGTAGAACATCATATGTCTAATGTTAGATGTAGAACGTCATCTGTCTAATGTTACATGTAGACGTCATCTGTCTCATGTTAGATGGAGAACATGTCTAATGTTACATGTAGATGTCATCGGTCTCATGTTAGATGGAGAACATCATCTGTCTAATGTTACATGTAGACGTCACCTGTCTAATGTTATATGTAGAACATCATCTGTCTAATGTTAGATGTAGAACGTTTTCTAGAACGTCATCTGTCTAATGTTAGGTGTAGAACATCCTCTGTATAATTATAGATGCAGAACGTCATCTGTCTAATGTTAGATGTAGACGTCATCTGTCAAATATTACATGTAGAACGTCATCTGTCAAATGTTACATGTAGACGTCATCTGTACCTGAACTGGAATGCAGTATAAAAAAAACCAAATTTGTGTTACATTTTGTACATAACTCTACACAGTTCCCGGGGGTCTGTGAGGCGGTAAATAAAGAACAGGATTACTGTCTCCATAGACATGTCACATGACCCAACGTATGAGGTTGCGCATTAGGCTGGTAACCTCAAATTGACAACGGGTAATGGCATGTTAAAAAATGGTAATAATCTTCTCTCTTCTGCTTGTGTGAGAGCTTCTTTTTGCCCAATCTGAGGTGGAGCCATAAGGAGCATTGACATTTAGTGAAATCGGCAGCTTCATCCTCACGGGTTGCAGGATTTATATCCAGTGCCATCATGTGCATGTAATTTTAAGCGAATGAACCTTACAAAGAAAAGACCATGTTCCTATCTCATGTAGTTCACGAATACATTTTAGCAGCTAGCTCGTGAGTTTTTATTGGGAATGTAGAAAAAGTACCTTTGATCCCAGGGAGACCGCCATTTTTAAATACTGGTGGGAGAGGTTTAGTCCAAAATTTACCTAGTTTCAAAAAGTATCTCTCCCCCCACACATAAAGATCTACCAAACCATCCACTGGGATCTCTGGTAGTCGACCCTTGGTGTAGTATATGTGATGTCAGTGCAGACGTCGTCTGTGTCCGAAATGGAAATGCAATCTTAAAAAAAAAAAAAAATGTATGAAAAAATGTATATTTTGTAAATAGCTGCGTGTAGTTTCTAGTGGTCTCTATGGAGACAAACAAAGAATATTTCCACTACTCTCTCTGGTATGTCGTAAGAAGCAACAACTAATTTGAGGTTGTGCATGTGGCTGGCAACCTTACCACATAAAACTAATGGTAATTTCCTATCTTTCATACCTTTTTGGTCCGCAGTGAATATATGTAGTTAGGATTAGTATTATGGTTAACACTAACCCTAACACTAACCCTAATCCAAACCCTAATCCTAAGCACTACGAAACAACACCTAACTATACATATTCACTGCGGAGTAAAAAGGTACAAAAGATAGGAAATTACCAAACTAATTGATACAGAAATCAGCCCTGTAAGTGCACAAGAATGCTTTGATGTCGGATTCTTGCATAAGAATCAGTTTCCATGACAGCAGTGGTCATCATCTCTATTGATGGGATTGTTTTGTTTGTACGTTGCTAAGCGGTAACTGTATTGTTAGAGTTACTTTCCCTTGCTTTGCCCACTTTCTATCTATTTTTCCTCGAAGCAACATGGTAGATTGAATGTGTTCCTGACAATTCTTCGTGTATTTCTAGTTACTGACTGTTGTTGTGTTAAATCCACCATAAGCCACATCTATCAGTGCTACCAACATTTACCTCAACACATAAATTTCAAGCAGTAAATTGTAATCATTTTTTATATGTAGGAAAGGAGGATCCCGTTACACGCCCATTGAGGAATATTGGGAATATGGTGTTAAGCCCATATTTTCTTGACCATCGGCACATTAGGGGTGATGTGGTCATCATCAAGTTGTCCGCCTTTAACCTTCCCAGAGTTGCTCTGGTACCCAATTCATGAGGCTGGGTCGACCCTGGAGCCGTTTGTGGTCTAAAAAACCCCACCTCAACTGAGGATCGAATCATGGACCACCGAGCTAGAAAGCCAGTGCACTAACCACTGCGCTACCACGGTTCCCTGCTTTTCTGTGATAATCTAAAACTTCCAAACATAAGCCTTTTAAAAAATTTAGTCATCAGGGCAACCTGGTGTCCAGGATTTGTTGACCCCCTGCTCTATCTACATTCACAGTTGTTTCCCTTTCCACAAATATAGCAGTAAAAGAATACTAAACATATAGGGGTATGTTGCAGGCACTTGTAACAAATGAAGAAGTCTTCTTCAAGTACTATGCCTGGTGGTGTAGGAGATCATGTCTCTGCACAACTTCCTGTCTCCAGTACTATTTATCAATTCTGCTGTTGACTTCTTTCCATGCCACGATGTCAAACTGTCCAGTATTTGGTCTCTATGTCTTTTTCCTTCAATCTTACCTGTTGTTACGATATATTCCAGCTTACCTGTTGTCACGATATATTCCAGCTTACCTGTTGTCACGATATATTCCAGCTTACCTGTTGTCACAATATACTCCAGCTTTCCTCTTCTCATTACATGCCCCAAAAAAGAATAATGAAGTAGACAGCTTGGTAACAGAAACGTGATGACAGTGATAGACTTACAGGGAAATTGAACTGACACCATCCGAACGGCACCATCGCCTCACTACGGGAGTGAATCATGAATAGCCTCATTGCTAATAAGATACCATAAAAATGGTGCTTCATAGGCAGTGGACATCAGCATGTCACCCATTGTAACTATGGAATTTCGGACTAAAGAATGACCCAGATTAATTATAGATCATAATGCAGTCATCTCTATAACTTTCCTTTTCACTAGTACAGGCCAGACCAGACAACACAAGACAAGACAAAGACCATATACTGTGTCTAGTAAATTATAGAAGAATGAGAATAGTACACAATAGCTGGCAGTTTTGTATGGTATAAACACCTTTATTTATTTACTCACAAATGTAGCATAATGTTCAATTTGTACAGTGAAAATATAATGAGATCCATAAAAGAAATGTTGGGAATATCAGTTAGGGGATATAATATAAACAACTTGAGACACGCTGATGACACAGTGTAAACAGAAAAAAGTTACCGAAAATCATTGATACAATAGTGACAGAAAGTAAAAATAAAGGCCTTAGCCTAAATACAGAAGTAATGGTCATCTCAAAGAAAATGACTTCTCCAAAATGCACAATCAAAGTAAATGGAATAGTTTTAAAACAAGTAAATAGATTCAAATACCTGGGCATGTTAATAACATCAGATGGTAGATGCATCTCAGAAGTGAAGGGCAGAACAGATCAGGAGGCAAACACAGAATTCTATAAAATAATAGTATGATATAAAATTTATTTTTTACAATTATTCTTTGTCACCGGAAGTAAGAAAGAGTTTTTCAGTGTTATACAGAACCAATTCTAACATAGGGAAGTGAGTCATGGACAATTAGTAAGCAATTAGGAAAAGATGTGGTTTTGTAGAAGAATGTTAAAGATATCACAGACAGCTAAAAAAAAAAAAAAGCAATCAGGATGTCCTGACCAAAGCCAGTGCACAAAAAAGCTTATTACAATAGAAGAAAACAATCTCCTTTTTTTAAGGCATGTAGTGAGACGAACGCTGGAATATATTTAGACAACAGAAAAGATTAAAGGAAAAAGAGAAAGAAGATGACAAAGACTGAGAAGATAGTTGACAGTTTGACATCAGGATGTTGCAAGTTGTTAACAAAAATATTGATAAATAAGTACTGAGGACAGAAAGTTGTGGACGGACATATTCACCCATGCCAGCAGGCAAGGTACTTGAAGAAGATATCACATTCACAGATGTTACCATATGTTCAAATATACTGCGTTATTATCAAATACAAAAAGCACAACCACACCAAAAAAACCCACATAAAAAAACACAAGTTTTAAAAAAAAGATGAGTACAATATAGAATTGTGTTAGAATGTCAGTCATGGAAAGCTGTCATGTTATCTTCTTGCTGTCCTTGTGTTAGAATGTCAGTCATGGAAAGCTGTCATGTTATCTTCTTGCTGTCCTTGTGTTAGAATGTCAGTCATGGAAAGCTGTCATGTTATCTTCTTGCTGTCCTTGTGTTAGAATGTCAGTCATGGAAAGCTGTCATGTTATCTTCTTGCTGTCCTTGTGTTAGAATGTCAGTCATGGAAAGCTGTCATGTTATCTTCTTGCTGTCCTTGTGTTAGAATGTCAGTCATGGAAAGCTGTCATGTTATCTTCTTGCTGTCCTTGTGTTAGAATGTCAGTCATGGAAAGCTGTCATGTTATCTTCTTGCTGTCCTTGTGTTAGAATGTCAGTCATGGAAAGCTGTCATGTTATTTTCTTGTTGTCCTTGTTTTAGAATGTCAGTCATGGAAAGCTGTCATGTTATCTTCTTGCTGTCCTTGTGTTAGAATGTCAGTCATGGAAAGCTGTCATGTTATCTTCTTGCTGTCCTTGTGTTAGAATGTCAGTCATGGAAAGCTGTCATGTTATCTTCTTGCTGTCCTTGTGTTAGAATGTCAGTCATGGAAAGCTGTCATTTTATCTTCTTGTTGTCCTTGTGTTAGAATGTCAGTCATGGAAAGCTGTCATGTTATCTTCTTGCTGTCCTTGTGTTAGAATGTCAGTCATGGAAAGCTGTCATGTTATCTTCTTGCTGTCCTTGTGTTAGAATGTCAGTCATGGAAAGCTGTCATGTTATCTTCTTGCTGTCCTTGTGTTAGAATGTCAGTCATGGAAAGCTGTCATGTTATCTTCTTGTTGTCCTTGTGTTAGAATGTCAGTCATGGAAAGCTGTAATGTTATCTTCTTGTTGTCCTTGTGTTAGAATGTCAGTCATGGAAAGCTGTCATGTTATCTTCTTGTTGTCCTTGTGTTAGAATGTCAGTCATGGAAAGCTGTCATGTTATCTTCTTGTTGTCCTTGTGTTAGAATGTCAGTCATGGAAAGCTGTCATGTTATCTTCTTGTTGTCCTTGTGTTAGAATGTCAGTCATGGAAAGCTGTCATGTTATCTTCTTGTTGTCCTTGTGTTAGAATGTCAGTCATGGAAAGCTGTCATGTTATCTTCTTGTTGTCCTTGTGTTAGAATGTCAGTCATGGAAAGCTGTCATGTTATCTTCTTGTTGTCCTTGTGTTAGAATGTCAGTCATGGAAAGCTGTCATGTTATCTTCTTGTTGTCCTTGTGTTAGAATGTCAGTCATGGAAAGCTGTCATGTTATCTTCTTGCTGTCCTTGTGTTAGAATGTCAGTCATGGAAAGCTGTCATGTTATCTTCTTGCTGTCCTTGTGTTAGCATGTCAGTCATGGAAAGCTGTCATGTTATCTTCTTGTTGTCCTTGTGTTAGAATGTCAGTCATGGAAAGCTGTCATGTTATCTTCTTGCTGTCCTTGTGTTAGAATGTCAGTCATGGAAAGCTGTTATGTTATCTTCTTGCTGTCCTTGTGTTAGAATGTCAGTCATGGAAAGCTGTAATGTTATCTTCTTGCTGTCCTTGTGTTAGAATGTCAGTCATGGAAAGCTGTCATGTTATCTTCTTGCTGTCCTTGTGTTAGAATGTCAGTCATGGAAAGCTGTCATGTTATCTTCTTGCTGTCCTTGTGTTAGAATGTCAGTCATGGAAAGCTGTCATGTTATCTTCTTGTTGTCCTTGTGTTAGAATGTCAGTCATGGAAAGCTGTCATGTTATCTTCTTGCTGTCCTTGTGTTAGAATGTCAGTCATGGAAAGCTGTAATGTTATCTTCTTGTTGTCCTTGTGTTAGAATGTCAGTCATGGAAAGCTGTCATGTTATCTTCTTGCTGTCCTTGTGTTAGAATGTCAGTCATGGAAAGCTGTCATGTTATCTTCTTGCTGTCCTTGTGTTAGAATGTCAGTCATGGAAAGCTGTAATGTTATTTCTTGTTGTCCTTGTGTTAGAATGTCAGTCATGGAAAGCTGTCATGTTATCTTCTTGTTGTCCTTGTGTTAGAATGTCAGTCATGGAAAGCTGTCATGTTATCTTCTTGCTGTCCTTGTGTTAGAATGTCAGTCATGGAAAGCTGTCATGTTATCTTCTTGCTGTCCTTGTGTTAGAATGTCAGTCATGGAAAGCTGTAATGTTATCTTCTTGCTGTCCTTGTGTTAGAATGTCAGTCATGGAAAGCTGTAATGTTATCTTCTTGTTGTCCTTGTGTTAGAATGTCAGTCATGGAAAGCTGTCATGTTATCTTCTTGTTGTCCTTGTGTTAGAATGTCAGTCATGGAAAGCTGTCATGTTATCTTCTTGCTGTCCTTGTGTTAGAATGTCAGTCATGGAAAGCTGTCATGTTATCTTCTTGCTGTCCTTGTGTTAGCATGTCAGTCATGGAAAGCTGTCATGTTATCTTCTTGCTGTCCTTTTTGCTCCTTATGGAGCATGGAACAGCCACAGCAGCTGGTCCCTTGCAGGAAACCTGCATCACAGCACTTATGTGCTCTTGTTGTGGTAGTTTCTGTAGCACTTCATGTTACATGATGAAGTTGCCAGCATCATACACAACTTCTTTTGAAATGCTTATGAGACACACATTGAGGAAACCTGTTGATAGCATTACAAGGCAGTCCATGTTCTGGAATCCCCAGGGTAAAAGAGGCAGAGGTAGACCAAAGAACACATGGAGAAGAGAACTGGAGACAGACATGAAGGGGATGAAGTCATGAAATGACCTTGAGCTGATGGCACAAGACAGGAAGAGTTTGTTGAAAGCCTAGGCTCCTTGGGGAACTAAAGGGTGATGATGATGATGAGAAGCAGTACTAATGTTTCTCTGTTGCCTCTGGCAGAGTTGTTAGAGTGGTGGTCTCTCACAGCAAAGGTACTGGGTTTGAAACAGTGCAGCGTCACGCTCCAGCCTACCCAGCTGTAAATGGATATCTGACTCTACTGTTGAGTTAGGGAAAGCAAAAACAGCAAGGAGAGGGAACTGATCACCCCACCTCTCAAAGCTGGACCTAATACAGTGAAGTCTCCAACACTTCTCTCCCTATGGCAGTATCTGCTATAAGACTAACATAATCCTTTAACTGGAGTTATCTCCCTTCAAGAACGAGCAAACATTTTTTTTAAAGTGTTGAGAATAGGGCACGCATGTCTGTCTAACATTCTGCCTTTCCTCTATCTCATCTTTTATACAGAATCCATTCATTCTCACATGAACTGTAAGTATTAAATTAAACTTTAAATTAAAGGCAGGAAACATTGAAAAAGTAATATTGTATTAAATAATGTATATATATCTAAAAGTAATATAGTATTAATTAATATATATATATATAAGTAATATTGTATTAAATAATATATATATCTAAAAGTAATATAACAGCACACATTTACAGTATCCAATACCATAATTCCCGTCGTAAGTACGTCAGTCAGTCGGTCACATCATGTACACCGTCATTTGCGCACTTTTCTATTTTCGAGAGAGTACATTAACTTTCAACCACAGCTAAGGGGTGCAACTGTGGTTGAAAGTTAGACAATAATTGTATTGTTTCCCTTATATGTACTCACCCGAAAATAGAAAAGTGCGCAAATGACGGTGTGCATGAACAGTTTGATTATGGAAAGAAGCCAACAACACAATTGATAAACAGTACATGAACTGGAGACAGGAAGGTGCGGAGATGCAGATTAAATCAACAGACAATCCAGATACTCTTCTGTCCAGTTTCATTCGGGAAACAGATTTAACTCATCATTTTCTTAAAAATAACCTTAAAATGTAAGTTTTTGAGTGTTTCTTCAATACAAAATTTTAATGTAAAGTATTGCAGACTTATTATTATGGATCAACATATGTAACATAAACGACACACTATAATTAAAAACCTGTCAATTTTGACGGGTTATTGCTAGTAGTCATAATCAAGATGCGGATATATGCATGTATTTTGGTAGCAATGTTGTAACCCTATCGCTAATTTCTTCAATCCTCCCTTAAAAAAATGGTATCTTGAGAAAAAAGGACATTTTGTGTCTATGGGTATCTTAAACATTATGGGAGATAAACAACACAGAGTTCTGATACAGCTTAACAAGGGGTATCTAACACCTTAGATAGTAGATTAGTTATGCCCATTTCCATCGGTAGTGAAATCTTCAAAAATGAAAAAAAAAAATGGGAGTTAGCACAACCAAACACTCACTAGATGACATTGGGAAAGTTTGAGGAAGAGAAGGTGATATCAAAATTAGAATTAAAAGGCAAGATAGGCTTTCTTTGCCGTGGGACATATAGAGAAATAAAATGATATCAGGTCATATACAAATAATAAGAATCAGCAACTTAAATGTCAAATCAGTATGACTCTGAAATATGGAGAAAAACAACAAACAAACAGCTACAAACTTTCATAAATGGGTGATTACATAAACTATATACATATAAAGCCCATGTAGTTCCCGTGGGAATCTGGAAAGACAAAGAAAGAATAGGATTAAAAAAACACAGAGAAATGTCGTACGAGGCAACTAATACGAGGTTGTCCTGGCAACCTCATCATGTCAAACATAAAGCCACATAAACCACTGCTGAATGAGCATGTGAATGTTTGGTGCAGGCATGCTCCGAGAGCACCAGCTACAGCGATGGCTTTATGCTCTGTAAGGAGCACAAAATAAAGTGCTGATGACTGATAATAATTAAAAATTCTCTTATTTCTTCTCTTCACTTTTCCGTTCCTTGTGAAGCAATAGCATCTCTCGTCAAACCGTGCTGAATTTGGCGATGTCTTACAGTTACAGGATCTTGTTCATCCTTTTGTCTGTTGGCAGTTCACTTCTCCCAGCTTCTATTTCTTCTTCCTTGAGGATTCCACATCAAGGACTGTCTTGTGATGCTAATAGGTGCTATTAAAAGGATTGGCATGTCACAACAAACTCATCAATGTGGCACTGTTGGAGACATGTCACAACAAACTCATCAATGTGGCACTGTTGGAGACATGGCACAACAAACTCATCAATGTGGTACTGATGGAGACATGGCACAACAAACTCATCAATGTGGCACTGTTGGAGACATGGCAGAACAAACTCATCAATGTGGCACTGTTGGAGACATGTCACAACAAACTCATCAATGTGGCACTGTTGGAGACATGTCACAACAAACTCATCAATGTGGCACTGTTGGAGACATGTCACAACAAACTCATCAATGTGGTACTGATGGAGACATGTCACAACAAACTCATCAATGTGGCACTGTTGGAGACATGGCACAACAAACTCATCACTGTGGCACTGTTGGAGACATGTCACAACAAACCCATCAATGTGGCACTGTTGGAGACATGGCACAACAAACTCATCAATGTGGCACTGTTGGAGACATGTCACAACAAACTCATCAATGTGGCACTGTTGGAGACATGTCACAACAAACTCATCAATGTGGCACTGTTGGAGACATGTCACAACAAACTCATCAATGTGGCACTGCTGGAAAGGACTAGACAAATGCTCGTGGAACAACAAGTGAAGCAGAGATGCTGGTGTGGGATAGGATGTACACTCAGGACAACAGCTGATAGCATTACAAGACTGTGCTAGTTTTGGAACCCCCCGTGTAGAACAAACAGAGGGAGATCTAGCGTGTTGTGATTGTGGTAGGAGTAAAAAATACACACGTGTTAGATCAAATATAGACTGCCTGACCTGGAAAATCACTCATGTTTTGCTCACAGGACTGCGAGATTAATCTCTGTGAAGAAAAGTTTCATTAAATCCAATATCAGAATGGATGGATGAATGAATCCTGACTTGAAGACTTGTAGCAGAAATAATGGAGGACAAACCCCTCTCAGAGGGAACGTAGTTGAGTCTGTGAAACTTTGAGAGAGGTGAGTTCCGTCTCTACTATCACAAAGTCTGGTATTATTACATTTAATGGTATATAAATAACCACATTTATCTGTCTTATACAGCTGGAAATCTTTCTCAGGCTTCCGTCGTCACGAGACAGTTTCTCCCTCAACTTGGACAAGACAACACCGCCACCCTGCTACTCTCATGCAGCAGACAGTTTCTCCCTCAACTTGGACAAGGCAACACCGCCACCCTGCTACTCTCATGCAGCAGACAGTTTCTCCCTCAACTTGGACAAGGCAACACTGCCACCCTGCTACTCTCATGCAGCAGACAGTTTCTCCCTCAACTTGAACAAGGCAACACCGCCACCCTGCTACTCTCATGCAGCAGACAGTTTTACTGTCCGTTTGGTATGTATATATTTATAAAAATATATTCTATTAAATATAATAAATATGATGTAGTTACAGCTGAGGAATATAAACATTTCAATAAATAAAGAAGGAAACCCGAGGCCTGTAAACCGTAAATAAATAATACATAGATAAAGGTCACGTGTTTGAGGCATACGTGAAGTAGGAAACCGGACAACAGAAGTGAGAGGCTTACCGGAGAATCGAATATAGGACCTTCCGAATGGCACCACCCTCTAGCTACTGAGGTGAATCGCACTATCCTCCCTGCCAACTAGGCACCACAAAAATAGTGCTTTGTGGATAGGGGTAATCAGTGCAATATTCACCACATAACACCGGATATGGATGTAGGAGCGATCACTTCTGTTGTCCCCCTATTGTACAGTATAGGTCAGGAACACAAGACAAAGACCTTAATTTTGTGTCTAATAAATGACAGAAGAATGAGAACAGAGGGTAGGTTTGTAAGGAAAATTAAGGTCTATTCTCTGGTACACAGACTGTAGGAGACTATGCAATCAGGCTTGTGGAAGGCAGCAGGGCCGGATTATCCATTAGGCTAAGTAGACTGAAGGCCTAGGTGCCTGGAGCTCTTGGGGGCTACTGCATAAGGTAGAAAAAATGCATAGATTGTTCAATCAAATGTGTTCATTGTGTTTACTTTAATAACAATAAAAATAATACCGATAAACATTAATATTAAAAATAATTACTAACAAAAAAGGTAAGCAATGCTAACAAACTAACATACCAGTCTATTAATAATACTAGTATATGCCATCACAATGCTAACAAACTAACATACCAGTCTATTAGTAATACTTATATACCACCACTACGCTAAGGAGTTAAAAAAAAATTAAAATTATTGTCTATAAGGCGAATGGGGGGGAACGCCCAAACACCAAAAAGCCTAGAGGCCTTTCTTGGTTTAATCTGGCCCTGGAAGGCAGTATGATTCCATCTCACATTGTTGATTAAGTCAACAAATCATAAGCTATCTCTGCCCCCTGACAGTCTCCAACAGAGTCTATTACATCTGTCAAGTCATTAGTCCAATGAAATGTGATGATATTATAATTATACACATAAGGATCTCTAGTCACAGCAGTATACAAGGATGGATGGTGGAAGGCTAATTCAGATAAAGGTAACATCTTTAGTTGCAGTGATATGTATGTAACTGTACACAGCCAGTCCTATTGTATGGCTATGAAACATGGAGAACAACAAAAACAAGAACCAAAAAGCCACAAACTTTCACACACACGTGCTGGCGTAGAATAGAAGGATTGAAATGGTATGACAAGATCACTAATGTGGAACTGATAAGAATGAGACAAGTGCCAGTGGAACAAGAGATGAGAAGAACCAGACAAGTGCCAGTGGAACAAGAGATGACAAGAACCAGACAAGTGCCAGTGGAACAAGAGATGACAAGAACCAGACAAGTGCCAGTGGAACAAGAGATGACAAGAACCAGACAAGTGACAGTGGAACAAGAGATGACAAGAACCAGACAAGTGTCAGTGGAACAAGAGATGACAAGAACCAGACAAGTGACAGTGGAACAAGAGATGACAAGAACCAGACAAGTGTCAGTGGAACAAGAGATGACAAGAACCAGACAAGTGCCAGTGGAACAAGAGATGACAAGAACCAGACAAGTGCCAGTGGAACAAAAGATGACAAGAACCAGACAAGTGACAGTGGAACAAGAGATGACAAGAACCAGACAAGTGCCAGTGGAACAAGAGATGACAAGAACCAGACAAGTGCCAGTGGAACAAGAGATGACAAGAACCAGATAAGTGACAGTGGAACAAGAGATGACAAGAACCAGACAAGTGCCAGTGGAACAAGAGATGACAAGAACCAGACAAGTGCCAGTGGAACAAGAGATGACAAGAACCAGACAAGTGCCAGTGGAACAAGAGATGACAAGAACCAGAAAAGTGCCAGTGGAACAAGAGATGACAAGAACCAGACAAGTGCCAGTGGAACAAGAGATGACAAGAACCAGACAAGTGCCAGTGGAACAAGAGATGACAAGAACCAGACAAGTGCCAGTGGAACAAGAGATGACAAGAACCAGACAAGTGACAGTGGAACAAGAGATGACAAGAACCAGACAAGTGCCAGTGGAACAAGAGATGACAAGAACCAGACAAGTGCCAGTGGAACAAGAGATGACAAGAACCAGACAAGTGCCAGTGGAACAAGAGATGACAAGAACCAGACAAGTGCCAGTGGAACAAGAGATGACAAGAACCAGACAAGTGCCAGTGGAACAAGAGATGACAAGAACCAGACAAGTGACAGTGGAGCAAAAGATGACAAGAACCAGACAAGTGCCAGTGGAACAAGAGATGATAAGAACCAGATAAGTGATAGTGGAACAAGAGATGACAAGAACCAGACAAGTGATAGTGGAACAAGAGATGATAAGAACCAGATAAGTGACAGTGGAACAAGAGATGACAAGAACCAGACAAGTGCCAGTGGAACAAGAGATGACAAGAACCAGATAAGTGCCAGTGGAACAAGAGATGACAAGAACCAGACAAGTGATAGTGGAACAAGAGATGATACGAACCAGATAAGTGACAGTGGAACAAGAGATGACAGAACCAGATAAGTGCCAGTGGAACAAGAGATGACAAGAACCAGACAAGTGCCAGTGGAACAAGAGATGACAAGAACCAGATAAGTGACAGTGGAACAAGAGATGACAAGAACCAGACAAGTGACAGTGGAACAAGAGATGACAAGAACCAGATAAGTGACAGTGGAACAAGAGATAACAAGAACCAGATAAGTGACAGTGGAACAAGAGATGACAAGAACCAGATAAGTGACAGTGGAACAAGAGATGACAAGAACCAGATAAGTGCCAGTGGAACAAGAGATGACAAGAACCAGATAAGTGACAGTGGAACAAGAGATGACAAGAACCAGACAAGTGACAGTGGAACAAGAGATGACAAGAACCAAACAAGTGCCAGTGGAACAAGAGATGACAAGAACCAGATAAGTGACAGTGGAACAAGAGATGACAAGAACCAGACAAGTGACAGTGGAACAAGAGATGACAAGAACCAAACAAGTGCCAGTAGAACAAGAGATGACAAGAACCAAACAAGTGCCAGTAGAACAAGAGATGACAAGAACCAGACAAGTGACAGTGGAACAAGAGATGACAAGAACCAGACAAGTGCCAGTGGAACAAGAGATGACAAGAACCAGACAAGTGCCACTGGAACAAGAGATGACAAGAACCAGATAAGTGCCAGTGGAACAAGAGATGACAAGAACCAGATAAGTGACAGTGGAACAAGAGATGACAAGAACCAGACAAGTGACAGTGGAACAAGAGATGACAAGAACCAAACAAGTGCCAGTAGAACAAGAGATGACAAGAACCAAACAAGTGCCAGTAGAACAAGAGATGACAAGAACCAGACAAGTGACAGTGGAACAAGAGATGACAAGAACCAGACAAGTGCCAGTGGAACAAGAGATGACAAGAACCAGACAAGTGCCAGTGGAACAAGAGATGACAAGAACCAGACAAGTGATAGTGGAACAAGAGATGACAAGAACCAAACAAGTGCCAGTAGAACAAGAGATGACAAGAACCAAACAAGTGCCAGTAGAACAAGAGATGACAAGAACCAGACAAGTGCCAGTGGAACAAGAGATGACAAGAACCAGACAAGTGCCAGTGGAACAAGAGGTGACAAGAACCAGACAAGTGCCAGTGGAACAAGAGATGACAAGAACCAGACAAGTGCCAGTGGAACAAGAGATGACAAGAACCAGACAAGTGCCAGTGGAACAAGAGATGACAAGAACTAGACAAGTGACAGTGGAACAAGAGATGAGAAGAAGCTGGAGATGGATAGAACACACATTGAAGAAACCTTGTTCTAGAACACCCAGGGCAAGAGGTAGAGGAACACCAAGGAACAAATAGAGCAGAGAACTGCAGACAGAAGTGAAAAAAACCAAGTAAGTGATATCTGAAACAAAACATTCAAGATTATGCCAGTCTCATCAGCCTAAATAAAACAAACGTCATTCACACAAATATTATTTTTAGTTGACAAACACTTTAGTAGATTAAATAAATAATACTGACCATCCTCGACATATGATGTATGTGACTTACGGCCCCTCGAAATTACGATGGCCATCCCATTAATTATATTGTATTATTTTTGATTATTTTCTACATTGTCATAAACTTTATTTATTTATTTGTTCACTATTTTTTACAGCACAGTACTGCACAATAATGTAATTTATATGTTAAAAATGTTATATTTTAGCATTCAGACAAGTTAAATGTTAACATATCCTTATTGTGCATATAGTATAAAGGGATTTCCGACTTACGACAATTTCACTTACAATGGGTCGACGGAATGGAACCACATCGTAAGTCGAAGATAATCTGCACACATAAATGGGTATGGATAAGGGAGCAATACTAGAGACACTTAATGATCGCCTGTTAGAGAACGACACTGCAATAGATGAATTAACCAGGCTAAGAATGTTGGAATTTAGCATCAAATGCAAGACTAGCAGGATGTATGAGAGGGAGCATTGACCATGTGTACAACCCGCATGCTACAGGAATAGTTAGCATTCATACACTCAGGCATTTGCTGATGGAGACCGAGCACCTATGGGTTTGCTCAGAGTGCAATAATGTCAATTCTAATCAACAATATTTACTTTTCCTAAGATACACAGCTTAGTAAACACTTGAACAATATTCTTTAGTAAGCGAAACAGTGACTTCTTCATCAAACAACAGCTGATGCTGGTTGCATGACTCGATGAAAGGTAGGAGGTATCGATCTGTTAAACTCTTTGACAGTCAAACAGTTAATCACGTCGCTGTCTGAACTGGCCTTGAATATTAAAAAATCGATGTCATAGAAGGCTGTTACATATAAACCCTTCCCATAAAACTTGTCCTTCGTTTCTTGTGGGAGGAGTTGCCAGATGCCAAAGCCAAATCTGTGGAAGTTTGAGAATTTATGGTCAGTTAGTAATTAACAATGGATAAGTCAGCACATAACATATAATGATTCACTGAAGTATGACACACAAAAAAAGCTGTCAGTCGCAACAGGAAAATTCTCAAGTAACTTCAGAGCAGAGGCAGAGGCCTTAAAAACTGCAGCAGAAGTCCTAATGACAGAAGAGAGCTCAGAGACAAGTTGCTATCTTCTCAGATGCGATGTCAGTGATTGCAACTCTGAAGAATCAAAATTATGCCGTCCTGGATGTCTTAAGAGTAACACTTCAGCAATTCAAAAGAGCTGTGATACAGTGGATCCCTTCTCACTGCAACATCCCCGGAAATGAAGAGGCTGACAAATAGGCAAAAGAAAGGGGAAAGCTACCTCAACTTGACACAAGCATAACTTATGAAGAGGTCAAGAGTTTTATCAAGCGTAAATACAGGAGCAAGTGGGAAGCAGAACATTCAGGTCACATAAAATGATGTGCATCACCAGCTCAGCAGAAGTGAACAAGTTATAATCTCCAGACTTTGCACAGGCCACAACAGACTGGGATACCATCTATTCAACAAGTTAAAGATAGGAACTACTGACGAGTGTAACTGTGGCACAGATAAAATGCCAGCTTAACATCTACTTCAAAGATGCCCAACATATGAGTAACAGAGAAAGTACATATGGCCATCACCAGCACCATTCCTAGAAAAGCTCTATAGAGATATCAACAACCTCAAACTGACTACTGCTTTATCTGAACATATTCAAGTTGACGTCTGAGGATGGAAGAAGAAGAAGAAGAAGAAGAAGAAGAAGAGGTATGGATTTGGTAGATGAATGCAAGGATGACTTCTTCGATGTTCGCTCTCAAATAACCACATGTATTTCTCTTATAAAGATGGCAGTCAGTAATGCCTTCTCACGTCATATACAGTTTCTCCCTCAATTGGGCTGAAGGTCATGCTGCCACCTTGTACCTCTCATTGAACTGACAATTTTGGAGCATGTCTTCTTGTGTATGTCTGTCCTCCCCATATGGTCACATATCTGTCTGTCTGTCCTCCCCATATGGACACATATCTGTCTGTCTGACTGTCTGTCTGTCCTCCCATATGGACACATATCTGTCTGACTGACTGTCTGTCTGTCCTACCATATGGACACATATCTGTCTGTCTGTCCTCCCATATGGACACATATCTGTCTGTCTGTCTGTCCTCCCATATGGACACATATCTGTCTGTCTGACTGTCTGTCTGTCCTCCCATATGGACACATATCTGTCTGACTGACTGTCTGTCTGTCCTCCCATATGGACACATATCTGTCTGTCTGTCCTCCCCATATGGACACATATCTGTCTGTCTGTCTGTCCTCCCATATGGACACATATCTGTCTGTCTGACTGTCTGTCTGTCCTCCCATATGGACACATATCTGTCTGACTGACTGTCTGTCTGTCCTCCCATATGGACACATATCTGTCTGTCTGTCCTCCCATATGGACACATATCTGTCTGTTTGTCTGTCCTCCCATATGGACACATATCTGTCTGTCTGACTGTCTGTCCTCCCATATGGACACATATCTGTGTCCTCCCATATGGACACATATCTGTCTGTCTGTCCTCCCCATATGGACACATATCTGTCTGTCTGTCCTCCCCATATGGACACACATCTGTCTGTCCTCCCCATATGGACACATATCTGTCTGTCTGTCCTCCCCATATGGACACACATCTGTCTGTCCTCCCCATATGGACACATATCTGTCTGTCTGTCCTCCCCATATGGACACACATCTGTCTGTTCAATTTTCAGTTTGTTGAACAGATGGTATTTGAGTCTGTAATGGCTAGTTCTTTGTCTGAAAATTATTACTTGATCTCTTCTTGGTAATGTTTGGTATAGTTCTGCATTATCAAACTCTGGATGTTCCTTCTGCCATTTTTCTTTAAATGCAAGGACTGAGATACATTAATAATAAACTTGCACATGATTTCAAGAAAGTAAGTGAAAGATAATGATCTTAATAAAACCACAACCATTTATCAGCAACCAAGATCCCAAAAAAAAAAGAAAATAAAAAAATTCTTTTGAGTTTTTTTTCTTTTGGCCGAATGCCATCTCCAGCCACGGTCTGCTTCACGGTGCGGTCAAAAAGGCATGCACACCATCATTGTGGGCAGACGCCGGAACTGGTTTGGCCATGTCCGCAGAAGGGACCTGTAACTGTCTTTTTTCTCTTGTTGATGTGATCACTGGCCCAAGACAGTATACATGTTGTTAGATGTGTAGTGCGAGCGTATGATGAATTGAGTGTGGGTGCGAATGAAGACGCGAATGTGTTTAGGCTCGTATAGATGTAGATCCTGCAACCCATACTCTCACATGCAGTAATCAAGGATGCTTTGACACTGCAGGCATGTTTCAAGACATTTATTGACGGGAACACACATAATATCAACAGGAACAGTCAGTGTAACAAGGTCATGCTGACCTGACATCGATAGGTATACATTTGGCATTCAAAAAGGTAAACATCAGAATAGACGTGCATGGTCAATAGCAAAGTTCTTCAATAATGACAGTTCGTAGCGTCGCCCTTGGCGTCTCTGACTAAACGCGTCAGATGCCTTAGTCACTTGGACACATAGGTGCAACTTGGCACTCCCCGCCAATTGCACATATCAGGCTGTAGTATAATAGCCGAAAGCACAGGCCTCGTTCTGACGTCGGCCGTGTACTTCTGTTAAATAGGTTATCATCAACCCTGCAGTAATACTTATTGTAGATAGAAGTTCCGCCAATCTGCGGCTCCCACAATATATCTTCGTCACTGGATTTCTGGACAATATAAGACTAACAGTCTTGGATGGCTACCTCGAGCACAAATATATAAGTTCTGAAATGGCGGATCAGTGAGCTGCTGTTCACCCTAGGTAATCCTTTACATGTTCTGCCACCGAAAAGCGTAATAATGCATAAAGGTCGGTATTACCTGGCAAATGAATCCTCAGAACTAAACAAGGAATTCTGTCGTCATCCCGACGCACAGAGATTCACTGGGGAAAACTGCCATAGCAGTTACTTCGAAGATTCTCCCCGAAAAACAATGGACTCTTGGTCCCTTCAGAAAAACAGGACCTCCCGGCTTCCCGGAAGTATATCTCACTCCCGCTTAAAAAACCTTCCCATAGGCCTACGCCGAACTGTCAACCTCTGACCCTAAAGGTCAAACACAATGAATGAATAAACAAGGGAAGACAACCCCTAATCAACCTGACATCGCAGGTAAAGACACAATTATACTTATGATACAAACATAAGCAAATAACTTGACAGATGACTCCGTCGAAAATGACAGCAACATTACTACCACCCCCCTGTAAAAAAAAAAAATGCAATTTTTTTTTTTTTAATATGTTCATGAGCAAGATAGCACCAGTATCACTTCTGTGCTCATGCAAACAATGAACCTAATATCAGGTACAATAGAAGAGGGTACAAATCATCTCCCAACATAGGAGAAAATATTTCCTTTAAGCCAAACAAACTAAGGGATACCATTCAAGAAACCTAAGTTGCTGGCAATACCAATCATATATCAAACATTACTAAATAATATAATCATAGCAATATACAAATGTCAATGCTATTTTAGCAACATATCACTGATGGATGGACAAAATGAAATTTGTTAAATTATCTAAACATCATCCAAATACATTTGTATTACAACATATTATGATATTAAGGACAGACCTAAGTCTGAAAATATATCAGGAAAAACTAGGACACAAGATTTAACTGGAATCATGTGGGCATCTAGACAATATGTCCGCCATCACATTATCCGAACCACGGATAGCTCGCACCGTGAAATGGAAAGGCTGAAGAGCAATAGCATAACGAGTAGATCTCGAGCTCTTCAAATCCTTACTTTGCATAGCCGTAAGAGCTTTTTGGTCGGTTTCCATAAAGAAATGCGCGCCCAGAAGGAACCTTTGTAGCTTAAGAATGGACCAAACCATAGCCAACAATTCACGGTCCAAAACCGAGTAATTCCTTTCTGCCGCATTCAGCTTCCTAGAAATATACATTACAGGATGCAGAGTTCCTGAATATTCCTGCATTAGTGCCGCTCCAATGCCAGTGGAAGAGGCATCACTACGAAGGACAAAAGTCTTATCAATCGTCGGTAGTCTTAAGATAGGATGAGATGAGAACAAATTCTTAACCTGATCCAATGAAGATTGGCATTCTTGGGACCAACGCACCATATTAGGAGAACCTTTTTTCAATAACGTTGAAAGTGGTGCCATAATGGAGGACAGATTCTCAATGAATCTTCCATAGAATTGTATCAATCCCAAGAGACTACGCACTTGCTTTTTTGTCTTCGGAACCGAGATATTTAATATCTTTGAAATGTTTTGGTCCTCTGTCTTCAACAGACCATGACCAACTCGATGACCTAGGAAGGAAATTTCACTAAACCCAACAAAAGCTTTAGAGGGTTTAGCAGTCAAACTATGCTCACGTAGAGTAGATAGCAATTCCTTCAGACCCACATAGTGTTCTTCCCAAGTATCGCTGAAAAGACAGATGTCGTCTAAATATGCAATGACATCTGCACGATCTGATAGAATTCGTCGCATCATGCGCACGAAAGTCGCTGGGGCGTTCATAAGCCCGAAAGGCATAAAATTCCATTGAAACAGACCCCTAGGTGTCGAAAAAGCAGTGAGAGGTTTGGCGTGTTCCGTCAGTGGGACTTGCCAATAACCTTTCGACAAGTCTAGTTTAGTAAAGAATTTAGCTTTAGAAAGTCTAATAAGTAGATCATCTAATAACGGCATAGGTTCAGCATCGAACTTCGTAACTTGATTTAATTTGCGATAATCAACGCAAAGACGTATGTTATTGTCTTTCTTTCGAACAATAACTATCGACGAAGAATAAGCTGAAGTGGATGGTTCAATTATTTGTAGTTGAATCATTTCATCCAATTCTTTCTCGACTTGTGCTTGAAAATGAATAGGTATTGGGTATGGTCTTACTCTGATCGGATTACGATCAGTAAGTATGATGTCATGTTCTATGACATCTGTGTGTCCAGGAATGTCGGTAAGGACATCCTGATATGATTGTAACGTAGAGGATACTTGACGTTGTTCCTCAAAAGACAAGTTGGAAGAGACTGTAACGTCTCTCCACGATTCCGTTGAAGTAAGTGGAATCGCAGGAAGAGGTAAGTTCACGTCAGAAAAAATAGTTTCCTCATCCTGTATAACGGACAGGGATGAGATGTGACCATGTTGAACTGGAGAGTCGTCCGTCGCCTGGAAAATAGGCTGTAAATAGTCTGGACGTTCAATAAACTCTGTTAGCATATTTATATGGAAGGTTTTATGCCTTCCATCCACATCGACAATATAGTCGACATCAGAAATTTTCGAGACTATAGTGTATGGACCCTTCCAAGAAATGAGAAGTCTATTCTCTCTTGAGGGCAGTAAGACATATGCTTTGTCTCCAGGACAAAGTTGACGTAGGCGTCTTTTCTTATTAGCAAATCGCCTAGCTTTTTCTTTCGCAAATTCGGAAGATGAAGTTGCTAACCTGCACGATTCGATAATCTTTTCTCTAAGAGCTATAACATATTCATATGACGATTGTGTATCATCGTCAATATTATCGGAAGTTATCAAATCGTGTAACAAGGACATTGGCCCGCGCGGTTGCGCGCCAAAGACAAGTTCGAAAGGAGAAAACCCTGTATGCTCGTTGGGAACCTCTCTATAGGCAAAGAGGACTGCAGGTAAAACCCTGTCCCAATCTTCAGGATGATCCTCCGTTATCTTGCCAAGTAAGTTCTTTAGTGTCCTGTTAAGACGTTCTACCAATCCATTGGACATTGGATGATAAATACTACTGAGAGACCTTTTAATGTCTAGCGTAGCCATTACCTGAGACATAACGTCCGAAATTAACTGAGTGCCGTGATCCGACAGTATTTCTCCGGGGAATCCCAGACGAGAAAATACGAGCCAAAGAGCATCAGCGATATCGACAGTTGATATGCTCTTCAGAGGAATAGCCTCTGGCCAACGCGTGCACATGTCCACGCAAGTGAGGATAAATTGGTGTCCTCTGGCTGACTTAATTTTGAACGGACCAATGATGTCTATAGCCATTTTCTGAAACGGCCGAATCGGAATATCTGCAGCCTGAATAGGAGCAGCATGTCTCGGACCCCTAGACTTGACCTCTTGACAAATTTTGCAAGATCGGCAATAAATTCGGATGTCTTTATTCACGAATGGCCAAAAGAATGACGCAAGGACTCTAGTTTTAGTTCTGGAAAAACCCATGTGTCCAGCACACTGAGAATCGTGTGCATGCCGAAGAATTAAGGCTCTCATACACTTAGGCACAAGAATTTGCGAATGCATAGACTTGTCCGAGTGTTGTACCATTCGTACCAATATACCATTCTTCATAGTAATATACGATTTGTGATTCGTATTTTGATTGGGATCCCCTTTCTTTGCAAGAAGGAAGTATTTCTTCAAAGAAGGATCCTCTTCTTGACGTTTAACAAACGAGTCATGGGAAATCACCAAGTGCTCGTCTTGGCTATCAACTTCATTACTATTATCAGATGAAGTTGGGGGATTAAGAGCTTGAGCTCTTGTCACCACTGCATTGACCGTTTGAATGTTTTTTTCTTCCCAACTAGAAATTTGTTGCGGGGTGCATTCCTTAACCCCATGAATACGACCGATTATAAGATCCGCAATAGGATTAGGAAGAAGACATGCATGGACATCTCCTGTGAAGAAAGGAGTGTCAATCCTAATAATAGCAGTAGGATAGCTTTCCATAGTACCACCAAATGTAACACATTTGATTGTTTTTCCAGTGGCACAGCAAGGATCTATCAGAGACTCCTTAACCCCGACGGTAGTACATCCCGAATCGAAAAGTACTGAGACTAGCCTATCATTTATTAGACCTTTATGTAAGATGAGAGATCCTCTCCCATCATGCGCAACTGTAGCAGGTAGAGCAGGAAGAGGGTGACCACAACTTAGCGTAGATACAGTTGATGAGTCAAACAATGTTAAGCATTGGGGGCATTCAGTTGCTCTCCCAAAATCGAAAGCACAACCAGTGATAGCCCTAGAGTTACCACTATCATTTACTGTATTACAGGCTCCATCAAACTCTTGTTGCGCAGAGTTTGCCTGTTGGTAAGGTCTTTTCTTGTTAAACCTAGGTCTACCTCGATTATCATTTCCCCTGTAATTATTTTGACTATCATTTCCCCTGTAATTATTTCGACTATCATTTCCCCTGTAATTATTATATCATATTGTATCCCTATTGTAATCATCATTCCGGTTTGAATCCCGGTTTCTAAATTCACCATCGTCATAATCTTGACGTCGAGAATGATTACCTCGAAAATTTGAATAGTTATTATTTGGATAGCCTTTGCGAAAGTGTCTCAAATTATTACCACTAAAATTACGAGAACTACCATCTTGTCTCCACTGCATAGACGAAGAACCATCATGTGTTGGATTACTCCGCTTCTGAGTGTAATTTTGATTACTTCCCCTATTCCAATTTTGTTGAGCACCCTGAAATTTTTTTTTGAAATTAGGGCCATATGGTGTTGCCGAAGCAGCTGGCAACCCTTCTTTCACTTTAGAATTGCTAACTGTAGCATGGGGATGTGCTGTGGCATACTGACAACAGTATTCCTCCATTTCTTTTAAGTTTTTAGGCTTACGCTCATGAAGGAATGCAAGAAAAGAATCATTAACAGATGACAAAACCTTATCTCGCAATAATAAGTCCATTAGACCTTCATATGTTTTCTCAATCTGAGACAACTCAACCCATCGTGTAAATGTACGACGTATCTTTGTAACAAAATCAGAGAAATCTACTCCATTTTCTGGCAACATTGTCCTAAAACGAAGACGATAGTCTTCTTGTTTTAGTTGATATTTTTTTAGTAATGCTGCCCTGACAACATCATAATTAGTCCTCTCATGTTCGTCTATTGTCATAAGAGTAGTCACTGTGTCACCTGTAAAAAATGGCATCAGTTGTTCAACATATTTTTCCTTTTTTATGTTATGCGTATCGCACAAAAATTGGAATCTATCTAGATAATCTGCTACGTCATCCTTTAAAGGATTGAAATGAGGCAATTTAATCCTACTAACAAACTCCCTTGTCGTACTCGAAGTTGTTTGCTGAGCACCCGTACTCGCCAATTTCAATTTCTCTAACTCCAAAGTTGCGAGTTTTTCATCAAGTTCCATCTTCTGTTTTCTTTCCTCATGTTCCATTTTTCTGATTTCAGCCTCAGCTTTCCTCTCCTCTGCAGCAGCTTGAGCTTTCCTCTCCTCTGCAGCAGCTTCTTTGTCTAATCTCTTCTGTTCCACTTCTTTGTCTAATCTCTTTTGTTCAGCTTCTTTGTCTAATCTCTTTTGTTCAGCTTCAAATCTCCTTTCCTCCACCTGCATCTGCAATTTCTTTTGTTCAGCAGCAATATTAGCTTCTCTGTCTAGCCTTTTTTGTTCCGCCGCAGCTTCTCTTTCTAATCTTTTCTCTTCAGCCTGAGCTTTTTTCTCTTCTGCAGCTAATGCTTTGTCATACTGAGCAACAGCCCATTGTTCTAACTGTTGACCAGTCTTATCAAGGGCTCTCCCTTGTGTAATAAAGTAGTCCAATGTAGACATCTTGTCTACTGAGATCAGTAACTTGCAGAAGCAAATATATTAAATTATCCCACTTTAATGGGAGACAAGTCTGAAATGATAGACTTGTATACTCACTTCACTTTCTTTCACACTCTTAGTCTTGTTTATAATGTACCCAAAAAATCACCTGAGTACCTGTGGAAAAAAAATTCCCTTATATCCCACTCACTATGGGCACAAGTCTTTTTTATAAAGAACTTGAATATGTATTTCACCTTGTCTCAATCTTTGTAGATAACAAGTCTTTTATCAAAGAACTTGTATAAATATCTTATATAATATTATTTAACAAACTCTATATGAAGAGTCTACCTTATCAATAATATCAAAACATGACCAAGTATGTGTATGTAGACTGTGCATGACAGTAATGTAGTACAACCAAAAAAAAAATACAAAGACAAAAATACAAAACAATACAAATGGCAACACTGTTTTAACCAAAAATGTGTAGAGAAATACACAAGAAAGGAGAGACCTACAGAATACAAACAAAACAAATCGACAATCAAAACTGAAAAACAGACAAAATATTACAAAAACAACGTTAAGTACAATTACATCACAGCTAACATCAATAGCGACCAATTGTCACTAGCAAATTTCCAAATTAAGAAAATTTGCACCTACAGAACGCTTACAGTAAGCCTCGATCAAGTGGCATATTTACCGTAAGACCCACCAACCGAAAAACCCGCAGAAAAATACACAAAAACAGTAGAAGTAACATAATATAGCAATCAATTTCAATGTGTTGCAGAACAAGTTCAGTCACAGCTGAAACTAAAATAAATTCCTTGCTCCTTGCGAACACAGAAACGAAATGTCAAACGCGCACTGAACGTCAAATCCACTGTAACATAAAGTGGTATTCACGAACCAAAGTTACTATGACCTTCTCAAATTAGGGCTTGCACATTGAATGTTTACAATTTCCACGTACTGTTTACAGACACTTGACCTCCAACAATGTAGCTTGAATGCTCTGACCTAGAAAAGTCTGTTGTTGAATGAAACGTGTAACAACCAGCAGTACTGTTTACAATAGGAACCCGCCTTCTATGCAGTTATGGTCCACGTAGCAAATGCCTAGTAGTTAACTTCAGTACATGTCTTGTTATGCTTTATGTAGCATTATAATATAAATGCTCGTACTGTTTATTTGGGTCAACCGTTGATGACCTATATCTGTCCTGTTGTAGCCAAAACTTGCAAGTGTAGAATTAGCGCTGTGTGTTACGGCTGTCCCGTGTGTAGCTTAGACCCACAGATCAGAAGTGTAATGTGTACTTGTCCTTCTTGTAACTTTCTCGACAAAACTGGAGACATCATACATGTAACAGCCAACCAGGAATGTAAATTTCTGGATCCATAAATGTCAACAATAATGTCAAATGCTCGCTCTGTTCTTTTTAAACCCACAGATCTGGTCCATCAGAAATGTAAGTTTCTAGGCCACATTGGCGACAAGAAATGTATCATAAGAGCCCACGTAACTGGTCCACCAGAAATGTAACTGTCTTTTTTCTCTTGTTGATGTGATCACTGGCCCAAGACAGTATACATGTTGTTAGATGTGTAGTGCGAGCGTATGATGAATTGAGTGTGGGTGCGAATGAAGACGCGAATGTGTTTAGGCTCGTATAGATGTAGATCCTGCAACCCATACTCTCACATGCAGTAATCAAGGATGCTTTGACACTGCAGGCATGTTTCAAGACATTTATTGACGGGAACACACATAATATCAACAGGAACAGTCAGTGTAACAAGGTCATGCTGACCTGACATCGATAGGTATACATTTGGCATTCAAAAAGGTAAACATCAGAATAGACGTGCATGGTCAATAGCAAAGTTCTTCAATAATGACAGTTCGTAGCGTCGCCCTTGGCGTCTCTGACTAAACGCGTCAGATGCCTTAGTCACTTGGACACATAGGTGCAACTTGGCACTCCCCGCCAATTGCACATATCAGGCTGTAGTATAATAGCCGAAAGCACAGGCCTCGTTCTGACGTCGGCCGTGTACTTCTGTTAAATAGGTTATCATCAACCCTGCAGTAATACTTATTGTAGATAGAAGCTCCGCCAATCTGCGGCTCCCACAATATATCTTCGTCACTGGATTTCTGGACAATATAAGACTAACAGTCTTGGATGGCTACCTCGAGCACAAATATATAAGTTCTGAAATGGCGGATCAGTGAGCTGCTGTTCACCCTAGGTAATCCTTTACATGTTCTGCCACCGAAAAGCGTAATAATGCATAAAGGTCGGTATTACCTGGCAAATGAATCCTCAGAACTAAACAAGGAATTCTGTCGTCATCCCGACGCACAGAGATTCACTGGGGAAAACTGCCATAGCAGTTACTTCGAAGATTCTCCCCGAAAAACAATGGACTCTTGGTCCCTTCAGAAAAACAGGACCTCCCGGCTTCCCGGAAGTATATCTCACTCCCGCTTAAAAAACCTTCCCATAGGCCTACGCCGAACTGTCAACCTCTGACCCTAAAGGTCAAACACAATGAATGAATAAACAAGGGAAGACAACCCCTAATCAACCTGACATCGCAGGTAAAGACACAATTATTCTTATGATACAAACATAAGCAAATAACTTGACAGATGACTCCGTCGAAAATGACAGCAACAGGACCCTAACACCATCACCAGAACTGCTATGCTATAGACCCCAGAAGGACGATGAAAGACAGGCAGACCAAAGACAACCTGGCGGAGAACAGTGGAGGCTGAGATGCAAAGCATGAACCACAGTTGGGCACAGCATAAAGGATGGTCACTGGCCAAGCAAAATGGGGACATTTTGTTGCTGCCCTACAAGACGTCACTAGGCGTGATGGCCAATGACTGCTTTGTCAGTCAGGGGCTTAGGATCCAAGAAGAAGGAGAGGAAGACTCCTTTCGGTTTTGCTTTTAGTGTATCATGAGCCTCCTTACTTGAGCCTCTATGATTCATCTTAGTGTGTCATGAGCCTCCTTACTTGAGCCTCTATGATTGATCTTAGTGTGTCATGAGCCTCCTTACTTGAGCCTCTATGATTCATCTTAGTGTGTCATGAGCCTCTTTACTTGAGCCTCTATGATTGATCTTAGTGTGTCATGAGCCTCCTTACTTGAGCCTCTATGATTGATCTTAGTGTGTCATGAGTCTCCTTACTTGAGCCTCTATGACTGATATGTGTGTCATGAGCCTCCTTACTTGAGCCTCTATGATTGATCTTATCTTTACCATTCAGCTTCCCCAAGGAGCAAAAGGCCATCAACAAACATCTGTCAAGTCTTCCTGTCCTGTGTCAAGTCTTCCTGTCCTGTGTCAAGTCTTCCCTGTCCTGTGTCAAGTCTTCCCTGTCCTGTGTCAAGTCTTTCCTGTCCTGTGTCAAGTCTTCCTGTCCTGTGTCAAGTCTTTCCTGTCCTGTGTCAAGTCTTTCCTGTCCTGTGTCAAGTCTTTCCTGTCCTGTGTCAAGTCTTCCTGTCCTGTGTCAAGTCTTTCCTGTCCTGTGTCAAGTCTTTCCTGTCCTGTGTCAAGTCTTCCTGTCCTGTGTCAAGTCTTCCTGTCCTGTGTCAAGTCTTCCTGTCCTGTGCCATCAGCTAAAGCTCTTTCCATGTCTTCTTCATTCCATTTATTTGTGTCTCCATTTCTCTTCTCCATATTTTTATTCAGGTTTCCCTCTACCTCTTGTACCCTGGTAATTCCAAAAGACGGAGTACCAGTAAAGCTGCCAACAGGTTATCTCAGTGTATCTCCTATCCATTACCAGCATATGTCTGATCTAATCCTATCCATTACTAGCATATGTCTGATCTAATCCTATCCATCGCCAGCATATGTCTGATCTAATCCTATCCATCGCCAGCATATGTCTGATATAATCCTATCCATTACCAGCATATGTCTGATCTAATCCTATCCATTACCAGCATATGTCTGATCTAATCCTATCCATTACCAGCATATGTCTGATCTAATCCTATCCATTACCAGCATATGTCTGATCTAATCCTATCCATCGCCAGCATATGTCTGATCTAATCCTATCCATCGCCAGCATATGTCTGATCTAATCCTATCCATCGCCAGCATATGTCTGATATAATCCTATCCATCACCAGCATATGTCTGATCTAATCCTATCCATCGCCAGCATATGTCTGTCTGATCTTATGATTCTGCCACGTAAACTTTTGCCCTTACCCCAAGTTATTAAAAATAAGTGCTGACATAAACTCACACCTGGAATATCATTTTAGTTACAGAACAACAACTTCTTGTTTATAAATTACTTACCGAACAATGACTCCATCTACTGCTGCGCTGAACTCAACATGGATATCGCCAAAGCCGTCATTTTTATACACACCAATATAATCTTTCCAGCTTCGGAATGGTTTTAGTCCAACCTTATACACAGGGAGTGGGCTAGTTTGACGTGGCTGCCAGGGTTTAGGGAAGTTGCAGATTGTTGATATATCCAACCAAGGTTCAAGTCCCAGTATGGTGTCAGTGATGTAACTCTGAAGGGACATTCTGTTGGACACAGAAGTAAAGGCCCTATAGCAGATACTGTAATAGGGGAGTGAAGTGTTAGAGACTTCACTACACCCACAATCATCATCTTGTTCCTGTATGCTCATAATGAAGCATTGAACCACCATTACTGCTGGTCCCCTTACAGGAAGCCTGCATCAAGCATTCACATACCCACACCCCCCCTCCCCGCAGTGGTGGTTTCTGTCACAATTTGTTTTACATGATGAAACTGCCAACCTCATATAGGTCACCTTGTATGACATGCCTGACAGTGCTGTAGTCCTATCTTATTTTTGTCTCTTTAGAGGCCCCTGGCAATTACACAGGGCCTTCATAATATTGGGTCCAGCTTTACGAGGTGGACTGAACAGTTCTTTTCCTTGCTGCCTTTGCCTTCCTCAACTCAAGAACAAAGTCAAGTTCCCATATACAGCTGGATAAACTGAAGTGTATTGCTACCAGGTTTCAAACCCAGAACCTGGTAACTTTGACCACTCTGGAAAATTAGAAACAACTCAAATTCTGTGTGATGATTAAATACTCTTCTTCAGGGAACTTCATTTTCCAAGTTCTTTAAGATACAGAGTGTCCATCACACACTTTTTCTTATAGTTCCTTCATAGTTACAATAAGGGGTCACCCCCGATGTAGTTCAAGGAGGTCTCTGCGGAGACATATAAAGAATGTGATTACTGTTCCTTCAGTCATGTCGTACTAACATGAGGTCAATACGGGCTGGCAAATTTCTCATGTCAAATAAATTGTTACAGACACCACAGCTGCAAGCATATTTATATTGATGAAGGCTTCTTGTGATAAGGAGGTCATCTGCAGGGGTAGCCACCTGCTTCAAAAGGAGTGTAAAAGGCATGAAATGGTTAAAAGCAAACATGAGACACTTTAAGCAGTTTCTAAATGGTGCGACGAAACCAGCTCCAAGGTCAATCCCAACAAAGCCTGTGTGCTTTGGTGTTCCTTGAATAACTCCATACTGAAAGCAGATCTTCCAGACATTACTCTCAGTGGACAGAAAATTGAAAGGCAGGACAAGATGAAATACTTTGCCGTAACTTTCGATCGCGGGCGATTGTATAAGCACCATGTTGATCACATCATACAGAAGTGCAAGAGAGGTCTGGCAGCCCTAAAAACAATGGCTGCAGCGCACCTGGAGCAGAGACTACTGTTTCTCCTGTATCATCAGCTGGTCTTGTCTGTAATCGAGTATGGCCTGGGAATACTCATGCTGTCAATATCACAATGTGAACTACAGATTGAAGGGATGTGTATAGACTTGGGCTGTACACGAGATACATGCAATGATGTGGCACATGCTTGGATTGCTGTCAATTAGATCCAGATATACGATGGCCCAGGTAAAAGCGTACATGCGAGTAACCACAGACAAAAGGCATCCCCTGCATGGGAACATAGCTGACATCAAAGGTGCAAGAATACAGAGGGGGATGTCATGGATGGTGCAGGCCGAGGAGACTATTAGACAGGTGACGCCAGTTGAAAATATATTCAAGGGAGAAGAGTGGAGTAAGTCAGATGAGAGCTGGATGAACTACCAGCAAGTCATCATCAGCCTTGGTAGAGAGTGCAAAACTTGGGCCAATGGGAGAGCAGAGCTGGAAATTGATCAACTGATAAATGATAATGCTAGGATGATGATACCATTGTGTACACTGATGGGTCTGTAATAATAAATTAGGGTGGGGCTTCTCCGCTAGAGTAAAGGGCAGAACCATCATTGAACATAGCGGGGCTTACATGATAACAACCTTCAGCATGAGAATGGAGGTAGAGACAGTTACTGTTGCCTTAAGATGGCTGTCTGAGACTTTAATAACAAAGGCAGTTATTGTATCAGACTCACAATTCTTGCTTCGAAAGGTCCAAAGTGGATGGCTTCAACATGAATGGAAAACCTCCATAGAAGCATCAAATCTTCAAGAACATATGGATCTACTGTCCTCGTCATGCAGGGGTACATGGCAATGAAAGAGCTGACAGACTAGCGTCAAGAGCACCCATAGAAGGTGCATTGGACATGGATAAGAGAGAAATACTGAAGGCAATTAGAGAATGACACTGCAATCGATGAATCATCAAGGCTAAGACTGCTGGAATTTGGCATCAAACGTAAGACCAGCAGGGATGGACGATGAGAGGACGCATCCGGCCTGGGTACAACCAGTGCGCAACAGCAACAATTAGCATTCATACCCTTTGACATTTGCTGAGGGAGACTGAGCACCTATGGGTTTGAACGGAGTGCAATGACGTCGATTCTGATCAACAATTACAAAAGTAAAAAGAGATGAACTAACAGTATGGGGTCATAAAAGACGGAAACAAAAACCCTTCATTGAAACAGGAAGTGGGCAGATATATTTCTGCCCTTCTTTCTGCAGTCCAGTTACTCTCTTGACACTGTATGGTTGTCAGCAGTATGTTCATCATTCTGCATTCACATTTTATAGTTCAAAGTGGAGTGAGTTCAAATCCAAACACAGGAGGATGACAAAATGGCTCTGATTTGATGTTTCAGGCAAATGATGTGAAACTAAATTGTTGCTGCTTTGATGTGTCTGGGACACTGACATTTTCTCTGATTTGACGTGTGAGACATACTGTTATATCAATAAATATAATTTTCTTTGATTTAACATCTCAGACATATTAATAAATACAATTTTCTTTCATTTATCATCTTGGACATGTTAAATAAAATTTTCTCAAATTTGATGTCTTAGACTTTCTGTTAAAATCAAATTTTCTCAGATTTGACATCTCAGGCCTTCTGTTAAAATCAAATTTTCTTTGATTTGACATCTTAGGCCTTCTGTTAAAATCAAATTTTCTCAGATTTAACATCTTAGGCCAGTTTTATTTAACTTTACTTGCCTCAGTGAAGGCCAGTAGAGCAAAAGATGAGAAGATGACACTAGCGATGGATTAGCCAACACTGAGAGCAAAAGATGAGAAGACGACACTAGCGATGGATTAGCCAACACTGAGAGCAAAAGATGAGAAGACGACACTAGCGATGGATTAGCCAACACTGAGAGCAAAAGATGAGAAGACGACACTAGCGATGGATTAGCCAACACTGAGAGCAAAAGATGAGAAGACGACACTAGCGCTGGATTAGCCAACACTGAGAGCAAAAGATGAGAAGACGACACTAGCGATGGATTAGCCAACACTGAGAGCAAAAGATGAGAAGATGACACTAGCGATGGATTAGCCAACACTGAGAGCAAAAGATGAGAAGACGACACTAGCGATGGATTAGCCAACACTGAGAGCAAAAGATGAGAAGACGACACTAGCGATGGATTAGCCAACACTGAGAGCAAAAGATGAGAAGACGACACTAGCGATGGATTAGCCAACACTGAGAGCAAAAGATGAGAAGACGACACTAGCGCTGGATTAGCCAACACTGAGAGCAAAAGATGAGAAGACGACACTAACGATGGATTAGCCAACACTGAGAGCAAAAGATGAGGAGAAAACGACACTAGCAATGGATTAACCAACACTGAGAGCAAAAGATGAGAAGACGACACTAGCGATGGATTAGCCAATGTGGTAAAGTGGAATGTTATAAATATTTATAGGGGACTTAGTGTACTGACTGAGATCAGCTGTGAAGGTATCTGTATCTAATAAGTGTGGTGTATTACAGATGACCTTACTTGCTACCACATTTATACCTCAGTCAGAATTATTCTGGAATATTGTGATGACTACGTTAAATGTCTAGGGTTATGAAAATGATGAAGTGTAAGTCACAACAACAACAGACAGATAAACAATTTAATTTATTCTACAACACTTTACAACTCTGTGACACTCACACACATATAACACTCTATAAGACTATCTTAAATGAGTCAAGTGATTAAGTTTAAAAATATATGTATTAATTCTTGTCAATAATGGATATCCTGATTCAACTACACAGTGAACCAGGAATCACAATCAAATGTAATTACAAGTATTATTTACACAGTTTATATATATGAACTTTGTATTGACATAGTTTATTATTATTATTCTATGTGTGTAATTTGTGCAGTAGTAATATGAGGTAATACTGGTTTTGTTCAAGCTTGGTTGTTGTTTTTCATCATGACTTCAAGTGTTTGATTATCGGGGAAATAGTATTGGGAAACTTTCACAGTTCCTGTCATTTGAACTAATTAATTGTCCCTCTGTGGTTAACAAAATGTCAATTTTTGAGGGGGCACATAATGTTTAGCTACTCTGGCCACAGAAGCTTATCTTTCGTGATGGCGGCAGGAAAAGACTCCTCTGCTCGATTGCTTCACTGTGTTCTGGAGACACCTCACTGGTCGCTATCGGGACCCAGGAGTATGCTGTCAGCCTCTGGATTCAGCAAAACCCAGACCAGGTGCTGCTTCAATAACTAGGACCACAGTCCCACAATTCATGGAAATAATACACAGATACGTTGACTGGCGATGAATAATGGCACAAATTCCGATCTGCCTCTGTCCCAGACTTTTATTTCGAAAAATATGATCTGGCTCTCAACGCACTGTTTCTTAGTAAGTTTATTTTAAAGTGTGGCACTGACCTGACGCTCCTAATTGACTATATTGTCGGGTCTAACCAATCGGGCCATGTTTACCCAGCTTTTCAAAAAAAGTACCCTTACTACCGTTTCCCTAACAACAAAGAATTAGTATTTATAGTCCGACTAATCGTGTTTAGCCTTACATTTATTTCTATCCAATCAAATAGGATTTTACATGGTGGCCCATTTCCCGTAAAATGGTGGTTTCAAAACCTGCCACTGCGCAATTCTGATTTTGGTGTTGTCTGACAGCACCACCATTTTATTTTGGCTATAATTTGTTAATTCCTAGACTATTTGCGTAACGTTTAACATATTCTTTGTCAGCAAGTCCTAAGGAACCCAATTATATAAATTTAAGGGAGCTAGGTGGCTGCGTTCAAAATGTGCATTTTCTTCTACCTCCTGTTCACTTCGATATGATGTGGTGTCTGGGTACTGTCAGGCTTTCAAACGTAAACCAGTATAATGTCATGTTTCCCAATAAGCATTTTTCAGGTTTTTAAACCTAACTCTCGTATGGGTAGTGTTTTTTTTTTATCACTGTCCATCTGAAAAAAAGTATTGCTTCTGGCCTTTCGCTTGGTGAGGGTGGCATTAATTGTATATCGCGAGACGCGTGTTAGGGTGGCATGCGTTCCTGCTTTCAGCCCTCACTCTCTCTTTCTATCCTAAGTCCATCTGTCCTTTCGTTTATGTTAACGTAGTGTAATTAATGCTAGTATTAATTTAGGTCATTAATCAGCTTGCGTATCTCAAGGTTTTCTTAGAAATGCAGTACACGTTTTATTGTAGAAAGCGTGTAGTGATGCAGTAGGCTTTACTATCAACGTGAAACGTTACAATTTGCAGACGAAGTAGAAAACAAGGGTTTTTATTGTTCAACTAGCATGACGTTCTATTAACACAGGCGTACGCTATTGGAAAGCACAGGTCTTTAACCATTTCTCTTTCCTTTTATTGAATTTATGTGTTAGGCTTTACATTTACCTCTTAATTTATATATGTGGATTTAGAATGTGTCACGACAGCCAACACTGAGAGCAAAAGATGAGAAGATGACACTAGCGATGGATTAGCCAACACTGAGAGCAAAAGATGAGAAGACGACACTAGCGATGGATTAGCCAACACTGAGAGCAAAAGATGAGAAGACGACACTAGCGATGGATTAGCCAACACTGAGAGCAAAAGATGAGAAGACGACACTAGCGCTGGATTAGCCAACACTGAGAGCAAAAGATGAGAAGACGACACTAGCGATGGATTAGCCAACACTGAGAGCAAAAGATGAGAAGATGACACTAGCGATGGATTAGCCAACACTGAGAGCAAAAGATGAGAAGACGACACTAGCGATGGATTAGCCAACACTGAGAGCAAAAGATGAGAAGACGACACTAGCGATGGATTAGCCAACACTGAGAGCAAAAGATGAGAAGACGACACTAGCGATGGATTAGCCAACACTGAGAGCAAAAGATGAGAAGACGACACTAGCGCTGGATTAGCCAACACTGAGAGCAAAAGATGAGAAGACGACACTAGCGATGGATTAGCCAACACTGAGAGCAAAAGATGAGGAGAAAACGACACTAGCAATGGATTAACCAACACTGAGAGCAAAAGATGAGAAGACGACACTAGCGATGGATTAGCCAATGTGGTAAAGTGGAATGTTATAAATATTTATAGGGGACTTAGTGTACTGACTGAGATCAGCTGTGAAGGTATCTGTATCTAATAAGTGTGGTGTATTACAGATGACCTTACTTGCTACCACATTTATACCTCAGTCAGAATTATTCTGGAATATTGTGATGACTACGTTAAATGTCTAGGGTTATGAAAATGATGAAGTGTAAGTCACAACAACAACAGACAGATAAACAATTTAATTTATTCTACAACACTTTACAACTCTGTGACACTCACACACATATAACACTCTATAAGACTATCTTAAATGAGTCAAGTGATTAAGTTTAAAAATATATGTATTAATTCTTGTCAATAATGGATATCCTGATTCAACTACACAGTGAACCAGGAATCACAATCAAATGTAATTACAAGTATTATTTACACAGTTTATATATATGAACTTTGTATTGACATAGTTTATTATTATTATTCTATGTGTGTAATTTGTGCAGTAGTAATATGAGGTAATACTGGTTTTGTTCAAGCTCGGTTGTTGTTTTTCATCATGACTTCAAGTGTTTGATTATCGGGGAAATAGTATTGGGAAACTTTCACAGTTCCTGTCATTTGAACTAATTAATTGTCCCTCTGTGGTTAACAAAATGTCAATTTTTGAGGGGGCACATAATGTTGAGCTACTCTGGCCACAGAAGCTTATCTTTCGTGATGGCGGCAGGAAAAGACTCCTCTGCTCGATTGCTTCACTGTGTTCTGGAGACACCTCACTGGTCGCTATCGGGACCCAGGAGTATGCTGTCAGCCTCTGGATTCAGCAAAACCCAGACCAGGTGCTGCTTCAATAACTAGGACCACAGTCCCACAATTCATGGAAATAATACACAGATACGTTGACTGGCGATGAATAATGGCACAAATTCCGATCTGCCTCTGTCCCAGACTTTTAGTTCGAAAAATATGATCTGGCTCTCAACGCACTGTTTCTTAGTAAGTTTATTTTAAAGTGTGGCACTGACCTGACGCTCCTAATTGACTATATTGTCGGGTCTAACCAATCGGGCCATGTTTACCCAGCTTTTCAAAAAAAGTACCCTTACTACCGTTTCCCTAACAACAAAGAATTAGTATTTATAGTCCGACTAATCGTGTTTAGCCTTACATTTATTTCTATCCAATCAAATAGGATTTTACATGGTGGCCCATTTCCCGTAAAATGGTGGTTTCAAAACCTGCCACTGCGCAATTCTGATTTTGGTGTTGTCTGACAGCACCACCATTTTATTTTGGCTATAATTTGTTAATTCCTAGACTATTTGCGTAACGTTTAACATATTCTTTGTCAGCAAGTCCTAAGGAACCCAATTATATAAATTTAAGGGAGCTAGGTGGCTGCGTTCAAAATGTGCATTTTCTTCTACCTCCTGTTCACTTCGATATGATGTGGTGTCTGGGTACTGTCAGGCTTTCAAACGTAAACCAGTATAATGTCATGTTTCCCAATAAGCATTTTTCAGGTTTTTAAACCTAACTCTCGTATGGGTAGTGTTTTTTTTTTATCACTGTCCATCTGAAAAAAAGTATTGCTTCTGGCCTTTCGCTTGGTGAGGGTGGCATTAATTGTATATCGCGAGACGCGTGTTAGGGTGGCATGCGTTCCTGCTTTCAGCCCTCACTCTCTCTTTCTATCCTAAGTCCATCTGTCCTTTCGTTTATGTTAACGTAGTGTAATTAATGCTAGTATTAATTTAGGTCATTAATCAGCTTGCGTATCTCAAGGTTTTCTTAGAAATGCAGTACACGTTTTATTGTAGAAAGCGTGTAGTGATGCAGTAGGCTTTACTATCAACGTGAAACGTTACAATTTGCAGACGAAGTAGAAAACAAGGGTTTTTATTGTTCAACTAGCATGACGTTCTATTAACACAGGCGTACGCTATTGGAAAGCATGGGTCTTTAACCATTTCTCTTTCCTTTTATTGAATTTATGTGTTAGGCTTTACATTTACCTTTTAATTTATATATGTGGATTTAGAATGTGTCACGACAGCCAACACTGAGAGCAAAAGATGAGAAGATGACACTAGCGATGGATTAGCCAACACTGAGAGCAAAAGATGAGAAGACGACACTAGCGATGGATTAGCCAACACTGAGAGCAAAAGATGAGAAGACGACACTAGCGATGGATTAGCCAACACTGAGAGCAAAAGATGAGAAGACGACACTAGCGCTGGATTAGCCAACACTGAGAGCAAAAGATGAGAAGACGACACTAGCGATCGATTAGCCAACACTGAGAGCAAAAGATGAGAAGATGACACTAGCGATGGATTAGCCAACACTGAGAGCAAAAGATGAGAAGATGACACTAGCGATGGATTAGCCAACACTGAGAGCAAAAGATGAGAAGACGACACTAGCGATGGATTAGCCAACACTGAGAGCAAAAGATGAGAAGACGACACTAGCGATGGATTAGCCAACACTGAGAGCAAAAGATGAGAAGACGACACTAGCGCTGGATTAGCCAACACTGAGAGCAAAAGATGAGAAGACGACACTAGCGATGGATTAGCCAACACTGAGAGCAAAAGATGAGGAGAAAACGACACTAGCAATGGATTAACCAACACTGAGAGCAAAAGATGAGAAGACGACACTAGCGATGGATTAGCCAATGTGGTAAAGTGGAATGTTATAAATATTTATAGGGGACTTAGTGTACTGACTGAGATCAGCTGTGAAGGTATCTGTATCTAATAAGTGTGGTGTATTACAGATGACCTTACTTGCTACCACATTTATACCTCAGTCAGAATTATTCTGGAATATTGTGATGACTACGTTAAATGTCTAGGGTTATGAAAATGATGAAGTGTAAGTCACAACAACAACAGACAGATAAACAATTTAATTTATTCTACAACACTTTACAACT
This sequence comes from Oreohelix idahoensis, assembly GCA_024509875.1. Lineage (NCBI taxonomy): Eukaryota > Metazoa > Mollusca > Gastropoda > Stylommatophora > Oreohelicidae > Oreohelix > Oreohelix idahoensis. Next base: position 218,727 of record JAMPIV010012595.1, on the reverse strand, counting down.
CTGTGACACTCACACACATATAACACTCTATAAGACTATCTTAAATGAGTCAAGTGATTAAGTTTAAAAATATATGTATTAATTCTTGTCAATAATGGATATCCTGATTCAACTACACAGTGAACCAGGAATCACAATCAAATGTAATTACAAGTATTATTTACACAGTTTATATATATGAACTTTGTATTGACATAGTTTATTATTATTATTCTATGTGTGTAATTTGTGCAGTAGTAATATGAGGTAATACTGGTTTTGTTCACGCTTGGTTGTTGTTTTTCATCATGACTTCAAGTGTTTGATTATCGGGGAAATAGTATTGGGAAACTTTCACAGTTCCTGTCATTTGAACTAATTAATTGTCCCTCTGTGGTTAACAAAATGTCAATTTTTGAGGGGGCACATAATGTTTAGCTACTCTGGCCACAGAAGCTTATCTTTCGTGATGGCGGCAGGAAAAGACTCCTCTGCTCGATTGCTTCACTGTGTTCTGGAGACACCTCACTGGTCGCTATCGGGACCCAGGAGTATGCTGTCAGCCTCTGGATTCAGCAAAACCCAGACCAGGTGCTGCTTCAATAACTAGGACCACAGTCCCACAATTCATGGAAATAATACACAGATACGTTGACTGGCGATGAATAATGGCACAAATTCCGATCTGCCTCTGTCCCAGACTTTTATTTCGAAAAATATGATCTGGCTCTCAACGCACTGTTTCTTAGTAAGTTTATTTTAAAGTGTGGCACTGACCTGACGCTCCTAATTGACTATATTGTCAGGTCTAACCAATCGGGCCATGTTTACCCAGCTTTTCAAAAAAAGTACCCTTACTACCGTTTCCCTAACAACAAAGAATTAGTATTTATAGTCCGACTAATCGTGTTTAGCCTTACATTTATTTCTATCCAATCAAATAGGATTTTACATGGTGGCCCATTTCCCGTAAAATGGTGGTTTCAAAACCTGCCACTGCGCAATTCTGATTTTGGTGTTGTCTGACAGCACCACCATTTTATTTTGGCTATAATTTGTTAATTCCTAGACTATTTGCGTAACGTTTAACATATTCTTTGTCAGCAAGTCCTAAGGAACCCAATTATATAAATTTAAGGGAGCTAGGTGGCTGCGTTCAAAATGTGCATTTTCTTCTACCTCCTGTTCACTTCGATATGATGTGGTGTCTGGGTACTGTCAGGCTTTCAAACGTAAACCAGTATAATGTCATGTTTCCCAATAAGCATTTTTCAGGTTTTTAAACCTAACTCTCGTATGGGTAGTGTTTTTTTTTTTATCACTGTCCATCTGAAAAAAAGTATTGCTTCTGGCCTTTCGCTTGGTGAGGGTGGCATTAATTGTATATCGCGAGACGCGTGTTAGGGTGGCATGCGTTCCTGCTTTCAGCCCTCACTCTCTCTTTCTATCCTAAGTCCATCTGTCCTTTCGTTTATGTTAATGTAGTGTAATTAATGCTAGTATTAATTTAGGTCATTAATCAGCTTGCGTATCTCAAGGTTTTCTTAGAAATGCAGTACACGTTTTATTGTAGAAAGCGTGTAGTGATGCAGTAGGCTTTACTATCAACGTGAAACGTTACAATTTGCAGACGAAGTAGAAAACAAGGGTTTTTATTGTTCAACTAGCATGACGTTCTATTAACACAGGCGTACGCTATTGGAAAGCACGGGTCTTTAACCATTTCTCTTTCCTTTTATTGAATTTATGTGTTAGGCTTTACATTTACCTTTTAATTTATATATGTGGATTTAGAATGTGTCACGACAGCCAACACTGAGAGCAAAAGATGAGAAGATGACACTAGCGATGGATTAGCCAACACTGAGAGCAAAAGATGAAAAGACGACACTAGCGATGGATTAGCCAACACTGAGAGCAAAAGATGAGAAGACGACACTAGCAATGGATTAGCCAACACTGAGGACGTTTGTTGATAGCGTACTTCTAGAATCCCCATAGTATGAGATGTAGAGGCAGACAAAAGAACTCATGGAGAAGAGAACTGGAGACAGAAATGAAGATGATGAAGAAGATATGAAAAGATCATGTCACGCAACAGGAAGGTCTATGCTCCTTAGGGAGCTGAAGATATTGATGGATTGATCTAAAATTATCACAACCTTTAATTCAATCCCTCATCATTATAACCTTCACAATTTTCTTGGTATGTCCGTCTGAAACAATTGCACTAGTTTTTCAGGAAAACATGGAAATTGTGTACTTTGCACTCTGCTTTGAGTGCAAGCTATTTTGAACACCCATTAAATGAACATGCATGCCTTTCAATCCTTTCATGGTTCACTGGTCAGTGTGTTAGAAACATTCGCACCAGCTTTTTTAGTAAAATATGGAAACTGCACACTGGATTGTGCTTTGAGTGAAATTTATCTTAAACACCTATTAGAATCATCCCACATTAAAGGCCAATAATCTATATTCTTAGGATTTCACGCTTCTCTTTGCAAGTTACCCATCAAAAAATGGCACAGAAGTTTAATAATTTAATTTCATAATAAAAGAACCATGCAATACCTTTTCTTGTTTAAAAAAAAATTTACTTTAACATTCTGTTAAAACTAAAGACACAGGACTGAAATTAAAATTAAAAAAAAAAAAGTCATCACAGGCAGTAATTAAAAAGTGGACAAGTTTTCATTCCACACATCCATTTAGAGTCAAGGTATACTAGCTTTCTTGTCATCTTGAGATGTCATCAGTTTCTTGTGATTTCAGCATTTGCCATGACAACCAACAAAGCACTGGGATAATCCTTTAGATGTATATCTACCAGAAGTAGTCTTTGTTCATGGTCAAATTTATGTAGCACTCATGCGAGGAAGGAACACTTAAAGTATATTCAGGACACAGGCTATCAAGGCTAAAATGTTAAGATAACTGTACATTTATAAGCAATATTGTGATTAAAAATGAGTTAAGCAATTAGTAAAATTACATTTTAACCATCTACTTCCATTTCTCAGTCTTCCAAATGTGCTGTAGATGCTGAAAGTTTACAGTATTGACTTTAATTCTTCTCCCGTCATTGTTTTGATGGGTATACTTGCTCATTTTTCTATAACTTTAAATATCAGAAAACCAAAAAACTCATGTTGAAGTATAGTACTTTAAAATCACCTCTAGTGTGTCGAAGGTCAAGAAAATAGGGCCTAACACTATATTCCCAAAATGCCTCAATAAGCAAGTAACGGGATCCTTTTTTTGTTTAACCCCATGGTACTTCATAAGTCATCAACAGAAGACAGTGACAGCAAGAGAAGCCACAGTAACAGGGCAACATTAACTGCAACAGAAAGCCCAAAACTATGAGCTATGTAAAATAAACACAGCAAAAATGAAGAAAAGTTTGGACCTACCTGTAATATGCGTTGGCATCATCACCATTCATGGCAACAAAAACACCAAAATTTTCTGACGGGACAAGTGTTAACATTGATGCATAGCCAGGGGTAGACCCAGTGTGGAGTAAAGTTTGATAGCCTGGAAAATATGACACATAATGATCATGTTTGTCACAGTATATATGTGCGACATAATATTAAGTTGGTCACGCCCTGACACAAATTTAAAACCCGTTTTGGTCATGTGACCTGGAAGGAAGTGCGCCCGAATTCTGGCGGGGAAAGTTAGTGGAGTTTCTGGCTACCGACCAGAGAGGTCGCTGTGTCGTTCCCTTTCAGCATTTTGCTGGGATAATGGATGCCATAGTTGTTCTTTGAGGGTGCTTGTCATTTAATCATGTGGTCAAGTTTAGTTTACATATGTCTAGAACAGTGGTGTAGTTTCTAGCAGCATTCTTTCGTAATTCATTGATGAGAAGTCATTTGTAGTTAAGTATGGCGTTATCATAGTGCAAGACTTAGCCAGTAAGCGAAAGTCATTGTGTTGTTTACTCAGTACGACAAACCCGCGAGTTTTGATAATGATAGATTGAGTTGTTGATTATTGCAAGTGATATTGGCATTTCTGTTGCATTGTATTGCATATGTATTTCTAGCCGTGTGTTGCTTCATTGTGTGCATAATTATTAAAGGGAACTTAACCTGTTACAGGTGTTATGGTGAGTTTATGTCAGCTAGTCTTTGTTGTGGTCGTACTCTTACATAATGAGCCTTGATATTGCTAGTATTATGATCCATATGCTGATGGTGATAAATCCACAATATTGCTAGTATTATGATCCATATGCTGATGGTGATAAATCCACACTATTGCTAGTATTATGATCCATATGCTGATGGTGATAAATCCACAATATTGCTAGTATTATGATCCATATGCTGATGGTGATAAATCCACAATATTGCTAGTATTATGATCCATATGCTGATGGTGATAAATCCACAATATTGCTAGTCTTGACAATGTTCATGCTCAATATTTTCATATGATTATCCTCATCACCATTGGTGCTTATTCATACTTGGAGACACGTGACAACTAAAAGCTCTGTAATGAACAGTTTGTCGTATGGGTGTCAGGAACGTATGCTCTGTCATGAACAGTTTGTCGTATGGGTGTCAGGAACGTATGCTCTGTCATGAACAGTTTGTCATATGGGTGTCAGGAACGTATGCTCTGTCATGAACAGTTTGTCATATGGGTGTCAGGAACGTATGCTCTGTCATGAACAGTTTGTCGTATGGGTGTCAGGAACGTAAGCTCTGTCATGAACAGTTTGTCGTATGGGTGTCAGGAACGTATGCTCCACGGAGAGCTGGTTGTATGTGCCTGTTATGTGTGAGCAGTAAGTCAAATTAAGTTTAACTGGATTTTTGTCTTAAGAGTAGTGTTGTTAGTCTCACGTGTGGTTAGGACGTTTTTGAACACAGACATGACTGAGTAGTGGTCAGAGGTGAAAGGTTGCATGATAAGAATGTAATGATGAATAAGACAGTGGAGTGAGACTTGATATGTGAGCATGGTTGTTACTCACAAGGGGAAGTTTTTATTGAGTGAAGGAAAAAGTTGGAGCTGTGATGTATTTTAGTTCTGTGAGACGCCAATTACTGACGCTGTGAATTAGGCACTTATTTTTCTCATTTTTGACAGCATGTCAAAGCTTATAGTGATGGTCACCGCCATCAAGAGTGTCAGGTTAGTTGAATGATACTGGTTTTTCAGTGCTTTGAAGTAACAGCTATTTTCTAACAGTTTGTGGCTAATGTGTGTTGATAGTTTATCAAAAAATGTACATGCTATCTGCTTATGTAGGATATTGGATCTGATCAGTCATGTTAATAATATATAGGAGATTGAACAGAGTTTGGGACCCAAAGATGCAGCAATAGTGAATGCAGTCAGCGACCCATAGCTTGACTGCTTGCATCAGGATCAGCGAACCAGAGCTGGTCAAGACCGTACTCCACCTCCACGTGGTGGTCCTGGAAACAGTCTGCAGCAGTGCAGTCTGGCTGAGCGAGTACGGATCGCAGAGGGAAGGCAAACCCGGTCCCAAAAAATGCAGTGCTGAAGTCGGATGTGTCGACCGAAAGGTGCAGATATCACAGCTACAGCGTAAACAGACACAACGCAACCACCTTCCTTTTCAGGGCGAACGAGGAAGAGGAAGAAGAAGAAGAACAGAGTTTGGAATTCATTGATTTATAACCACTTGTTGGCCATGTCCGCCGCATGGAAGATGGTCACATCCTGAAAGATATCTTCTATGGACCACTGGCAGATGGCAAAAGAACAGTTGGGCGGCCGCAGCTGAGATTCAAAGATGTGTGCAAGAGAGACAGGAGGACACTGGACATAAACCCAACAACCTGGGAGGATGAAGCTGCTGATCGCACCAAGTGGTGATGCTATCTTCGGTGCCACCTCAGATTGAGCAAAAAGAAGCTCTCACAACAAGCAGGAGAGAGGAGAAAACGTTGAAAGGAACACCAGGAAAATAAGCAGCTGAGGGCTGTCACCTCAGGTGCCTTCCCATAGTTAGTTATGACTGAAGGGGCTATTGTTATTTTGTTGTAATGAGCCATAGTTGTTGAGAAGCGGTTGTCTTCTGAGGCAATGTCAATGTGTTTGCAGTTAACACATGACATGCTTCCTCATCCCATTCAAGGATGCACCTGGTGTGTATACAACCAGAGCACTATAGGAACAATCAGCATCAGTGTTTTCAAATATCATGGAAGACACAGACAGCACTTCAAGGATGCACCTGGTGTGTATACAACCAGAGCACTATAGGAACAATCAGCATCAGTGTTTTCAAATATCATGGAAGACACAGACAGCACTTTAAAAATTTACATGTGCCTAAGCCTAGGTTTGATTTATTCACGAAAAGTTTAGCGTACTCTGCTGCTCATCTTTAGAACAATCTTCCAGATGACTTAAAAGGCACCCTCAGTCCCTATTTATACAATCGCAGCCTTTTTTGAATACTTTATGAGTAAAGATTACATGCCGTCCCAACCTAATTATCTCAATATATTTTATTTCTTGACTATAATTATATACTGTAAATGTATTCTGTCATGAATTATTATAATCCCCATATATAAATTAAAACGTAAATGCAAAGCCTAACAAATAAATTTAATAAAAGGAAGAAGAATGGTAAAGAACAGTGCTGTCACAATGACTGTACTCGAAATCCCCCTTGTTTTCTACTTCGTCGGCAAATTGTAACGCCTTCACGTTGATAGTAAAAGCCTACTGTATTATTACCCGCTTTCTTCAATGAAACGTGTGCTGTATTTCTTGGAAAAACAGTGAGATACGCAAGCTGAACAATGACCTAATTTTAATATTTCATTCATTCCATTTTATACACGGCGTAACTAAAGACAGATGGACTAAAGGATAGAGAGAAGGGAGAGGCATAAAGCCGAACACGTGCAACACTAAACACGCGTCGCGCGATACACAATTGCTGCCATCACGCGTGTAAGGCCACATGCACTAACTTTATTTCAAATCGACAGTGATAAAATTCACTACCCTTCCCAGAGTTAGGTTTTTAAATCCTGAAAAACGCTTATTAGAAAAGATAACATTAGATGGGTTTACGTTTGAAAACATTACAGTACCCAGACAGCACATCTTCGAAACAGGAGGTAGAAGAAATTGCATATTTTGAACGCAGCCACTTAGCTCTTTTAAAATTGTATATTTGGGTTCCTTAGGGCTTGATGACAAAGAATATGTTAAGTGTTATGCAAATAGTCTAGGAATTAACAAGTTATAGCCAAAATAAAATGATGGTGCTGTCAGACAACACCCAAAATCAGAATCGCTCAGTGGTAGATTTTTTTAAACCACCATTGTACGGGAAATGGGCCACAAGTTACATTTGAACTGATTGGCTGGAATGATATGTAAGGCTAAACACGATTAGTCGGACTATAAATGCTATCCTTGGTTGTTAGGGGAGACGTAGGAAGGTAAAATTTTTTCAAACACTTGTCGAAACGTGGCTCCATTGGCCAGACTCGCTGATATAATCACTTAGGAGCGTTAGTTCGAGACCACTAGTTCAAATAAGCTTGATAAACCAACAGTGCGTTGAAGCCAGCTCATATTTTTGCTAAATAAAAGCCTGGAACATAAGCAGATGGGAATTTGTGCCAGTATTTGTGCCAGAATTCATTGCTAGTCAACGTATCTGTGTTTATTTCCATGAATTGTGGGACTGTGGTCTTAACGTTATTGAGCAGCACCTGGTCAGAGCTTTGCTGAATCCAGAGTCGGACAGCATACTCCTTGGTCCATTTAGCTATCAGTGAGGTGTCTCCAGAGCCCAGGGGAGAAATCGAGCAGAGGAGTCTTTTCCTGCCGCCATCACGCAAGATAAGCTGATGTGGCCAGCTGAGCTCAACATTATGTACCCCCATCTTAAAATAACATTGTAACATAAACTTAAGAGGGGAAGTAAATTGTTTTAATACCAGGAACTGAGAACATCTCCAATACTAGTTCCCATAGAAACAAACTATTGAAGTCATGATGACAAATACCAACAGAGCTTGAACAAAACAAAACCAGTATTACCTCATATTACTACTACACAACTGACACACATAGGATACTTTTAATAATATATGTCACTACAATATTCATATTGATAAATTCTGTACATATAACTTGTAATTAAAATTGATTGTGATTCCTGGTTCCCTTTGTATTTGAATCAGGACACATATACATTCATGACAGCAATGAATACATATTGTTATTTGAAAAGTTATCAGTGACTCCTTTAAGATATCCTTGTAGAGTGTTTTATGTATGTGAGTGTCACAGTGTTGTCAAGTGTAGTGGAATAAATTAAATTGTTTATCTGTCTGTTGTTGTTTTGACTTACACTTCATCATACACATACCCTAGACATATAACGTAGTCATCACACTATTCCAGAATAATTCTGACTGAGGTATACATATAATACACTACTCTTATTAGATATATATACCTTCACAGCTGATCTCAGTCAGTACACTAAGTCCCCTATAAATATTTATAACATCCCACTTCACCACATATATTGGGGTCTCGCTCTTGGGATTTTGAATCTTTACCTATTAAAAATAGTGGGGGTAATTCACTTCAGGGAATATAAGAATTAAAAGGTATCCTTGGGTGGAATTAAATAAGGTTGAGCTCACGGTGCCTGTGTTGTCCATTAGATATATATTTAGAGATTGAATTGTTGGTTAGACATTGTATAAATTTACCTGATAGACAATGGCGGACCTGGCCAAATTTCGATCTGCTGCTGTTCAGACTGCAAAAGAGTTAGGATTAGATGGGCAAGTTATGGTTGCCTATGTCACTACGGAATGTGACAAATTTATTGAACGCGAAGAAAGAAGGTTTGAAGCCGAAAGAAAGTTAGAGGCTGAAAAAGAAATTAAGAGGTTGCAGATTGAGGCTGAGGCTAAGAAATTGGAAGCAGAAAGAGAAGACAAAAGATTAGCTGCAGAAAGGGAAGCCGAGGAAAGAAGACAGGCTGCAGAAAGAGAAGAGAAGAAATTAGCTGCAGAAAGAGAAGAGAAGAAATTAGCTGCAGAAAGAGAAGAGAAGAAATTAGCTGCAGAAAGAGAAGAAAGAAATTAGCTGCAGAAAGGGAAGCAGAAGATAAAAGATTACAAAGGGAACATGAGTTACGACTAAGGGAGTTTGAGTTTCAGGGCCATGCTCCTGAAAATGGTGCCAGTCCCTTTGCCTCTGATGCCACTGCTAGCCAAGGAGCCTCAACCTCAGCTATGAATTTCCATTTAGATCATTTTGTTGAGAAAGACGATGATATAGAGAGCTACCTAAATAGGTATGAACTATTAGCTACCACGTATGGGTTAGAGAGAGAAAGGTGGAGCTTAAAGTTATCTCAAGGACTCCGTGGGGCAGCTTATGAAGTTTTTGCAAAAATGAGCAGAGGTGATCAGGAAAATTATGACATGCTAAAGCAGGCTCTTTTGTTAAGATATGAAAAGAATGCAGAATTTTATAGGAAAAAATTTAGGAATGCTAAACTACTGTCAGGTGAAACCTATCACCAGTTCTCTGCACGAATAGAGACATACTTGGAGAAATGGACTTCTCTGGGGAAAACCCAAGATCTTAAGGAAATGGTCCTTATAGAGCAATTAAGAGAGTCCATGGCTCCAGACCTGAGAAAGTTTCTCATGGAACAAGGTGCAGAGAGGCTGGGTGAGTTGCTAAATGTTGCTGAAAGGTATCAAGCAGCTCAAGCAGAGGTAACAGGTAATAAAAAGAAACAAGTGGATAACTTTAGGGCACCACAGAACTTTAATAAATTTGATCCTAGGGATCAAAACAAAGGTAAGCACCAATTTGATAGGCCACGGTATGAAAATAAAAATAAAACCCCACAATTCGATGAAAGGAAATATGATGAAAGAAAATCTTTCAACCAAGGAAAAAGGTGGTGTAAAAATTGTAAGATGAACAATCATGACACTGACCATTGTAGAAGGAAACCTCCTCATTTTGCTGCTATGACATCGGGGAAAAAGGAAAAGAAGGGCAAACCTGAAGAATTACAGGAACCATACCACCCCCCAGTGTGTGAAGATGTCATCTGTAATGGTGTCACTATAAGATGTTTATATGATACCGGTTTAGATTACGATTCCGTTGTGAGTTCTCACCTGGTGCAGGCCGATCAATACACCACAGAAACAGTGGAGATTCAAACTGCAACCAAGGATGTAGCTACCATGACACTTCCCGTCGCCCGAATAAAAGTGAAAACGCGATATGTGGAAGGAATCATAAAAGCAGCAGTGATAAATGAGCCAATCTACCCTCTAATATTGGGGTGTAGATATGTCTTCTTGGGGAATCCCAAGAGACCTGTGATATTGGCAACAGTGCAGACCAGATCACAGTCAAAAAAGGAGGAGGATAATCCATAAATACTCACCCAGATGAGATGAGGAAGGCACAGGCTGAGGACAAAACACTCAAGCCATGTTTCAAGAAGTTGCCCAAATCTCATACACCTCCAGGCAAGGGAGAGTTTTATATGAAGAACAAACTGATATATAGGAAGGCTGGATCTGAATCCAATGGTCACGGACAGCTGGTCCTTCCCACTTCATATAGGACTAAAGTGTTGGAACTAGGGCATGCGATTCCCTTCAGTGGTCATATGGGAATCAGCGCAACAGGACAGCGAATAGCTTGTCACTATTTCTGGCCAGGAATAACTGAAGATATCAAACGATATGTAAAATCCTGTCCAGAGTGCCAACGAGTAGCACCTAAACATTGGACTGCACCAGCAACTCTGGGGGAAATGCCCATAGTGGGAACACCCTTTGAGAGAGTTGCCGTGGATCTTGTGGGACCTCTCACCCGAACCAAGAGAAGGAACAGCTACATTCTGACTCTGGTGGACACTTGTTCTATGTGGGGAGAGGCAGTAGCCCTGTCATCGATTGATTCTAAACATGTGGCAGAGGCATTGCTCACAATTTTCACAAGGTTAGGCTTTCCCAATCAAATCTTGACTGATAATGGCTCTCAGCTCAAGGGGAAACTAACTGAAGAAGTTTTCAGGATCTTCCAGGCCAAACACTTCCATTGTAGTGTGTATCATCCCCAAGGGAACGGCCAAGTGGAAAGATTTAACGGCACATTGATGTCGATCCTGAGAAAGTTGGCACACGAAAAACCAGATACATGGGACCAGTACCTGCACGCCGCCCTCTTTGCTTATCGGGAGGTACCCCATAGTTCAACCGGTATGGCCCCGGCAACATTATTGTTTGGAAGGCCAATAAAAGGTCCACTCGAAGCTTTGTTAAGAACGTGGACTGATGAAAAGGCAGAGGAAAACATTACATCTTCATACCAATATGTGAATGAGCTGACCACTCGTTTAAAAACTGGCTGGAAACTTGCCAATGAAAATTTGAAACAAGCCAGGAAGAAACATGCTGCCTATTATAACAGGAAGGCGAAAGACAGAAATTTGGCTGTGGGAGAGAAAGTACTGCTTCTTTTGCCCGGGAGTCAGAATAAGTTACAAATTGGATGGCAGGGTCCATATACAGTTTTAGAGAAGGTGTCTAGAACAAATTATAAGATAGATAAGAAGGGGAAAGAAAAAATCTATCATGTGAATCTCCTGAAGAAATATTTGGAAAGAGAACATCAGGAAGAGACACACTTGTTGACCTTGTCCATCGCCATGGAGATGAAAAAGGAACCACTTTCATCATTTGAATATCCATTACACCCCTGTGAGACAGCAGCACAGGTGAAAATCAGTACACATTTAACGAAAACTCAGAAAGAGAGAGTGCAACAGGTTCTAAATAATCATGCAGAGGTGTTAACAGACCGACCAGGGCATACAAACCTATTGGAATATGATATGAAACTGATAGACCCCACACCTGTCTGTATGAAACCATATTCGATTCCGTTTGCTAAGGAGAAAGCTTTGAAGGAAGAGATAGACTATCTATTGAAGGAAGGAATTATTTCGCACAGTGAATCTTCGTATAGTTCCGGTGTTGTACTCTTAAGGAAGCCCTCTGGAGAACATAGACTCTGTATAGATTACCGGAGACTGAATGCTATTACAGAAGGACAGGTGGATCCATTGCCGGATACAAATCAGCTGTTTGCCAGACTAAATAAAGCTAAATATTTCTCAAAAGTGGATCTGAGTAAAGGATACTATCAGATTCCAGTAAAGCCTGAGGTTAGACCATACCTAGCTTTTAGTACCTCAGAAGGACACTATGAGTTTAATAGATTGCCATTTGGATTGAAGAATGCGCCTAGTGTCTTCTCTAGAATGATGAGAAAATTATTGGATCCTCTGAATAATCCCTGTATAACAAATTTCATGGATGATATCCTTATAGCAACAGAAACATTTGAGGAACACATTGACTCTCTGAACATGCTGTTTGATCGACTTAGGGAGGCAAATTTAACAGCCCGACCAACCAAATGTTGCGTTGGATGTAAAGAATTGGAATTTTTGGGACACACAGTTTATCAGGGAAACATGACCCCTGACCCAAAGAATTTAGAGAAACTAAAGAAAGCCCCGAGACCACAAACCAAGAAGGACGTGAGATCCTTTGTCTCATTATGTGGTTTCTACCAGAAGTATATCAAAAACTTTAATTCCATATGTGCACCGTTAACTGATTTGACACGTAAAGGACATCCAGATCGCATTACATGGACACCACAATGTGAAATGACTTACCAAGAATTGAAGGAAAAGCTCACAAGTAAACCCATTTTGAAATTACCTGACTTAAGTCAAGAATTCATAGTAAGGACGGATGCAAGTAATATTGGGTTAGGTGCAACTCTACTACAGAAATCAGATGCATTGGATGGGGAATTAAGCCCAGTGGCATATGCTAGCAGAAAGTTGAATAAAGCTGAAATCAACTACTCAACTAGCGAAAAAGAATGTCTTGCAGTAATATGGGCAATAAAGAAATTCAATATTTATCTGTATGGGAAGGCATTTAAGTTGCAAACGGACCACAAACCTTTATCGTTTCTAGCACAGGCTAGGCATGAGAACTCTAGGTTACTCCGATGGTCTTTGCTTTTGGCTCCATATAATTTTAGCATTGAGTATATATCTGGAAAAACAAATTTGGGAGCGGATTTTTTAAGCCGCCATCCGTGTGATGAGAATCACCGTAAACCCCAGAAATAATAATAAATTTCTCTATGTGTATATAGAATAAAGGACTGACATATAATGTCTGTTTTAAGAGGGGAGATGTCATGAATTATTCTAATCCACATATATAAATTAAAACGTAAATGCAAAGCCTAACAAATAAATTTAATAAAAGGAAAGAAGAATGGTAAAGAACAGTGCTGTCACAATGACTGTACTCGAAATCCCCCTTGTTTTCTACTTCGTCTGCAAATTGTAACGCTTTCACGTTGATAGTAAAAGCCTACTGTATTATTACCCGCTTTCTTCAATGAAACGTGTGCTGTATTTCTTGGAAAAACATTGAGATACGCAAGCTGAACAATGACCTAATTTTAATATTTCATTCATTCCATTTTATACACGGCGTAACTAAAGACAGATGGACTAAAGGATAGAGAGAAGGGAGAGGCATAAAGCCGAACACGTGCAACACTAAACACGCGTCGCGCGATACACAATTGCTGCCATCACGCGTGTAAGGCCACATGCACTAACTTTATTTCAAATCGACAGTGATAAAATTCACTACCCTTCCCAGAGTTAGGTTTTAAATCCTGAAAAACGCTTATTAGAAAAGATAACATTAGATGGGTTTACGTTTGAAAACATTACAGTACCCAGACAGCACATCTTCGAAACAGGAGGTAGAAGAAATTGCATATTTTGAACGCAGCCACTTAGCTCTTTTAAAATTGTATATTTGGGTTCCTTAGGGCTTGCTGACAAAGAATATGTTAAGTGTTATGCAAATAGTCTAGGAATTAACAAGTTATAGCCAAAATAAAATGATGGTGCTGTCAGACAACACCCAAAATCAGAATCGCTCAGTGGTAGATTTTTTTAAACCACCATTGTACGGGAAATGGGCCACAAGTTACATTTGAACTGATTGGCTGGAATGATATGTAAGGCTAAACACGATTAGTCGGACTATAAATGCTATCCTTGGTTGTTAGGGGAGACGTAGGAAGGTAAAATTTTTTCAAACACTTGTCGAAACGTGGCTCCATTGGCCAGACTCGCTGATATAATCACTTAGGAGCGTTAGTTCGAGACCACTAGTTCAAATAAGCTTGATAAGGCAACAGTGCGTTGAAGCCAGCTCATATTTTTGCTAAATAAAAGCCTGGAACATAAGCAGATGGGAATTTGTGCCAGTATTTGTGCCAGAATTCATTGCTAGTCAACGTATCTGTGTTTATTTCCATGAATTGTGGGACTGTGGTCTTAACGTTATTGAGCAGCACCTGGTCAGAGCTTTGCTGAATCCAGAGTCGGACAGCATACTCCTTGGTCCATTTAGCTATCAGTGAGGTGTCTCCAGAGCCCAGGGGAGAAATCGAGCAGAGGAGTCTTTTCCTGCCGCCATCACGCAAGATAAGCTGATGTGGCCAGCTGAGCTCAACATTATGTACCCCCATCTTAAAATAACATTGTAACATAAACTTAAGAGGGGAAGTAAATTGTTTTAATACCAGGAACTGAGAACATCTCCAATACTAGTTCCCATAGAAACAAACTATTGAAGTCATGATGACAAATACCAACAGAGCTTGAACAAAACAAAACCAGTATTACCTCATATTACTACTACACAACTGACACACATAGGATACTTTTAATAATATATGTCACTACAATATTCATATTGATAAATTCTGTACATATAACTTGTAATTAAAATTGATTGTGATTCCTGGTTCCCTTTGTATTTGAATCAGAACACATATACATTCATGACAGCAATGAATACATATTGTTATTTGAAAAGTTATCAGTGACTCCTTTAAGATATCCTTGTAGAGTGTTTTATGTATGTGAGTGTCACAGTGTTGTCAAGTGTAGTGGAATAAATTAAATTGTTTATCTGTCTGTTGTTGTTTTGACTTACACTTCATCATACACATACCCTAGACATATAACGTAGTCATCACACTATTCCAGAATAATTCTGACTGAGGTATACATAGGTGGCAGCAAGTAAGGTTATATATAATACACTACTCTTATTAGATATATATACCTTCACAGCTGATCTCAGTCAGTACACTAAGTCCCCTATAAATATTTATAACATCCCACTTCACCACATATTCAATGTAAATGTATTAAAAAGGATTGTGATGCAATGGACCCCATCTCATTGTAGCATCCTGGCAATAAAGAGGCTGGCAGACTGGCAAAGGAAGGTGGAAAACTACCTCAACCTCATACAAGCGTAACATTCGAAGAGGCAAAGAGCTTTATCAGAATCAGATACATTAAAAAAATGGTATGCAGAGCATCCAGGATACACATAAAATGATGTATATTATCAGCTCAGCAGCAGAAAACAAGTGATAATATTCAGAATCCGCACAGGCCCCAACAGATTGGGATATCATCTATTCAACAAGCCAAAGATAGGAACTAGCAATGAGTTTAAGTGTGCACTGATAAAATTTCCGGGTGAAGAAAGTAAATATTAAATAAAAAAATTAGAGCTTTCTTTCTTTTCCCTGAAGAAGGTTTTTCAGCTGTAAGGTAGGACATTTTCTTCGTCTTTTGTCATAGTGAGACAAATGACCTTTTTCCTAGATTCACCTCTGAATAAAATACACATTAGCCAGTTCAAGAATCTAATGTAAAGCTAATGAGAAAGTTGATTATTTGTAGAGCTGTACTGAAAACAAAACACTTGCTGACCTAGTTGTTTGAAGAAACCTTGAATAAATCTGCATTTCACAGCTCACACTCAGACACTGACCCCTCTCAAACATAAATGTTAAGATGCATATTTGCACGTCAAATCAAAAATTACATTTGAAGATATTTGTTGCACAAAAATGCTTAGGTGTGTGTGAGTTTTGTGTTGCTGTGTGGTGACATCTGTTGTAAATACTTGAGACATAATGAGTTGGGTCTTTGATGTGTAACGCTGGAGACTTAAGTGTTTGAAGCGTGTGTACAAGTGGCTAGGATGTATGTAACATATTATCATCCTTGATGACCTGTATGTGGACAAATATTGCTTAAAAGTCTCGCAAGTTAGAGGATTATTTATGTTAGCAGTTTTATGTTATTAGAAGTTACGCATTCTGAAAATGTCAGTCCAAAGGATGACTAGATAATCTGAGGATCAGATGAGATTTACGTCTTATCACATATCAATATCATGATCAACATATTCAATGTGATGACAGAATGATATACGTAACTTACGATATCGATAAATAGGACAGGACCGCGTGGACAGAGTTGTATATATATTATAATAATAGTCCCTTCTGTCATAACTGACAATGGGAATGCGTCCCTGAGGTGACAGCCCTCAGCTGTTTATTTTCCTGGTGTTCCTTTCAACATTTTCTCCTCTTTTGTGCTTGCCATGAGAGCTTTTCTCCCCCATCTGAGGTGGTGCCAAAGAGAGCCTCGCCACTTGGTGCGATCGGCAGCTTCATCCTCTCAGGCTGCTGGATTTATATCCAATGCCCTCATGTCTCTCTTGCGCATATCTTTGAATCCCAGCTGTGGTCGCCCAACTGTTCTTGTGCCATCTGCCAGTTATCCATAGAAGATATCTTTAGGGATGCGACCATCTTCTACGTGGCAGACATGGCCAAGCCAGCGTAGTCTACGATGTCTAAGCAGTGTATACATGGTTTGAAGGCCAGAAAGTGACAACACCTCAACATTTGTCACTTTGTCCTTCCACGAAATATATATATATACACACACACTGCTCTTTTGTGACGGTACATACCAGTACATGGTACTGCACCTTTTGAATGACACAGCAAAAAATTCCAATATTATTCTTAATAATTTATTCATAACAACTGTTTATTTTATTGACAATTTTTATTTGATCAAACATTATTATCATAGATGCCTTAGATGACGATTAACCATAGATTTTTTATGTTAAATGATGTGCGCATTCATGATTTAGCGAATGAAGGTAGATTCGCACTATACGAACACCAGCCGACATTCAAGCAGGCAGCTGACAGTCAAGCCGGCAGCCGACTATCACACCGACAAAATATTATTTAATTGTGGTGAACTGATTCACACTGTCATACATGGGGCCTCAGATCATGTACTATCGATATCTGGGAAATAAATATAATTATTATTTCGGTGATGCGGGTTGCATATCTACACCATAAATTGGTGTTTTAAAGTACCGGCAACTTTTCTTTACAAAAAAAGCACTGTATGTATGTGTGTGTATATATATATATATACTACTCGCCAAAAGTCAAGGGCCACCCTATTATTTTCAATACACTTTTATACAGGGTGTTCCACGAAAAAGCGGCCCGTGACGTCATGGTTATGGCAATAATGTACGTTACTAAGAAAGGAAAACTGGCTACTTTCACTTTGTGAATGGGGCCGCTTTTTCGTGGAACACCCTGTATAAGCGCAATGATTAAATGAAGGAAGTTTTTAGTAAAAATGGGTGCAATATCTTCCTCTGACAGTCCTCTATGCACGTTAAGCATAAAAACAACTCACCGACAACTATGATGATCATGTGCAATTTGGTTTGCTGACCATAAATTCACATTTTTAATCTGTTCTTCCAAACTTCCGTACAACCAAACAGGTGAAGTAATCGTGCTGATTGACATTCCACGTGCAATGGCGACTTTTCGTGAACAGAGTTCACTCTTAATTGGTTTTACAATCAGCAGACTTAGGGTAGTTTCATCACTTGCAAAAACCATGCCACCGAGAAGAAGTCTTGACACCTTACAAAGAATGAGGACTATAGCGTGGGTTGAAAGTGGTTTATCTGTCCATGAGGTTGCTAGACGGGTTGCAGTGTCACACTCTACTATCCAAAGAATTTTGGAGAGATTTCAGGCCACAGGAAGTGTGGAGGATCGCCACCGGCCAGGTCGCCCTAGATGCACCAAAAAGACATGATGACCGGTACCTCTTGTTGTCAGCCCTGCGCCATCGAACAGTGACTTGTTCCACTCTAAGATGTCAGCTGAGACAAACTGTAAACGTTAATGTCAATCAAAGCACCATTCGCAGACGTTTATATGAATTTGGACTGGCTGCTCGACATCCTGCAGTCAGAATCCCTCTTACTCCTGCTCATCGCAGAGCCCGTGTTGCTTGGTGTTGCGAGCACATCCGATGGACAAGGCAACAATGGAGTCAAGTTCTCTTCACTGATGAATCTCGCTTCATCGTGTCATTCAATGATGGCAGGATTCGAGTTTGGAGACGACCAGGAGAGCGAATTACCGATGACACAATTCGAGAGGTGGATCGTTATGGTAGGGGTTCTGTCATTGTCTGGGGAGGCTTCTACAGACACGGCAGGACCCCACTCTACATCATCCAAGGCAACTTGACCGGCCCAAGATACCAGAATGAAATCTTGAGACCAATTGTTCAGCCTGCTCTGGAGGCCATAGGTGGTAATGCCATCCTCCAAGATGATAACGCTCGACCCCATCGAGCTCGTGTGGTGAATGAGTTTATTCAGCAACATGGGATCATCAGGATGGCGTGGCCAGCTCATTCACCTGACCTTTCTCCGATTGAGCACCTCTGGGATGTCCTTGGTCGAAGATTATCAACAAATCACCCCCTGCCAATGGATGTTGCACAGCTGACTGCATTTCTGCTTCAGGAATGGCAAGCTGTTCCTCAGGATACTCTTCGGACCCTTGTGGACTCGATGCGTCTACGCTGTCTTGAATGCCTTGCTGCAAACGGTGGTCATACCCGATTTTGAAATGTCTATTTGTCCAATATCTATTGTGTGACTTTTGAAAAGGTGGGTGACACACTTCACAGCTTCATTGCGTTTGAATGTGTGTTTCCATTTCTTTACGTGACATGTCAATTTGGTATTCAATAAATGCCGTTTTGACTGATACCAATTACGTTTATATCAGATTTGTTTTATGGTTTCAACCAAGGTTTTTCTAAGTGCCCCTTGACTTTTGATGAGTAGTAGTAGTAGTATATATATATATATATATATATATATATATATATATATATATATATATATATATATATATATATATATATATAATATATATATATATATATATATATATATAAGTATTCAAGGTTTAATTTACATGTTATAAGGTTTACCTCTTTTCGAGCCTGTTCATAGTTTGAAGAATCAACATTGAACAGTTAATTTATCACAACCATCACGGCTGGCCTGAGTTTGGCATGCTTCAATCTTCGTAACAATGTAACACAATCTATATTCGCAGTTTATTATTTTCCTAACTTTGATGAACTTATTTCCACTTTATTTTACATTATTTTAGTTATTATATAAAATCTGCTAATTGGCAGTCAAAACCCACAAGATTAAAGTGCACCATCAAATGGAGGTGCGTGCAAAACTTCAGTTTTCTACAGCGCATGAAACATTGAGGTTTTGAGCACTAAAGATTTGAAACGCAAGTTACTGTTACTGTTGAACAGAATCAACATCCTTGCATCCTGGGCAAACCCATAGGTGCTTAGTCTCTCTCAGTATATGTCGAACAATGTGAATGCTAACTGTTCCTGTAGCTCGCTATTTATATACACGACGGATGCACCCTCTCACGCGGCATGTTAACTTAAATAAAAGGTACATTGGCGGTGGGGCCCACTGGAGAAACAAGGGAGTGGTGGCCCAAAAAATATGGGAACCGCTGTCTTAAGATGCAGCTTACCTCTGTAGTTTCCTACCCTCCAGCCAAGTGCATACAAGTCACCAGTCTGGGTCACAGGAAACAGTGGTTTCTGCACTAGGCTTAATTCACTGCTGGGCAACAAAGACCGCGGTGAATGTAGGTTACTGACAGTCGACTCATCAAACACTTTGTGGCCATGATCATCCTTGCCCTTGCTAAGGTGAAAGTTCATCCAGTGAGCCATATCATCAGCAGTGGAGAAGATGCATCCAGCTCCACAACGGCTGTTCCACTGTCTGGTTATGAAAGTTGTAAAAAAAAAAAAAAAAAGAATTTGACATCAAGCGTAAGACTAGCAGGGATGAACAGATCAGAGGATGCATCCAGCATATATACAACCAGAACACAATAAGAACAATCAGCAATCACCAATCAATCAATACCCTTTAGCTCCCCAAGGAGCATGGGCCTTCAACAAACACATGCCAAGTCTTCTTGTCATGTGCCATCTGCTCAAGTTCTTTCCATGTCTTCCTCATCATTTTCACTTCTGTCTCCAGTTCTTTTCTCTGTGTTATTTTTTTTGGTCGACCTCTGCCTCTCTTTCCCTGTGGGTTCCAGAACAAGGACTGCCTTGTAATGCTATCAACAGGTTTCCTCAATGTGTGTCCTATCCATCACCAGTGTCTTCTTCTCATGTCCTGTTCCACTGGCACTTGTCAGTTCCACAGTTACCTTTGTCATGCCATTTCAATCATCCTACACAAGCACTCATGCATGGAGGCATATCTGGAGTCATCCTTATATGACCACCAGCTATGCACAGTGCTAACATATATGTATGTGGAAGTGAACTTATGTCTGTGAGGCTAATTACATTCTCATTGACTCTTGAAAACATCCACACACTTCTACGGATTCGCCCTGTGGTGAAACTTGTTGAGAACCCAGCAATGCACACTAAGCTTGGAGAAGTCACTTGAGCTCCGAACATAATTCTTTGACCTGGTTGACTGCATTCAGAATCTCAGTGGACCCCATGATAGGCAGGGGCAGCTGAGAAGTGGCTGTGTGCAGGACGTGACAATTCCTTGGGACAGCCCACAACCAGAGTACAGTATTTTAGATCTGCATAGTTGGAGAGTGCCCCTGGATGGCGGGGAATGCACAGTATGCCACACACTCCTAGCTTTGGACCAGATGTGAAGATCCTTTTAAATGCAAGCCAAGCAGGAGAAACTGGAACTCATGACTTCAACTCAGCACATTTCGGAATGGCAGAAAAACCACAGAAAAAGCCTAGATCTAGTGTAGATAATACCAAGGAGTCTTCAACGTTGTATTGGCTGCTAAAGAGCGAGAAGCTCAGCAGCTCTAGTTAAACAACAACAATAACACAAGCACTCATTTATGAAGGTATGTAGCCTTTTGGATGTTGTTTTTTAAGTTCTCCATGTTTCATGGACATACACTAGGAATGACTTAACATCTGAGTCCAAAATTCTTATTTTTGTGTTAGACTTGGTTTCTCTTGTTCTCCATATGTTTCACCATGCAATGAAAGCTCCTCTTGCCTTTTTTCATATTCTTATGTTGAGATCATTGTCTACCAATTTTGCATTTAGACCCTTCCACATATACTGAGGGAGACTGAGCACCTATGGGTTTGCCAGGAGTGCTGTGATGTTGATTCTGATCAATAACAATAATAAACAAAAAGAGTTGTGCCTGTGTTAATGGTTATCGTGGGGCACATCTCATGCAATGGGAAGAACAAAAAATAAAGAGGTTTTATAAAATCTAGGAACGAAAAAAGAAGGAGATCAAAATTAGACACCTAAAATATTCTGGCCATATAAAAAGACATAGCAACTTTCTGATGACTATAATAGAAGGCAGAGTTGAAGGCAAACGTGCAAGAGGAAGACAGCGCTATAAGTGGGAAGATAACATCAAGAGATGGAGAGGAAAGTGTTTTCAGAGTGTACCATCAAGACAAGAGACAGGAAAGAGTCTATCAGAGTGCACCATCAAGACAAGAGACAGGAAAGAGTCTATCAGAGTGCACCATCAAGACAAGAGACAGGAAAGAGTCTTATCAGAGTGTACCATCAAGACAAGAGACAGGAAAGAGTCTATCAGAGTGTACCATCAAGACAAGAGACAGGAAAGAGTCTATCAGAGTGTACCGTCAAGACAAGAGACAGAAGACGGTGGAGATCCATTTCAGCCGACTTTCAATGTGAAGATGAAAGCAGATGATGATGATGGCTAACACAATAATGGCAGAAGTCAGAGTAAAATTCTGTCAAATAGTGGTAGTTAGTATCTGGGGATCTCTGATGAAACAAAGAACAAACACAAACACTACTACCTCGAGCATGCTGTTAAGAGCAACTAATATGACGTTCTGAATGGTACTGGCAAAGTCACACATAAAACAAAGTGCTACAGAAAAGTCAGCTGCAAAAGCACAGGATGTGCTGTGACACAGGTGTCCTACAGAATGTGCTCTCACACAGGTTTCCTACAGGATGTGCTGTGACACAGGTTTCCTACAGGATGTGCTCTGACACAGGTTTCCTACAGGATGTACTCTCACACAGGTTTCCTTCAGGATGTGCTGTGACACAGGTTTCCTTCAGGATGTGCTCTGACACAGGTTTCCTACAGGATGTGCTCTGACACAGGTTTCCTACAGGATGTGCTCTGACACAGGTTTCCTGCAATGATACCAGCTGTTGTGATGATCCCATGCTCTTAAAAAAGGCCAAGAGAGTTCAACAGCACATACTGCAGTAGGGATTAAAGTGTTAGAGACTTCACTATATGAGGTCTCAGTAGCGTGACCAGTTCCTTTCCTTGCTGCCTCTGCCTTCCCTAACTCAAAAGCAAAGTCAGGTGCCCATTTACATAGTCAGTTATGACTGAAGGGGGATACTGTCTGTCAGAATATATCATACACATACCAGTGGAACAAGGGGTGAGGACAAGACGTAAGCATTAAATAGGACACATACACAGAAACCAGCTGAAAGCATTACAAGTCAGTTCTTGTTCTGGAACCTCTACAGTACCAGAAATAGAGGGAAACTATAAAACGCATGAAGAAGGGAATTGGAGACAAATAAAAAAATAAAAATAAAGAAAACACATAAAGACCTATAATGGATGGCACAAGATAAGAAAGCTTTGTGTGACCAAACTGGTTATATGCTTTTAGGGAGTTGAAGGGTAGTAAATAAATTAATTACAGCATTTCCCACCATATAAGACACAATGGGGTATAATGGTATATTGTGCACAAGGGTATAAAAAAGACAGGGTTACAAGACGCACCGTAATTTTAACAAGATTTTGTGCAAAATAACATAATAATACTTGACAGGAACTTACTGAGTATATTACAGGCAAATCCCGCTTTACGGCGGGTTAGGTTCCAGGCCCCTGCTGTAAAGCGAGAATTGCCGTAAAGCAAAGAATTGCTTTTTTCTCTTGCAAAAGCATGGCAAAGCCTAATAACATGTTCACATTATCATATATTAACACAGTGTGACTGGTTTGATCCTCAATCCACACCAATATAAGTTTTTCCACATCCGCAATAAGGCTATCACACTTTCTAATCACTTTAGTGTTCACAGGTGTATCACTTTTAATTTCATTCAACACTTTGTCCTTTGCATTACTAATTGTACTCACTGTTTGGCGTGACAAACCTAGCTTTCAGCCTATCTCAGCATTCGTTAAACCTTGGTCACTTAGTTTTATCATTTCTAACTTTGCATTCAAAGTAAGAGGGTTACCACTCTTCTTTTTTTCACTAGTAGACTTGGATGGCATCATAATTGAAGTAAAAAATGTTTAAAATGTTAGAGAACACTGAGACATGCAGAACAATCAAATGGCAGGGTCAGACTGACTGATCGACATCAAGCTGTCGTCTGACTCCGATTTCAGAGATTTCTATTGGTGATCGTGGGTTGGCAGAAAAGTGGTGTAAGAGCGAAGAAGGAGCCAAAAATGTGGAGAAGGGTTATGATTGAGAAGGGCTGTATCAGCAAAGCGCCGTAAAGCACAGTGACATAAAGCGGAGTTCGCCCGTACACATATACTATTGCTTTTATCCGTCCTTAAACAAAAGTATTTTATTGCAAACATCACAAAACTTTGAAATCTTTCTAAATAAAACCATTTTATTACACATATGATTGGTTTATGATACCATATTACTGGCTATGCAATATTTTAGTCATCTAAAAGTTTAAATATGACAGATAACAACATACTTGTTTATGAGAGCCATGGACCATCATCTTGTAAGACACAGGGTGATTTTTTTTTTAAATGGGTCGGGGGGGGGGGGGGGGGGGGGGGGGTGCATGGGGGGGGGGGGGGGGGGGGGGGGGCGGGGGGGGGGGGGGGGGGGGGGGTGGGGGGGGGGGTTGGAGTGGGGGGGGGTGGGGGGTGGGTGGGTGGGTTGCATGTTTTATGGTGGGAAATAAAAAAGTAAAGATAAAGGTCGTCTCATAGCAGAAAGCTCTGTACGAGAGTGAAGTGTTAGAGACTCCACCATACTAGGTGGGTGTGACCTCGCTGCCTTTGCCTTCCCCACCTCAAAAGCAAGAGTCAGATACAGCTGGGTAGACTGAAGCATGACCATACCAGGTTGAAATCCTAGAGCCCGGTGACTGTGCTGCAAAAGGAAAGTGCTCTAACCAGTTAAGCAATTGGGCACTCATAGCGGGAAATATGGTAATTAAATTTACATAACCTGCTCATAACTATTACAAATAGTAAACCAAAATACTGTTCATAGTTTTCCTCACTTTGTAAAGGCTGGATCAATATCTCCTTCATATGCTTCAGTAGTTGAATATGGTGGAGCCACATTCTCGTCATCAAAATTGATGTCCGCAGCAAAATTTGAAGACCTCATCTGCAGAGGTCTAAATATCTTCTGGTTCATCAGATCTTCCCAAGTGTTCCTCCCGAGCATTTCGGTGATGGCAGCCAACATGATGTAATTGGTGGAGCTGTAGGTTCCTTTCACTCTGAATTCAAATTTGCTTTCAAAGAATTTGACTCTCCTGCAAAACAGAGGAGCGAATGAATGAATGATTGATTGATTGAATGATTCAATAAACAAAAAATATTCCCCTTTAAGGAGCATGATTCTCCCACTCTTAAACAGACAAACCGTGCAATTTTAAGCTCCCTTGTAAAACAGACAGGTGCTGCACTATTAAGCTCATTTGTAAAACAGACAAACAGTGCAATTTTAAGCTCCCTTGTAAAACAGACAAGTGCTGCACTATTAAGCTCCCTTGTAAAACAGACAAACATTGCAATTTTAAGCTCCCTTGTAAAACAGACAAGTGCTGCACTATTAAGCTCCCTTGTAAAACAGACAAGTGCTGAACCATTAAGATCTGCTATGTGTAAAATGTTCAACAGTTATGTTTAAAATATTTCTACAGACAACTCATTTCAATAGGAACAAATTTTGCAACAAAAATAAGTTAACAAAAAAAGAAAAACAATAAAATAATGAGAAAATTATAAGCATTAATACACAAGGCAAAAAAATAGCATTTGACTAAATATGACAATTCAAACTCCTTCAATACACCACCCTGCTTCACAAGAATGACGTGTTAAGGAATTCAGCCAATCAAAAACCCTTTAATTCTCCAGCCTCAGGACCCCCAACTTCTTTACTTAATAAGGCAGGTTGATCAGCCCTTGGAAAAAAATGTATTTGTCTTACCAAAAGGCAGAATCAACAAAGCCAGAACAGCCTTTGCAAATCTAAACAACATTTGGAAATCTTCTCAGTACAGCACAAACACCAAATTAAGATTATACGAGAGTTGCGTACTTTCTGTACTGTAGTATGGTGCAGAGTGCTGGAGAGTAACAGAAAAGGAAATGTCCAAATTATCCTCTTTCCACACAACCTGCCAAAGGAAAATTCTTTGAATTTTTTGGCCATATACCATCTCCAACCAGAACTGCTTGTGTGAACGGTGGTTTGGTTTTCTTCCTTCTTCCTTCCTCGTTCGTCCTGAAAAGGACGGTGGTTGCGGTTTGGTTTTGATAAAGAGAAAGAGTATAGAAAAATGGTTTAAGAAATAATGAATGGGTGTAGATATAGACTATTTGTCTTAGTAAGGGAGATAAATCTAGAAATACGTTTTGGAAGATGACGTTGTTGTTTAGAGTTAAGCATTTTGAATGAGTTACAAATTATGGTAAAACTAATTTGCATGTTTAGATTTTGTAATAAGATTTAAAGAGGAGAATATGGATTTGTGTATATTTTAGCAAATGTAGGTAACTTAGAATTAAGTCCCTTGCCGGTTTTAGTGAGTTGTGCTCACAAATAAAAAAGTATGCACGCACGTGAAAAGTGTGACTGAGTGAACACATTTTAGGCGTGAATGAATAATGTTAGAACGGGAATTAGGCAGTTGATATTGAGACGCGCTAGGCGTAGGAAGAGAAAAGGGCTTTCTCCCAAGTGTTAAAGTTAGATTTTATAAAACGCGCTCAGCGTAAGATGTGTGTGAGAAAAACATACTCAGCATAGGTGATCAGCAACATGTGCTGTGAATAAAAGAGAGATAGAAAATACGAGCAGTACATTACTGATCATAAATTTGTGTACGTCAGTATTTTGTGGTGATAGTATTTATTCTGAGGACAAGATAGTTGTGAAAGAAAAGGTGTATTTCGATTGAGAACAAAGCAAGGTATGTTTAATATTTTTGATCTATCAGTAGCATGTGTAGCTCAACAGACCAGGTCTGAGTAGAGAAGAATAATAGACGAAATCTTGGCAAAGTGACAGCCCTGGCGGTAAGGCCAGTTTTCTCTCAGAGAGATATACCAAGAGACATATGAAAAGAAAAAAAAAATATAGAAAAACAAACAGTCAGCACGGAAGAGAGACAAGAAGTTTCTACCTGAAGAATTAAATGACATTGTGATAGCTGAAATAAGCAAATAGTAAGAAGACAAGAAATCTGCAGTTTTGAATATTGAATACTTTTGTTGCTGAAGAAGCTGTTGTTATGAAAGACAGCTAACCTTGTTAATAAAGTTTGACCTTTGACATCTTCACTGCTATTACTCAGGTGAATTCGTTTGAATCAACAGAGAGTATGAGAAAATATTTTT
Organism: Oreohelix idahoensis; assembly: GCA_024509875.1. Lineage (NCBI taxonomy): Eukaryota > Metazoa > Mollusca > Gastropoda > Stylommatophora > Oreohelicidae > Oreohelix > Oreohelix idahoensis. The sequence continues at coordinate 191,664 of JAMPIV010012595.1, read as the reverse complement.
GTCAGTCTGAGAGAAGGAAGTTTGTCACATTTACCTTACTACATACTATCTACTGAAGGGGCAGTGGTCCGAACCTTCTAATACGATCCACGGCCACACTTACATGGTGAAGTCAAAAAGGCATGCACACCATCATTGCGGGCAGACGCTGGAAGTAGGTTGACCATATCCTCAGAAGGGACCCTGACACCATCACCAGACCTGCTATGCTATAGACCCCAGAAATCCGGAGAAAGAGAGGCAGACCAAAGACAACCTGGCAGAAAACAGTGGAGGCTGAGATGCAAAGCATGAACCAGAGTTGGGGCACAGTACGAAGGATGGCCACTGACCGAGCAAATTGGGGACAGTTTGTTGCTGACCTACAAGATGCCACAAGGCGTGATGGCCACTGACTGCTTTGTCAGTCAGGGCCAAGGATCCAAGAAGAAAAAGAATGTCTATCACTATTTATGCTGCCTAAATTGGTCATGGTAAAAAAGGTAAAAGATCCCGTTACACGCCCATTGAGGCATATTGGGAATATGGTGTTAGGCCCATATTTTCTTGACCATCGGCACAATAGGGGTGATGTGGTCAGCATCATGCCGGCCGCCTTAACCTTCCCAGAAGTTGCTCTGGTACCAAATTAGGGCTGGGTCGACCCAGGAGCTGTTTGCGGCCTAAAAAAATCCCACCTCATCTGGGGATCGAACCATGGACCACTGAGCTAGGAAGCCAGTGCACTAACCACTATACTCTATACTCGCGGCTCCCTGTTAAATTGGTCATGACATTTACAAAAAGCTTTCAATTTTCATTTCATCACGTTTTTTTATTGAGTGACATGACAAAATGGAGAATAGTACTACTGTTCCATCAAGCATGTCAAAAAAGTTGACTAATATCCGGTTCTGTTCAAGAGTGGCAACCTCATCATGTCAAACATATTGCTACATAAACTTTCACTTTGGTATAGGCTTCCGTCTGCAGTGGTGGCTCCATAAGGAGTGAAACAAAAAGACAATGAAGGATGCTGCTGCTGATGATGAAGATAAAAATGGACTGTTGGAACCCAGTAATCTAAAGATAAAATACAGGTCCGTATCCCAGAATCAGAACACCCAAAAACTGAAATGTTTCGAAAATCTGAATTTTTTTTTTTTTGGGCGACTTTTGGGCAATTTTCAAACACATGTTTGGGTGATTCTGGGTACTTCTGGGTTACTTTGGGGGAATATCTAAAAATCGGAAAAAATCCCGATTTCTGAAACATGGCTGTCCCTGAACATTTTGGATTCTGGGATACAGCTCTGTAGAACAGTTGGTGATCAAACACCAAGACTGCGGAACGGAGACCCCTGGAAACCACAAGGGGTAAGATGTAAGGAGTAGCGTTACAGAACGACAAGAACAAAGGTGCTAGGCTGGGAGCCAACAAGACATTTCTGTGGTATATGCCTGACCCACTCGAGTTTAAATGTTTAACATTTTTCATTCACTGCCTTCGGTGTGATGTTAAATTTTGGGTTTATTCCCTGTGATATGAAATTTTAGATTTAGTCCATGAGATGTGAAATTTTGGATTTATTCCCCATGGTGTGAAATTTTGGATTTATTCCCTGTGATGTGAAATTTTGGATTTATTCCCTGTTAGGTGAAATTTTTGGATTTATTCTCTGTGATGTGAAATTTTGGATTTATTCCTTGTGATGTGAAATTTTTGGATTTATTCCATGAAATTTTCAATTTATTCCGTAACGTGAAATTTTGCATTTATTCTATGTGAAGTGATGTGAGATTTTAGATTTATTTCCTGTGATGTGAAATTTTGCATATATTCCCTGTGATACAAAATTGTGGATTTATTCAATGTGGTGTAAAATGTTGCATTTATTTCATGTTTTGCGAAACTGTGCCTTTATTCCCGTTGATGTTAAAGTATAGCATATTCTCACCAACACTTTGCTATCAGTGTCAAACATCACCAGAGTACAGGAGAGAGAAATTACAGCATGTGGGATGAAATGCCTAAGAGGAGATAAGAAAAACTGTCGGAACTATATCCTGCATCAGATATATACTTACTTAGTCGTTCCCCTTGTACCGTGAGGTGTAGAGGTTTGGAAGAGAGAATGCCAGACTATCCTATCGGCTGTCTTCCTCCTGGCCTGGTTCCATTCTAGTCCTCAGATATATACAGTGACAAAAAATAAAGTGGTCGGGCCATTTCATGAGAATGGAGTCCACTCAATTACCACCGCACCGCTACTAATGTGTAGACGATTTAGTTTAAGAGCATAGGAAAGACCACGAGGCAGATGGATAGACAACATCACAGAAATCCAACAACAACATGGACTCACAACAGCCAGCGTGAGACACTTGGCTCAAGAATAAAAACTTCAGCTCCCCACGACACTTCATAGCACAAGTAGACTGAGAAAAAAATGTATTAAAAGAAAAAAAAGGTAAAAGTAAATTAAAGATTTGAAAGACTACATTCACTTCCTTCAGTATATTGTCAGAACCATTCTTGAGTTGAAATGTTGCATTTTCTCCCTTTGTTATGACATTTTTAGTACTCACTTTCTCTCATTCGGGTCAGCTGACTTAGGTTCATGAACTAGGTATTAGATAGGATATTTACTGAGAAGAACCAGCTGAGAATATTAGAAGGTAATGTTTATTGTTCTTGAAACCCCAGGGTGGAAGTCACACAGGGACAACAAAAACACTTGGAGAAGGGAATATGACCCAGACATGAAGAGGATGCAAAGGATTGCTTGAGGCTCTTGCATGTATTCCAGAGTTAAATCTATCCCTAAATGAGTTAGATCTATCTCTGAATGAATGCTACTCTTGCATGTGTTCTAGAGTTAGATCTATCTCTGAATGCATGTTGCTTTTTGTGTGTATTCTAGAGTTAGATCTATCTCTGAATGCATGCTACTTTTACGTGAATTCCAGAGTTAGATCTATGTCTGAATGTATACTGCTTTTGTGTATTCTACAGTTAGATATATCTCTGAATGTGTACTGCTTTTGTGTATTCTACAGTTAGATATATCTCTGAATGTGTACTGATTTTGTGTATTCTGCAGTTAGATCTATCTCTGAATGTGTACTGCTTTTGTGTATTCTACAGTTATACCTATCTCTGAATGTGTGTCTGAATGTGTGCTGCTTTTGTGTATCCTACAGTTAGATCTATATCTGAATGTGTACTGCTTTTGTGTATTCTAGTTAGATCTATCTCTGAATGTGTACCATACCTGTCAACCTCCTGAGACAAAAACCTGTATGCCGGACCAAAGAAATCCTTACAAACACCCAAAAATCCTTACGCAAAAAATTCATTTATAAATTATACACAATACAGTTTTAAAACAAGAAATGACATATTCAAATCTATTAGCATTTGAATTAGTGTGATATAAAACATGCTAATAGTCTCATGCTGTTCTTTACATATAAAAAACTTAGTGATTGTGAGGTACACTATTCTTTCGATGCACAGTGTTTTGTATTATAATCAACACATGCACTTTTAGCACTTTGTAGAATTGCATTTGTGGGCTTAAAGTTTGCACAGCATGTATCAATGTTAATCTTAGACTGTAAAAAAGAAGTGAGTGTGTCCGCATTCATGGACCTCCTGCAGTCTGTGTGGATTTTTTTCATCACTGAAAATTATCTTTCGCAGTCAGCATTGCTGTGAGGGAGCTGTGCTCAAAATGATAGTACATGTCTAAAAAAAGGTCTTCTACTGACACAGTCAATTGTTTGATTCCATCTTGTGCACATAAATTTGCTATCAAAATTTACAAAATTATTATCAAAAAGTTGCTAGAAGAATGATAATAGATCACCACTTTATTGAAAAATAAAGCAGCAAAGTTTACGCTAACAAACTTTTTTTCTAGTTATGTAGGGCCGACACAGAATATTATGACATTAATTTATTGGAAATATTTAAATGATCAAAATATAACAGGAAAGATTAAGAGAACGACAAAAAAAATAAAAAAATACAACGAAGCAAAGCAAACAGCTAACGGCAACAACAAAAATAATTAACCAAATTATGAACAGAATATCAAATCTAGGAAGAAAAAACGTACCAAAAAAAATTTACAACATTATTATTTAAGAGTTGGTAGCCTAGACCAGTGATAATAGATTGCCACTTTATTAAAAAATAAAGCAGCGAATTTCGACAGTTGGAATAAAGTAGGCCTACTCAACGCAAACAAACTTTTTTTTCTAGTTATGTATGGCCTACACAGAATATTATGACATTAATTTATCGGAAATACATTGAAGGGCAAGATATAACTGGAAAGATTAAGACAGTGATTAAATTGCAACAAAGTAAAACAACAGAAATATTTAACCAAGTTATAAGTACTTAGCTTTTTTTAAACAAAATGGCGTCGAAGTGTGGTGGCAAGCGTGGTCGTTGATAACAGGTAACTTTAAAAATATGTCATGTCATGCTGAAAACCGAAAGTGTTTGAGGCCGAATTCAAAGTTAATGCCGAATTCAATCAATCAATACCCCTTAGCTCCCTGAGGAGCATAGGCCTTCAACAAACACATGCCAAGTCTTCCTGTCTCGTGCCATCCGTTCAAGTTCTTTCCATGTTTTCCTCATCATTTTCGCCTCTGTATCCAGCTCTCTTTTCCATGTGTTTTTTGGTCTACCTCTGTCTCTCTTTCCCTGTGGATTCCAGAACAAGGACTGCCTTGTAATGCTATCAACAGGTTTCCTCAATGTGTGTCCTATCCATTGCCAGCGTCTTCTTCTCAGCTCTTGTTCCACTGGCACTTGTCTGGTTCTTGTCATCAATTCCACATTTGTGACTTTGTCACACAATTTCAGTCCTTCTATTCTACGCAAGCACCCGTTTATAAAAGCCTGTAGCTTTTTAGTTGTTGTTTTTGATGCTCTCTGTGTCTCAGAGCCATACAACAGGACCTTTCTTTTCTTTTTGTCCAAGACATTTTGTAGTCTGGTGTAAAAGTCTTCTTTCTCAGATTCTTCTTTATCATTTGTTGGTGCATAACACTGAATGATGTTTATATTTACTTTTTCTTTTTGGCTGATTTAAACAACCAACGGGCTGATCACCCGTTTGCCAGTCACTTCGATTACGGAAACAACAGCAAATGGATTGATTTGCCATTGCCCTAAAGACGCCAATAGGCGTGATGGGAAACAATGGCAAAGAAAACCTATCTGCTGTTGCCCTAAGACGCCACTAGGCGTAATGGCCACTGACTGCTTTGACGGTCGGTGGCTAAGGACGGAAGAAGAAGAAGATTTAAACAACAGCAATATTTAACCAAGCTATGAGTACTTAGCTTTTTTTAAACAAAATGGCATTGAAGTTGTGGTGGCAAGCGTGGTCGTTGATAACAGGTAACTTTAAAAATACGTCATGTTACGCTGAAAACCGAAAAAGTTTGAGGCCGAGTTTTTGCCGAATTGTTGGGAATAAAAGGATTTGATTGGTTTTTGGGAGCGACCTCAGTTTAAAAACAGACGCAGATTCGCAGAATAAAAAAAATAAAAAAACCTGGGCTAGAAAATATTTTCTGATTTAAAATAACTTGGGTTGGAAAATGTTTTTAGAATTTTTGTTTATAAAAAAAAAAAACTAAATTTTTTTTGGGGGGGGGGTGTTCCATACAACGAGTCTGTACGGCCGTACACTGCCAAAAGTATCAAAAAAATGTACATTGTACGAAAAATTTGTACAGGTTGACAGGTATGGGTACTGCTTTAGTGTATTTTACAGTTAGATCTATATCTGAATGTGTACTGCTTTTGTGCATTTTACAGTTAGATCTGTCTCTGAATGTGTACTGCCTTTTGCATGAATTCCAGGGTTAGTTTTTCCACAACCCTGAAGCACCTCCTCATGGTGTATCCTGGAAACAGGCAAACCTCGAGTTGCCTGGTCAACACTTCATGGATTGACTTACCATGATTCCCCCCCTCTGGTGAAACATGTTGAGAACCAAGCACAGCACACTAAGCCTGGGGGAATCATTTAAGCTCCAGACTTTACTCCAGTTTTAACCTGCTTGTCTGTGTGCAGGAGGACCTCACAATGAATAGGGGACAGATAGGGGAAGCTGGCTCTGTGAAGAATGTGACGATTCCTTGGGAAACCTCAGAACCAGAGAACAAAATTTTAGCCTTGCATATTTTGACAGCCCCCATGGATGGCAGGAAAAGCACAGTATGCCACACCTCCTGACTTCTGGCATGAAACCAAATGTGAAGATCCTTTAAGTGCAAGCTGGGCCAGAATAGAATACCCGTGAATGAAACTCGAGCTCACGACTCCAAGTCAACAAGTTTTAGAATGGCAGAAAAACCACAGAAAAATCCTAGATCTACAATGTAGATCAAGCCAAGGATTCTTCAACTTGGCATTGGTTGCAAAAGAGCAACAAGCTTAGCAGCCTTAGTTAATGACAACTAGAGGATATAGAATATATGGAAAGACTTTGAATGCGTTGCAGAGGACAGAAGGGCTTGGCGTGTTTTTATGTTTCATGGGCAGATAAAAGGTAATAAATAAATTAACCTTTAGCCTGCTGCATTAAAATTCAGAAAATTTGCCCTGCCACTGCATTCTTTTTCACAACGCCCCATTTTTATAGTGGGTGACTATTAAATTCTATAGTATTTTTGTTTTTTGATCAATTGCTATCATTTTTGGACTGTATAGAAATGAATGAATGATGAATCTGATGATGTAAATTTTGTTTGTGTACATGTTAGATGAGATAGGAAGAGTGGAATGGAACGATGGAAAAACGATAAAAAGATATAAAAAAATAAAAAAAATTTTTTTTTTTATTTAAAATTTTTTTAGAAATTAAAAAAAATGACCAACAAACGAAGAGTCCATATCCCTTGTAACTCAATGAAAGTCATTTGACCAATACAAATCAAATGATGATCTTTTCGTTACACCCATCATCAGTAGCAAAGCAACAAACGTCCTCGTCAGCAGTGACATTCGGCCGTAATCCTAAACCTTTCCAATATTCCTAATCCTAACCCCTAAAATTATACATACTAGCAATGCCATTCTACTTTCGTTTCCATCTCGGCCATCAAAAATATTCTGAGAACCGATATCAGCGCTTATAAAGACAAAAATCTCATCCCCACCGCATGGCGTCAGAATCCAATAAAATTAGAGCGAAAATGGCAGCGTGTGTTCGATGCTGATTCATTTCGATTAAAAAAATTCATAGAAAATAAACGCGAATGCACCCATTACTAAAGAAGATCGGAAACGAAAGCTAACTCTCTCTCAGATAAGTTTAAAACTTAACATCCGGGGGTGAAGTCACGTGTACACAAATCCTATTGCTAAAAAACGACGATATCCGAAGGCGACACATGTCGCCTCAAGCAGTCAGAACATAGGTTTCATCGGGTGACACATGTCGCCCGCAGCGTGCTAAAGGTTTAGAAAAATTTCCAAAAAAACATACACAGAATTTGAAGAAGACATGAAAAATAAATCAAGGGGTGTGCAAAAAGAGTGAAGGTGCTGACCCAATTATACAGGGTAATGCTACAGTAGGTATGCAGTTTCTTTACATTTATTTATTCACTAATACAAAGTAATTAATGCTTACAATATAGAATAAGTATATATACAGAACAAGCACATCCCATTATTCACAAAACAGATAAGCATTTAACCTTTAGGTCAGTGTTTCTTAACCTTTGAGAGGTCCTGCACCCCTCTACAGCATCTTAAGAAGCCTCACACCCCTTTATAGCATCTGAAGAAGCCTTACACCACTTTAAAGCACATAAGAAGCCTCACATCCCTTTACAGCATCTGAAGATGCCTTGCACCACTTTAAAGCATCTTAAGAAGCCTCAAACACCTTTACAGCATCTGAAAAAACCTCATACCCCTTTATCTTCTAGCTCACAAAACAAGACAGAAATGCTTAAGATATAAAAGTTTATTTTGAGAAAATGTTATTTACATAATGTGACTAAGGTTCGGTATCTAATTCATGTTGTCAATTTTCTATTTTCTACAAATACATTTGAGTTCTGTGTATTACATATTGTTTATGATGATTTGCGTTCTAAAATATCTGGCATGTCTCTCACACCCCGAAAGATGAGTCTCGCACCCCCAGAAGGTGAGTCTCGCACCCCCCAAAAGATGAGTCTCGCACCCCCAGGGAGTGCCCCTGGTTAGGAAGATCTGCTTTAGGTGGTCAAGGTGGCTGCTGTCATTTGACCTACATTCTTGAAGTCCACCTGCCACACCGAGACACACTCTGCTATAAAGTTATCTGTTTTAATTCACTTCAGTGAATAAAAATGTTTTTGGTTTCCAGATGTTGCCCAAAAAGTCTGCCAAAATGTGTTTGGAAATCGACCAAAGTAGCCCAACTAAGATAGAAAAGTATCCTAAAGTCAACTGTTACCAGTGGGGTTTCTTTACTAGACTGACATTGACAATGTTGTCAGGGCTGTCGGGCTTACGACATGTGGCCGACGTATTTCTTTATAACGCGAACGTGTTGTGGGCCGTTGTTTGATCATATGATGGTGATCTAGTTAATGATGATGAAACTCGGTAACAAGCAACGAAGAGATGCTGGACTCGTTGCAAGATTTAGTACGAAACATATTTATTTGACGATACTTTGACATCAGGAGTTCAGACATTATATACATTACATCAGTAGTTTCATGGCAAAAATGTACATAGTAAATGGCCATCACTACGGTTGTTGACCGACCACGCTAACTGCTACCACCTCAAGGTTAGCGGAAGCTCTACGGCAACGAAGTTGTAGGATGCATGGGTTTACAAAAATAACCATGTTAAAAGCGTTGAGAATAAATATATTTAAAGTTGCCCAAAGAAACTTTCGATTTTCAGAATATTTTGATTTTCTGGTGTTCGGATAAAAGAATACCAGCATGTACGTGTTAAAAAAGTGTTTATGTACATGCTCATTAAATTTTTGTTGTTGAAATTACAATAAATAAAAAATATGTTATTAAAGTGTAACATACTGTTATATTGTACAAACAATCAGACAAAGATGCTTATGGGATTTACAGCTTTGAAAACACAAAACAATCAGAGACAAAGATACTTGTGAGATATACAGCTTTGAAAACACAAAACAATAAGTAAATATTACTTTAGAAAACAACAATAAATAATTTTTAAAAAGCAGTAAGAAAAATATACTACTCTACATAAGTGTCTCTTTGTCCTCGTAAGACGAATCACCTTTTTTCATTTTTTTTTCATGCTCATCCATTGTACTCCACGTCTTACCGCTGATCCCCTCATCTTCCATGACTTACTCTACATAACAAATCCTGAAGTGAACAAGAAGAGACAACAGATAAGGGGAAGCAACTTTGAACAAAAACAAACACACCACAAGCCACTACCTACTTTAACAACTCATGGCGATCAATTTCAGGATTAAACCGGAACGCATCATTTCCAGGAACTCTCAGGCGGTGGGCTAGTAGATCTTCTATGGTTGCATACTCTGTTCTTAAATCATCATTGAATCTGAAACTGTTCCCTACGACTTCTCTTACAGTAGATGACAGTTTGACGCTGAAATGTGAAAAATACATCTTACACAACATACCAAATTTGCTCTTATTCCCTTATTAAAGAATTCTTATCACTCTCTGATGCTATTATGTACTGTTTTTTCCCACTAAAGTTGCAATTTATTTCATGGCATATTTTTCAGGCGGGGAACTAAATTGCGCACCTGTTGAAACGTGTATTTTTTTCCCAATATCCTACGTCACCAGATGTTTTTTTTAAAAATATTCCTGCCTCTGCTGCTTTTCAATGATACTGTTGGGAGTTAGAAAATGCAGTTAGTTTGAATGCCCATAACACCACTTCGCTACTAGGTCAAATAGCCACTCTATGTCACGTGATGAGACTGGCAGGGAAAGGATTGCTAATGAAGCGTGGGCAAAAAAAGAGAGGAATTGAGCAGCCTAGGGGTGGCATTCAGTGACCAGCCATTTTGGCTGTTAAGATGTGTATATGGGTGTGTATGTATGGCCCATAAGATATGTTCATGTGTATAATATCCTGTAGATTGAAGGATGCAACTGTATTCCATATTTCATGATTGAAAGGATGGTTTCATACAAATGAGTGACTTTTATTATTATTAATCTTGGTTATGTTCCTGACCACATCAATGGGTCTATTGTGAAGTTCTTCATGTGTATTAAAGTTATAACCGTCACTCAGCAGTTATTACTTTCATTGGAGAAAGAGATGTGTGCACAAAAGTAAATTAATGTTTGTCTGCAGGCACTTAAAGAAAGAACCCTGGACATTAACTTCATATGAATATTGGATACTTATAAAACAACTGTGCAAAAGCTACTAGCAAAAATAAGCACGAAATAAAACCCCTCAACAGATACAATTTCTGGAATTTTCCCCCATTTATATTATGTGATATGGGTAAGTATGAAATATGTGTCTCCACCATATATTTATAAACATATAGCCAGTGATGCCTCATTGCTCAAGCTTTTATGCCTTTGTGTTATTTTTTCCGTACTTCTTGAAGCTAAATAAAAATGATCACAGGAGAATTTAGTGTTGTCATCAGCGTACACAACACAAAGAGAATAACATTATTATTTACTGCCATCTTTTGGTGGGTGACTTACTCATACAAATATAATTTCTCATCAACTGGTGACTTTCGTACACGTACAATTACAATTTTTAATTAACCAGTACACGATAATATACAATATTCACTCTCATCCACCCGTGTGTTACCGGTGCCCAAAAGGGGAGCAAAGAATCGTAGCACTGTAACTTACCAAGCATGTCATAAAAGTAAATAAATATTAGACAACCATAAAGGTATGTTTTCAGGCACTCGTAAGAAATAAAGAAGTAGAACACTAGACAACAGAAAAACCACAGACGTGAGTGGCTTACCCAGGACTCGAACCCCAGACCTTCCGTGCGACAACCCCGCCTAGCTATGCAAGCGAATCACACTATCCCCCCTGCCATCTAGGCATCACCAACAAATGATGCTTCGATGACTGGTCATTAGTGCAAACCGCAAGACATAACACCGGAAGTTTACCATGGGCAGTTCAGCCTATTAATGATGCAATCACTTCTGTTGTTCCCTCATTATACAGTATAGGTCAGTCCACACAAGACAAAGACCTTAATACTGCGTCTAGTAAATGATAGTAGACTCAGAACAGTAAGTATAGAACAGAGGGTAGGTTTTTGGTATTGTATAAACATTTATAACACATAAGGAAGGGAAACCCGAGGCCTGTAAACAGTAAACAAATAGTATTTATTGATATAAATGTCATAAAAGGCAGCTAAGGAAGGTTGAGCATGGGGCTGAATACCATATTCTGTGTAAAATTTAAGCCAAAAACATTTCAGCAAATTTGGGAAAGTCAACCACAGTAAATAATTTAAGTATACACCATCATCGCCCCACTTAGTCCCCAGTGGTCTCTGATGATACAACGGAAGAATATGACAACTGCTCACTTAGGCATGTTGTACGAGGCACAAGGCAACTAATATTAGGCTGTACATGAGGCTCACAACCTCATCATGTCAAACGACTTGCTACAGAAAACATTGCTACAAGAGCAGCCTTTCATCTTCGTTTCTGTCTCCAGTTCTCTTCTCCATGTGTTTGTCAGTCTTCATCTGCTTCTCCTACCCAGGGGATTCCAGAACAAGGACTGCCTACTCATGCTATCAACAGGGGTTCTCAGTGTGTGTCTTATCCATGTCCAGAGTCATCTTCTCATCTCATGTTCCCCTGGCACTTGTCTGCTTGTTGTCATCATTTCCACATGAGTGATCTTGTCAAACCATTTCAATCCTTCTATTCTATGCAAGCATCCATTTATGAAAGTCTGTAGCTTTTTGGTTGTTGTTTTTCTTGCTTTTGATTTATTGTTTTTTGTTGAACAGGATATTATTATTCATTAATTAAAAAAAAAAAAAAAAAGGCTATCACACTACTTATATCTGTGTGTGTGCAGAAGTAGAATACTTACTTTCAGTTACCTTTATTCTTCACTTTTTCAATCCACTTTTGTCATGAACCCTAACTGGAAGATGTTTCTTTTCTTGAGCCATGTGTGTTACACTGGCTACCGTGAGAATGTGCCGTTGTAGGCTTTCTGTAACATTGTCTATTCATCTGTCTCTTGGTCTGCCCCCATGCCCTAAAACAAGATCTACTCTCCACAACTTTCTGTCTCCAATACAGCAATCTCCCAGGTTTTATGCTGTTCATTTAGCGCTTTTTTTTTTTTTTTAAATGTAACACTGTTTTTTATATTGTGACATATGGCTGTTACGCAAACTTTGGGACTGTTTGGCAAGGAAGAACATTCCAGCACCTCTGATTCATGCTATACAGAGCTTCTACAAGTCGTGCAGAAATTATGTGAGGACAGCAAACCATAAGTCAGAAGAGTTCAGGACCACCACTGGTGTAAGACAAGGTGATATCCTGTCACCTTATCTTTTCATACTCCTCATGGACGATGTTATCAAGTCATGTAAGGAGAGAACAAGAAGTATTCAGTGGGGTACTGGAAGATGAGACAGGTACCGTTTGTATTTCAGAGCTGGCATTTGCTGATGATGTTGCCCTGATTGCTAAATCAGAGGCACATCTCCAATCCAACCTGCAAGTCTGGAAGGAAGAGCTGGAGAAGAGAGGGATGGTCATAAGTAGCTCTAAAACAAAATCCATGGTGATATCACGAGAAGAAAGAAGACATCAGATTAAGCTGGCAGAACAGGTCCTGGAGCAGGTCGACCACTTTAAATATCTCGGAGCTATTATAGACCGAAAGGGAGGCATCAAAAACAGAGTTGGCCACTCGAAAAGCAGCAGCTGGGAGACTTTTTCAGGCCATAAATTGAGGATTCCTCAGCAAGAGAGAGGTTCGTAAGAAAACGAGGATGGCTGTATACCACTCCACCTATGTCCGAGTCTTGACATATGGATGCGAGTCATGGGCAATGACTACAACCCATAAAAGCCAGATCCAAACCTCAGAAATGAGGTATCTGAGGAAGGTGGTTGAAGTAACAAGAAGAGACATGGTCCGCAACCAGACGATATGTCAAGGCCTAAAATCCCACCCCCTGCAGACCCAAGTAGAACAGTCCCAACTAAGATGGTTTGGCCATGTCTGCAGAATGGGAGAAGATCGGCTACCACGACAAGCATGGGAAACAAAGAGCCAGGGATCCAGACCCCCAGAGTCCGCTGGGAGGACAACATTAGACAATCTTTGAAGGACCGAGGACTAGAATGGAACCAGGCCAGGAGGAAGACAGCCGATAGGATAGTCTGGCGCTCTCTCTTCCAAACCTCTACACCTCATGGTAGAAGGGGAACAACTAAGTAAGTAAAGACATATAGCTGTTACACGCTTTAAAAATGTGATCTTATGCTAAGTGCTACACTCCATGGGAGGAAGGAATATAACTCTCACATACTCATTATGTTCATACAGAGGGGTGGGATGGCAAAGAAGCATTGCTAGCATAATGAAGCACGACCCCAAAATGGAATGCAGTTCTATAGTAATCCATAACACAGAACAAGATCTTAATTGCTACACGGGGCTTCTTGAAGAGAAAAATAACGTGGCAAAGCAAAGCAAGCTGGATTCATTTTTTTAAGTCTCCTCAAATATCTTCTGCCCTCATTGACCAAACAGCCATACCTTTTACATCTGGAACTAGAAAAGCTTTCTCAGCACCTATAAAACCTTCTGCTGACCAGTCATCTGCTGATGAAGACAGCTCTGCCATGACAACTGTAGCCACACGTGATGGATGAAGTAGTGATTAAACTCTTATAATATTTTTTGTAAGTACAGTACATACATAATTCTTTATTTGTGTTTACTGTGTCTGACAACTATATGTAGTTAATAAATATTGTTAACTATATAGCTTTTCATTTTTATCACTTTTTACATAATTTTAATACAACTTTCTGGACCTTGGGAACTAATTAATTATTTTCTAATAATTCTTTTCGGACATAAATTTTTGTCAGCACTTCTTCGGTCAGTGCTCAAATTTTCAAGAACGAATTAACAGTGATAAGCTGGGTGCCCCTGAACAGTTTATATACTCTGTTGTTGACTTCTTCCCATGCCATGACTGTCCAGTATTTTTTCTCTCTGTCATTCTCTATCTATTTTTCCTTCAATATTTCCTGTTGTCACGATATAGTCCAGCTTCCTTCTTCTCATTACATGCCCAAAGAGAGACAACCGAGTTCTTCTAATGTGAGTAAAAAGCTTCATTTGTCCACTGACTTCTTTGAGGACGTCCTCATTACTTTTTGTTAGATGTCAGCGGCATTCTTATCATTCTTCTCTAAAACTACATCTCTGTGGGCTCCAGTGTTTTTCTTGTTTGTTTACTGATTGTCCATGGCTCACTTTCACATGGTAGGATTAGCTCTATGTAACAGTGAAGAACTCTTGGTCTTACTTCCATTGACAAACACACCTAATTTTAAGCACACACTTCATAATGAGGACAAGGATGTGGTACTCCATACCATGTGCTCTTGCAGTTGTGGTAATGTTTGTAACAACTTGTTTTATATGATGAGTTGGTTAGTCCCATGTATAACCCTCCTTTGCTGCTATTTTATTTTTCTTTGTTCGTTCGCTTGAACTATATTGTCTATATCTGCAATGTTGTTTCTTGTATAAACTTCACTGTCTTTTGTAGTTCAGAAACGGTCTTTTCTTTGCCCTGCCAGTAGCTCTATTCTCATGCCTCCTGGCTCCACGGGGCAATTGAGAAGGACCCCCAGTAGTAGGGGTTGGGCCCTTCCGAGGCAGAGGGCTCGGCACTGTGCCTGCCTGGGTGTCCGTCAAAGGGCGAGTGCCATAACGTTTTGCAGATATAGGCATACTTCCATAGCGCATGTGCGTGGCATCCTGATTGCTGTGGTGCGCCTCTTGGCTGGTTGCCTCCGTCTTCAGCACCTTGACTTGCTAGGGCAGACTGTGGTCTTGCTCGAGTGTAGGAGGGCCTGGCCAGTCTTGGTTTTTCGGCTGCTGATGGCTGTACTTGAGCCCCATCTCCACGTCAAGGAGCTGGCCTCGATGGGGCTACTATTTTATGAAATGCTTGTTAAAAAGTTGTCATTCTGCAATCTCTAAGGTAAGTCAGGTAGGAATGTCTGACTGGCTAAGCGGTCACAGCACTTCCCTCTCAGGGCAGAGGTTCCGGGTTCAAAACCTGGTAGCAATTACCCTTCAGTCTACCCAGCTGTAAATGAGTATCTGACTCTGTTCATGAGTTAGGGAAGGAAAAAGTAGCAAGGAAGGGAACTGGTACCCCCACCTCATAAAAAGCTAGACCCTGTATGGTAAAGTCTCTAACACTTCACTCCCCTAGTTTCTGCTATGGGACTACTTTTACCTTTAAGCGAGGAAGAGGAGACTGAATGACACGCGGAGAAGAGAACAGGAGACAGAATATTAAAGAGATGAGGAAGACATGGCATGAGTTTGTTGGCAGCTTATGCTCGGTGGGGAGCTAAGGGTAAAGTTGACAAAGATGTTAAGGATCGGTGATTCTGTTTGCTGGAAAATATTGAGTCCTTGAACCTGTATGGCATGTTAGTTAATCAGCATCATCATCCCCCTAAGGATGATACAATAGCCATCAGCTAGTTCAAGCCAAGCCCACTCAAGTGATATATACAAGATGTTTCTTGGGCTGGAGACCTTACAATACAAATCAAATTGCTACAGATACTGCTACTGCTAGAATCATAGAAACACTTTTGGTACAAACTACCTGCAGATAGACCAACTAGCATGGTGTGCACATGTTCCTTAGGGAACATAAAGGAAGAAAGAAGTAGAAGAAGAGAAAGAAAAGATATTTGAACTGACTATCACCTTCCATTTTTGGCCATGACATCCAGGAGAAGAGCGGCAGTGAAAGCTTTTGTGAGTGACGCTAGACCGAATAATGTCTTGGACGTGACCTTCTTTCTCTTGCTAGGGCTGGTCACTCCAAAACCTTCTGCCAAGATTTTCTGACCATTCTGTGGACCACAAAAGACAGATGATTGACAGGTATGATTGGCTGATTGATATAAAAATGACCCAGGTAAATTCACTGTAGCCTTTCCAGTGTCGTCCAAATACCCGGATGATTTTCTTCAAGTATTATGTCAGCTGACAGAGATGCAGGGGCAGATTATACATTAGGCTAAGGCCTAAGAGCCCAGAGCTCTTGGGGGCCTGTGCATCAGTTCAAAAAAATTTTTAATGCATAGATTTTTCAATAAAATGTGTTTACCTTAACAATAACAAAAATAATACTAATAAACATTAATAAAAATAACACTGACAAACAACATTTTTCTTTCTTATATAAGAATAAGTGTTCTTAGGTCAGTTTCTTGCGCTGATTTCAGATCTGAAATCCGTTTATCTCTATCACATCGGGTTTTTAAGATATTTGTGAATAAATATATTTTTGGGAAACCGTTATTTGCTCCATTTCATTTTTACTATATAACTTATTAAAAATTAATAAAATGCAAAATAATTCTACTTTTTATACTGCTAAACGATGCATGACATATGTTACGCTATTTTTCAAATGGTTACTGTATTTTGAAATAATTCTGAGCGAAATGCTTCTAGAAGTTGTAGAAATTCGGCTGATCTGTTCTGTTAAGTGTGCGGATATTTTACCGATCGTGTTCACCAGAAAAACTTTACACCATTACTAAAGAAAGCATATGAACTTTATTTCGATTCGAAAGTTGATGATGCAAATAAATCTTGGAAGCCAAATGCAGTTTGTTCGACTTGTGCAAATACATTGGCAGGTTGGTTACGAAAATCGCCGAAGCATAAGTCGATGCCTTATGGAGTGCCAGTAATATGGCGTGAACCGACAAATCATGCTACTGATTGTTACTTCTGCTTGACAAATATCCATGGTTTCACTTTTAAAACTAGAAAGTCTGTGGTTTATCCAAATATTGAATCGGTTTTAAAACCAGTGCCTCATGATCCAATCACGTGTCCGATCCCAGTTCCACCAGAACAATATCCGTTGGACGTGAATGAACCATCAGAAAGTGATAGTTTACCTTTTTTAGAAACTAATTCTGACTCGGATTATATACCGGTGAATGATGGTGTTCACTCAATTACCATTCAGAACTTTCAGATCTAATATGTGATCTCGCTCTTACCAAGGGACAAGCGGAATTACTCGGTTCGCGACTCAAAGAATGGAATCTTTTAGCGCCCAATACTCCGATATCTAAATTTCGTCATAGACACGGAGAACTTGTTCAATACTTTGAGAAGGATGACGACATTTGCTATTGCAAAGATGTAAACGGTCTAATGGTGCACCTCGGACATGAGCACATAGTCAACGAATGGCGACTTTTCATCGACTCTTCCAAGACTAGTCTAAAAGCCGTGTTATTGCATAACGGAAATTTATTTTCATCAATTCCAGTCGCCTACTCTGTTCATATGAAAGAAACTTATGACAATATGGCTATACTTTTGGCAAAAATAAAGTACAATGACTACCAATGGCGGATTTGTGGATACCTAAAGGTCATTGCAATTCTCACGGGCATGCAGACTGGGTATACTAAATTTTGTTGCTTCCTATGTGAATGGGACAGCCGCAGCAGACAGGAGCATTATGCAAGAAAGGTGTGGCCTATCAGGGATCATATGCAGCTCGGGCATAAAAATGTAATACACGAGCCATTAGTTAACAAAGACAGCATCATTTTACTACGTTACATATAAAGTTGGGGCTCATGAAGAATTTCGTAAAAGCGTTAGATACAACGAGCAAAGCTTTCACTTATCTTCGAGAAAAGTTTCCGCAAGTTAGCGATGCAAAGATAAAGGAAGGGATCTTTGTAGGACCTCAGATTAGGAAAGTTATTGCAGACAAACAATTCGAGAACTTGTTACATGGTAGTGAACTTCGCGCAAGGATGGCATTCAAATCGATCGTCGATAACTTTCTAGGAAATCACAAATCTGTCGACTATGTGCATATGGTTAAGCAGTGCATAGATGCATACAGAATTATGAGCTGTAACATGTCCCTCAAAATCCATTTGCTCGATTCGCATCTTGACCTTTTCCCTGACAACCTTGGCGAAGTCAGCGATGAACATGGAGAACGATTCCATCAAGATATCGCCGTAATGGAGTCACGTTATCAAGGACGGTGGAGTGTGACCATGCTTGCCGATTATTGTTGGATGCTTCATCGCGATGTACCACATTCCATTCACCGACGAAAGTCGACTGCAAAGAAATTCAAGCCTACATAACTGTTATACTTCTTGTACGAATGATGTTGTAATACTGTATGCGTTGTTAAAAAATTTCAATTGCGTATTTCTAGAGATCCCGACCTGATAGAGAAAAACGGTTTGCAGATTTAAAAACAGCGCATTAAAATTGACCAGAAAAACATAGAAATGTTAGAGAAAGAAAAAAAAAATTTTTTTTGTTAGCCAGTGTAATTACTAATAAAAGAGGTAAGCAATGCTAACAAACTAACATACCAGTCTATTAATACTAGAATATACCATCACCATGCTAAAGGGCTTAAAAAAAAATTAAAATAATTAATATTATTGCCCATTAGGTGAAGGCAGGCCCAAACACAAAAAAAAGCATAGAGGCCCTTGTTGGCTTAATCCTGCCCTGCATAGGTGACCATGATTCTCCACAACAACTTTCTATGATAACTTAGAAACACTTAACAAGTACATTTTTACTATCTCTTTGAAACAAATATAAAAACTGGACATTGATCAAGCAGCAGAAATGAAACATCACTACATGTGATATGATATCTCTGAAAAAAGTAATCAGTGAAACATTATTAATGTGAAATGACATCTCTGATAAAAGCAGTTATGTACACTGTTTCACTACCATACCTGTCAACCTCCTGAGACAAAAATCTGTAAGCCGGACCAAAAAAATCCTTACAAACACCCAAAAATCCTTACGCAAAAAATATATTAATAAATTATACACTATAGTTTTAAAATGAGAAATGACATAGACAAATCTATTAGCATTTGAATTATTGTGATATAAAACATGCTAATAGTCTCATGCTGTTCTTTACATATAAAAAACTTAGTGATCATGAGGTACACTATTCTTTCGATGTACAGTGTTTTGTATTATAATCAACACATGCACTTTTAGCACTTTGCAGAATTGCATTTGTGGGCTGAAAGTCTGCACAGCATGTATCAATGTTAATCTTACACTGTAAAATAGAAGTGAGTGTGTCCGCATCAGGGGCCTCCTGCAGTCTGTGTGGATTTTTTTCATCATTGAAAATGATCTTTCGCAGTCAGCATTGCTGTGAGGGAGTATCAGCAGTCGCTGAATGATGACTTTCAAATTAGGGAAGTGGATGGCACCAGTACTAGTTTTCTGGTCAACAACTTCCAGCCAATAGCTACAGAAGCTCTTTTTCTGACCACTATCTGTCAGTAGAGGCACACACACACATCAGACAACATACAGTAGAGAATGATTAAAAAATACAACGAACAAAGCAAACGGCTAACAGCAAAAAAAAATAAACAAAATTATGAACAGAATATCAAATCTAGGAAGAAAAAAACGTACCACCAAAAATTTACAAAATTATTATTTAAGAGTTGGTAGCCTAGACCAGTGATAACAGGTTGCCACTTTATTAAAAAATAAAGCAGCGAATCGAGCGCTGGAATAAAGTAGGCCTACTCAAAGCAAACAAAATTTTTTTTCTAGTTATGTAGGGCCTACACAGAATATTATGATAATTTATCGGAAATATATTTAAGGGCAAGATATAACTGGAAAGATTAAGACAGCGATTAAATTGCAACAAAGCAAAACAACAGCAATATTTAACGAAGTTATAAGTATTTAGCTGTTTTAAACAAAATGGCGTCGAAGTGTGGTGGCAAGCAAGCGTGGTCGTTGATAACAGGTAACTTTAAAAATACGTCATGTCACACTGAAAACCGAAAGCGTTTGAGGCCGAATTCAAAGTTTTTGCCGAATTGTTGTGTATAAAAGGATTTGATTGGTTGCTGTGAGTGACCTCAGTTTAAAAACAGACGCCGAGATTCCCGGAATTAAAAATAAAAAAATTGGTTGACAAAAAAACCTGGGCTAGAAAATATTTTCTGATTTAAAATTTAAAAAAAACTTGGGTTGGAAAATATTTTTAGAATTTAAAAAAAAAAAAAAAAATTTTTTTGGGGTGGGGGAGAATAATCCGTACAACGAGTCTGTACGGCCATACACTGCTAAAAGTATCAAAAATCCGTACATTGTACGAAAAATTCGTACAGGTTGACAGGTATGCACTACGTGGAAAAAAAAACATGAGAAAAGCATCATTACATGTGAAATGAGATGTATAAGAAAAGCAATTATTAAAACATCACTACATGTGAAATGATATTTCTTATAAAAGCAGTTACTTACACTTCACTACATGTGGAAAGACATTATGAGAAAAGCATCACTACATGTGAAATGGCATGTATGAGAAAAGAAATCACTAAAACATCACTACACGTGAAATGCCACCTATGAGAAAAAGTAATCAATGAATCATCCCTACATGTGAATTTACTTTACAAGGAAAGCAGTCAGTGAAATATTACTACTTGTGAAATGACATTATGTGAAAAGCAATCAGTGAAAGATTACTACGTGTGACATGACATGTCTGAGAAAAGAAATCATTGAAACATCACTAAATGTGAAATGACGTGTCGATAAAGCAATTAAGACCTAACCATTGTCATTACCCATGAGTATTAGAGTCAGCGGTACTATGTTTTTATGTTTGTTTCTCCTTATGCTGTAAAGTGTTATGGAGTAATGGGCTAAGGAAAGCGTGACAGTAAATGCTGCAGTACAGAAAATACCAGAAATTTTTCTAAGTCCACAGTACGTTGAGTTTTTCATTGTATTGATGAAAGAGTTGTGACTGACGAGCAACAGGCAGTGTATATTATAAGAGGTGTTAGGCACATAATTTCAGTTGCTAGTGTGCAGTGGCTAGCCTCGTCGGCTTTATATATGAAATAAGCACAAGTACAGTGGAAGCTATAGAGCAGAAGGTCAACAAGTTCATGAGGAAATGGCTAGGGGTACCACCAGGTCTGTCAGATGTAGCATTGTACTGCAAAAAGTCAAAACTTCTGCTTCCCTTCAAGTCAGTTGTTGAAGAGTACAAAGTTGGAAAGGCAAGGCTTGCAATGATGCTACCCGAGTCAGCAGATGACGTGGTTAAGTCCATTCAGCCCACACTAAAAACGGGAAGGAAGTGGAGAGTGGAAGAAGCTGTTGATGCTGCCCAAGAGTTGCTCAAAGTTAGGGAGGTAATCGGATACACACAAACAAATAGACGGGGATTTGGTCATGGAAACATCCGCTGGTGGTCCAAGGCATCAAGCAGGGAGCGCAGAGACATGGTAGTTCAGGAGATACGAAGAGCTGAGAATGATAAGAGGTTGCAAAAAGCAGTGCTGCAAGCCCAACAAGGCCAATGGACTACATGGGAAGGAGCCCTGCAGATGTCCTTGACATGGAATGATATATGGCATATGGCACCTCTTAGGCTCAGCTTCGTTGTTAGATCAATGTATGACATGCTGCCGTCGGCCACAAACCTTGTGAGATGGGGAAAGTCGGATGATGAGCAGTGCCCCCTGTGCCAGGGGAGGCAGACACTTGAACACGTACTCTCAGCGTGTAAGGTGTCATTAGGGCAAGGGCGATACACATGGCGCCACAACAAAGTACTAAATGAGCTTGCTGCGACAATAGACCTGTCAAGGATGAAGGCGAATAGCAAAGCCAGGCTGAGCACCACAAATACATACTTTCTGAGGGCAGGAAAATCAGCACACCCCAAACCATGTAAACCAGGTAGCAGTTTACCATCTCTTCTTGACTGTGCAAACGACTGGGAGATGGCGGTAGACCTACCTGGACGAGGGGCATATCCAGAGAGTATCAGAAAATCGCGGAGACGGCCGGATATAGTGCTTCATTCTTCAGCATCGCTTCAGGATATACTGATTGAACTGACCGTGCCATTTGAATCCAGATTGGACGAGCAACATTCATTCAAAGCGGCCAAGTATAATGATCTGGCCGCGGATCTGAGACACGATGGGTTCACTGCAAGGGTCTTGGCTGTTGAGGTGGGCGCAAGAGGACTCGTGGCTGCATCAGTGTATGATTTATTGAAACTGTTGGGGCTGAGGGGACAGTCGAGAACAAGGGCACTGAAGAGGCTTAGTGAAACTGCCGAAAAGGCATTGTGCTGGCTGTGGAACAACCGCAATGGGCTATGGAAAGCGTGACAGTAAACGCTGCAGTACAGAAAACACCAGGAATTTTTAAGTCCACAGTACATTGAGTTTTTCATTGTACTGATGAAAGGGTTGTGACTGACGAGCAACAGGCGGTGTATATTATAAGAGGTGTTGGTCACAGAATTTCAGTTGCTAGCGCGCAGTGGCTAGCCTCGTCGGCTTCGCGCAGGTGTGTCCGTGTCTGCCCCTAGTTGTGTGCGACGGAACGAACAGAGTAATTTGTCTTCTCTTTGTTACTTTCACAATTGCCTCCACGGCTGGAGGAGTTGTGGATTTTAAAGTTGCTACCAAAGTGAAATGGGTTCATTTTCGATACAAGACAACAGGAGGCTGAGACACTTGGGAGTCATGACCAAAGTGGACCCCCCCCCCCTTAGAGTGTAAAGGAGTATACTGGGCTGAAACACTTGTCCGATGGGGGGACTCTCTTCTGATGATCAGATTGCCTCCTGTTGTATCGCTCTGTAAAGAGTTTCCTATCATGGAGAGATTATGACTGGGTCTTGATAGAGAGCATAGAATCATACTTGATGTCTTGTAATGTTGAATTTCATTTCCAAATCTATCAAGCTCAAAGAGGGCTTCTTCAAACACTTTCAGACGTCAACTTGAATGTCTTTAAAGAAAGCAATGGTCAACTTGAGGTTGTTGGTATCTCCATAGAGTTTTTCCAAGAATGATACTGGTGACAGCCATATGTGCTTTCCATGCTCCTCATATGTTGGGCATATCTGTAGCAGATGTTCAACAGTCATTTTATTGGTGTCACAGTTACACTCGTCACTGGTTCCAATCTTTAGCTTGTTGAATAGGTGGTATCCCAATATGTTGTGGCCTATGCAGAGTCTGAAGATTACCACTTGTTCACTTCTGCTGAGCTGGTAATATGCATCATCTGATGGCCCGATTGCTCTGTTTCCCATCTGTTCTTGTATCTGCTTCTGATAAAACTCTTGGCCTCTTCATAAGTTACGCTTGTATCAGTAGCTTTCACCCTTCCTTTGCCAATCTATCACCCTCTTTATTGTCGAAGACGTTGCGATGAGATGGGACCCACTATATCACAACTACTCTCTTGAATCGTTGACACAGGCTGTTGGTTTGATTCTGATCATCACAATAAATCTATACCACCCCTTTGTTTTTGTTGTTTGATGCTGTGCTATCAGCATCTGTGATGTTGTTATCTGTTAGTTTTCATCAGGTTTTATACCTGTTGATAGCATTTCAGGGCAGTTCTCGTTCTGAAATTCTCAGGGTAAGAGAACGAACAAAATCTTTATTTCATCAGGGTAACAAAATAGGCATTTTTTGCCTTTCTCATAGTTCTGCTCTGCAACAATATAATTCTAAAAGTGTTTTCAAATTAAAATATATCTTAACTTCAATAATAAGTATTTAATATCAACATTGCACTCAGTAAAATTAGTCACACACGTATATACATACATAACAATAGACAGACAGACTGAAAGACATATTAGATTGATACATAAAGAGAAAGAGAGACAGACAGATAGACCAACACAGACAGACATATACAGACAAAAATGAACAGTCAGACAGACAGATGCAGACAGAAAGGTAGATACAAACAGACAGATACAGGCAGGCAGAGACAGGCAGATACAGACAGACAGACAGAAAGGTAGATACAAACAGACAGATACAGGCAGGCAGAGACAGGCAGATACAGACAGACAGACAGAAAGGTAGATACAAACAGACAGATACAGGCAGGCAGAGACAGGCAGATACAGACAAGACAGATACAGACAGACAGAAAGGTAGATACAAACAGATACAGACAGGCAGAGAGACAGACAGATACAGACAAACAGGCAGGCAAACCAATAAACAGGCAGGCAGACAAACAGGCAGGCAGACAAACAGACAGACAGGTAGACACAACCAGACAGACAGGCAGAGAGACACAGACAGACAGATACAGACAGACAGACACACAGACAGATAGATAGACAGGTAGATTAAAGTTAAAGCTCTAACATTTACAAGTAAATACACATGGGACATTATCTAAAACAGAGATTTGTTAAGTTAGGTGCACTTTCAAACTTTTATGACTCTGACATGTGACTGCAGATATTTTCTCTACCACACTAGTGGTAGTGGTACAGGAAGACTGATAAACACATGGAGAAGGGAACTGGACACAGACATGAAGAAGGGTTAACGAAGTTATGGAAAGAACTTGAGTGGATGGCACAGGACACGAGGAGCTGGAATGAAAGCCTATGCTCCTCAAGAAGCTGAAGGGTTATGGTGTTGATGATTGGCTACAGCAACAACAACAGGAAGCTGAAGGGTTATGGTGTTGATGATTGGCTACAGCAACAACAACAGGAAGCTGAAGGGTTATGGTGTTGATGATTGGCTACAGCAACAACAATGGGAAGCTGAAGGGTTATGGTGTTGATGATTGGCTACAGCAACAACAATGGGAAGCTGAAGGGTTATGGTGTTGATGATTGGCTACAGCAACAACAATGGGAAGCTGAAGGGTTATGGTGTTGATGATTGGCTACAGCAACAACAATGGGAAGCTGAAGGGTTATGGTGTTGATGATTGGCTACAGCAACAACAATGGGAAGCTGAAGGATTATGGTGTTGATGATTGGCTACAGCAACAACAACGGGAAGCTGAAGGGTTATGGTGTTGATGATTGGCTACAGCAACAACAACGGGAAGCTGAAGGGTTATGGTGTTGATAATTGGGTACTGCAACAACAATGGGAAGCTGAAGAGTTATGGTGTTGATGATTGGCTACAGCAACAACAACGGGAAGCTGAAGGGTTATGGTGTTAATGATTGGCTACTGCAACAACAATGGGAAGCTGAAGGGTTATGGTGTTGATGATTGGCTACAGCAACAACAACAGGAAGCTGAAGGGTTATGGTGTTGATAATTGGCTACTGCAACAACAACGGGAAGCTGAAGGGTTATGGTGTTGATGATTGGCTACAGCAACAACAATGTGAAGCTGAAGGGTTATGGTGTTCATGAATGGCTACTGCAACAACAACGGGAAGCTGAAGGGTTATGGTGTTGATGATTGGCTACAGCAACAACAATGGGAAGCTGAAGGGTTATGGTGTTGATGATTGGCTACTGCAACAACAACAATGCGAAGCTGAAGTGTTATGGTGTTGATGATTGGCTACAGCAACAACAATGGGAAGCTGAAGAGTTATGGTGTTGATGATTGGCTACTGCAACAACAACGGGAAGCTGAAGGGTTATGGTGTTGATGACTGGCTACAGCAACAACAACGAGGCTCATTCATTTTCCTTTGAACTCCTTACAGAATATGGGGCCAACACTGCAGCTGGTCCCCTTGGAGGCTGCCAGCAGTCACAAGCTCTTGCAGCGGTGGTTCATGTGGCAATTTTTTTGTTTTACATGATGAGGTTGACAGTTCCATACACAACCTCATATTAGTCACCTTGTACTCACTTCACTTCCCTGTATCATACAGCTGGTCTTACTGTAGTGAAGTCTCTAACACTTCACTCACCTGTATCATAAAGCTGGTCTTACTGTAGTGAAGTCTCTAACACTTCACTCGCCTGTATCATAAAGCTGGTCTTACTGTAGTGAAGTCTCTAACACTTCACTCCCCTGCATCATAAAGCTGGTCTTACTGTAGTGAAGTCTCTAACAATTTACTCCCCTGACAACTACAGGACATACATAATATTTTCTTTATGGCACATTCATGTGCCATGTTGCCACCCCTACCTGCGAAATGCATAATAGACTAGCCCCGTGCTCATCCTGCCACCCCTACCTGCGAATTGCTAAATAGACTAACCCCACGCAGGCAAAAGTATGGAAGCCGGTGTGGTCATTGAATTTCAGAATGGGTGAATAAAGACACAAGTACCAAAAAACTTAGTGATCGCACTATTCTTTCGATGCACAGTGTTTTGTATTATAATCAACATATGCACTTTCAGCACTTTGCAGAATTGCATTTGTGGGCTTAAAGTCTGCACAGCATGTATCAATGTTAATCTTACACTGTAAAAAATAAGAGAGTGTGTCTGTATTCATGGACCTACTGCAGTCTGTGTGGATGTTTTTATTGAAAAATAAAGCAGCGAAGTTTACGCAAACAAACTTTTTTTCTAGTTATGTAAGGCCAACAAAGAATATTATGACATTAATTTATTGGAAATATTTAAATGATCAAAATATAACTGGAAAGATTAAGAGAACGACACACACACACACACACAAATACAACAAAGCAAAGCAAACAGCTAACAGCAAAAAAAAAAAAAGGAAATTAACCAAATTATGAACAGAATATCAAATCTAGGAAGAAAAACGTAGCACCAAAAATTTACAAAATTATTTAAGAGTTGGTAGCCTAGGCCAGTAATAATAGATTGCCACTTTATTAAAAAATAAAGCAGCGAATCTCAACCGCTGGAATAAAGTAGGTAGGCCTACTCAATGGAAATAAAAAATTTTTTCTACTTTTGTAGGGCCTACACAAAATTTTACGATATTAATTTATTGGAAATATTTAAATGGTCAAAATATAACTGGAAAAATTAAGAGAATGCCAAAAATAAAATACAACGAAGCAAAGCAAACTGATAACCAAATTTTGAACAGAATATCAAATCTAGTTATGTATGGCCTACACAGAATATTATGACATTAATTTATCGGAAATATACTGTAGGGCAAGATATAACTGGAAAGATTAAGATAGCGATTAAATTGCAACAAAGCAAAACAATAGCAAAATTTAACCAAGTTATAAGTACTTAGCTTTTTTAAACAAAATGGCGCGAAGTGTCTTGGCAAGCGTGGCTGATAACAGGTAACTTTAAAAATACGTCATGTCACGCTGAAAGTGTTTGAGGCCGATTTCAAAGTTTTTGCCGAATTGTTGGGTATAAAAGGATTTGATTGGTTGCTGGGAGAGACCTCAGTTTAAAAACAGACGCCGAAATTCCCAGAATTAACAATACAAAAATTGGTTTAAAAAAAACCTGGGCTAGAAAATATTTTCTGATTTAAAAAAAACTTGGATTGGAAAATATTTTTAGAATTTAAAAAAAAAAAAACATCCATTTTGGGGGGGGGGGGGGGGTGGGGGGGGGGGGGGGGGGGGGGGGGGGGGGGGGGTGGGGTGGGTGGGGGGGGGGGGGGGGGGGGGGGGGGGGGGTGGGGGGGAGTGGGGGGGGGGGGGGGGGTGGGGGGGTGGGGGGGGTGGTGGGGGGGGGGGGGGGGGGGGAGGGGGGGGGGGGGGGGGGGGGGGGGGGGGGGGGGGGGGGGGGGGGGGGGGGGGGGGGGGGGGGGGGGGGGGCGGGGGGGGAATCCATAAAACGAGTCTGTACAGCCGTACACTGCTAAAAGTATCAAAAATACGTACATTGTATGAAAAATTCGTACAGGCTGACAGGTATGAATGTGGCTAAATGAGACTTCAGTAACAAAGGCAGTCATTGTGTCAGACTCTCAGTCCATGCTTCGAAAGGTTCAAAATGGTTGGCTACGGCATGAATAGAAAACCTCCATAGAAGCTTCGAATCTGCAGGAGGTAGTGTGGATCTACTGTCCTGGTCATGCAGGGGTTACGCGGTAATGAGAGAGCTGACAGACTAGCATCAACAGCGGAGACATTGGATATGGATAAGGGAGAGATACTCAGAACAATTAATGATCGGCACCTGTTAGAGAATGACACTGCAATAGATGAATCATCAAGATTATGACTGTTGGAATTTGGCATCAAACGTCAGGCTAGCAGAGATGGACGTATGAGAGGATACATCCATCGTGTTTATACAGGAACAGTTAGCAATCAAACTCTTCGACATATACTGAGGGAAACTGATCACCTATGGGTTTGCCCGGAGTGCAATGATATCGATTCTGTTCAACAATAACAATCATTGTATTTCAAAACATCCCACTTGTGCGTTACTAAGGCCTGAAAGGGGAGAAGAGAATACTAAAACTGTAACGTACCATGTATGTCATAAAAACAACAAAGGAGGTTTAGGCATGGGAACAGTTTACCCATCCTGTAGAAAACTTTAAGCCATAAAAACATCAACAAAACAAAATGAATAAGTCACCTAAAGAAATTAATACTCAGCAATCAAAGATAAAAGAAGGTGGTCAGGTAGGCAGGTGTATGACGCAACCTAGATTTGGCACTTGGAATGTTCATAAATTGAATGATGTGATGAATTTACCGTGATACAACGTTAAAATAGCTCCAATTATAAAGATAACATTTAGGGATAAAATAATGCGTAAGATACTAGGGTACATGCTCGCCTATGCCAGCGTTTCCTACCGTCATTGAAACTAACTAGTTAGACATGCAGACGAAACGGTTACCCTTTTAGACGGGAGGGAAACGGAGATAAAAATCATTATGACGGTCTGAACACGTGTTTGAATCTAAAAAGGCAAAAAGACGCAATTTGTAGTAAAGAAAAAAAAAACCACGCCACTAGTTGACACAATGTAAGGAAATGGACAGAAAAGACCTTAGCTCTTGTTAGAAACAGTCGTATCTTAGATGTTTTACCGTAATTGGTTGTTTTGTTCGAATATAGCGGCAAATGCCATACCCAAAGGTTCAAAACAAATTTCAAAAAAACTAACCTTGAGAAAAGTAGGTTTTTCTTTAATAATAAAGTCATGAAAATAAAACCTAGTTAGTTTGATAGCCCATCTTAAGCTGACAAATAATATACTTTTAATTATACCGACGGACAGATAACAAGGAAGATATTGACGAAAGACCGTATTGTTCCTATCAGACTAGAGAACAGTTTTTTGTGCATACTTCACTAAAGTTACATTTTTGCGTCCTTGAGACAGAAAAATGCAAAATCAAACTGCAATGAACTAGTGGGGCAAACTCGGTAGATAGTGGCTAAAAATAACTTAGGAGGCAGGTTTGTGCAGATTTTACATGTAGTTAGTCCAAAACAACAAGTGAAATTGGGGAAAAGCCAAAATGTGACCGACGTACATTGGAAAAATTGAGATGTACTTTTGATTTAATTTTCAAAATTTAAATTGAAAAGCTTAGTCTTCTGATCTGATTGGCCAACGCATTTTTATATTAGCGAGATAGAGACGCACATTTTTGCCATTCGATAGAAGTCTGTCCTGTAACACAGTTCTTAACTGCTAGTGGTGTTTTCCAGGAAATAATACATAAAATTCAGTGGGACGCCATACTCTAGCCAGCAGCTCAGCTGAGTTTTGCTAGTATTAAGTAACTGTGTTCTCAATTTCGAATTGTGGTAAGGATAAAAGCATTTCTCTTGTTTATTTTAACATTTTGAGTGATTGATACTGCCATATCATGAAAAATGATTACGACAAGTAAGTGCTTGCTCTAGGTCCCCAGCCACAGTCCAGGGCCTAGAGACAAACAAATAATATATGGAAATCTAAGACTATGGAAGGCGGATCTATTATTGAGATCAGTGGGAACATATCACCCATCTTATTGAATAAAAGAGGAAACTATTGAACATATCTCAGATGCAATGCAGTCTTGGGGAACTGGTACTATTTGAAAACAACTGGGTAAGATGTGCTATGTTGGTCAGAGAGATCTGACCCAGTCTGTGTAATGTTGTTGTGTGGTGTTGTGTATAAGAGTGGCGCAGTAGATAGAGTACTGACACATGGCACAAAATTTTGTTTCAGAAGTTTCTGTTTTGGCACTAAAGTTGTGCCAAATGCTTTTGTAAGAGTACACAAGCGGATGTCTGTGCCGCCTAACATTGGTGTCTGTGCAGCCTAATATTTTACTCCAGCTACGGAGAGGAGTGGGCCACAAGAATCCTGTACCAGATCGTCTCAGGCGAGATAAGTGAATACCTGGCCTGCTGGAGATTCACAACTATTCCACCATCAAATAAAGAAATAACTATTGAGAAATATAACATTTACTTCATTCCATAAGTCAATGGACAATGATTTTGGTAGTCACAGATTGGGAGTGATGACGCCACCCCAACTAAACATCCAGTGCTAGTTCTCCCAAAGACATTATAGATAATAGTAATATTAACCATTCTTATAATATACTTATGTACACCAATTACATTTGATTTTATGCCATATATATATGCATTTCATTGATAAATCCATATCATTTCATATGTTCTGACCAACATCCAAATTGGTTCAGAACTAATAAATTTAAAAAGATTTTAAAACTTAAACTATAACAGCCAGAGTTAGTTCAGTGTATTGTAGAGTTTATTATTATTATTAGACTTATTGATTACATGTGTGTGTCTGTATATTATATTAACTACACATTACATTACAGTACCCTAGACTTTTAACGTAGCTAACATTCATAATAGTCTAATAAGTCTGTTTGAGGTCGTAAGTGGTAGCGGAAAGGCCTCCTGTAATTCACATAAACTTTTATCTCAGGAGCCTTCACAGCTGACCTCATACAGTACACTAGGTAACATAACAACCATACAATAACATCAAAATCCACTACAAATGAACAGGGGAAAACTGCATAAGTGGCAGCAGAAATGGACACCAGGCTGTGAACAGACCTTGAGCTGATGGCATGCGACAGGAGAATTTTGCATACATCCGCTGAATGCATAATATTCTTCATTGGGGGGGGGGGGGGGGGAAGTTAAGCGATAATAAATGAAAACATCCGCCCTTATAAATTTACTGGTTGAAATGAAGAACGGTGGGCCATCTTCTCAAGATGGCCTTAAAAAAGAATTCAGAAACACAGTAAAAAGTGGTAAAGGTTAGGAATCTTGGTTGAAATGAAGAGTAGTGGGTCATCTGTTTGATAAGGCTTTAAAAAAAGAATTCAGAGAAGCAGTTAAAAGGGGTAAGGGTTAGGAATGTGGGGGGGTGGAGTGGCTAAGAGGTATGGCGTCGGCCTCAAGTTCTAGAGGTACCGGGTTCGATTCCCAGTTGAGGGAATATAATTTATGGAAATTTATTTTCAGAACCAGTGGTCCTAATGATGCCGTACTCCCCCCCCCCCCCCCCCCCCCTCCCCCCCCTCCTGGGTATTGAGATCGGTTGCCTAGCCTTCTCGGACAAGGGTGAAAAACTAGGAGGTCCCGTGTGCACGTTACGAACGTTGAAAATCCCTCAGCAGTTGGAAACTGTAAA
This sequence comes from Oreohelix idahoensis, assembly GCA_024509875.1. Classification (NCBI taxonomy): domain Eukaryota; kingdom Metazoa; phylum Mollusca; class Gastropoda; order Stylommatophora; family Oreohelicidae; genus Oreohelix; species Oreohelix idahoensis. The sequence goes on along the minus strand of JAMPIV010012595.1, from coordinate 159,949 downwards.
GAGTAGTCCTATCAGGCAGCTGCCCTGGCAAAATTTAAAAATTAGAAACCTACTCACCCAAAAAATATTTATAAAATGTGTGATTCCTATATACACACGTTAGGATTCTCGCCGGTGCTACGGAGTTCGTGCACAGTGTTGAGATCCTCCTTGTGTGATCTAAGGGAGAAGATTAGAGCACTGAAGTGTGCAATGAAGATAATCCTTAAAACCAAACGTTAGGAATCTTAAGTCTAAGCCTAAACCCCAAGCTTAAAGAAGGTGGCAAATTATTTGGATGACATAGCAGAACATGACTTACTGTGCTTCATTTCAACTGGCTGAAGTGCACAACAGTAGACTGGAGCTGCCATATTGGCCAAAAACAAAAAAGGTATTTCGCTGTTGGAATTTTAATTTTTTTATTTTTAAGACGACCTCAGTGTCTGTCGAGCGTTATTAATTTTGACAACACTTGAAACAGGGTGAACCAACAAAGAATGAGAAGTCAGTGGTCGATTATGCAATAGTTAGGAGAAGCTCATTCAAATATGTCCGGGGGACCTCAAGACGCAGCAATAGAGACCGCAGTCAGCGACTCATAGCTTGACTGCCTGCGTCAGGACCAGCGAACCAGAGCTGGTCAAGACCGCACTCCACCTCCACGTGGTGGTCCTGGAAACAGTCTGCAGCTGTGCAGGCTGGCTGAGCGAGTGTGGATCGAAATGGGAAGGCAAACCCGGTCCTAAAAAATGCCGTGCAGAAGTCGGATGTGTCGACCGAAAGGTGCAGATATCACAGCTACGTTGTAAACAGACACAACGCAACCACCGTCCTTTTCAGGGCGAACGAAGAAGAAATATGTCCGGGATGCTAGAGTCTGGAGGGGAACAGAGATTGGAAGTGATCACTACCTGCTTACAATCAAAAGAACAACTGAAAGAGTTGCTCAGCCTAGGAACTGCCTAACATCACGCAAGAAACTAAGTAAAGGAACAGGAGAAATGAGCATTAAGACCTACAAGCTGAGAGAGCCAGAAATTAAGACCAGATATCAGGAGCTTATTGCTGCAGCGGTGAGCAACACAGAAGAACAACCTGATGACTTGGAAACCCTCTGGCTTAAATTCAAGGGCATCATAAAGACAGATGCTGCAGAAGCATGTGGTGAAGTCCGACTTGGGAACAAGAGAAAGAGGACACCTTGGTGGACAGAGAAAGTTAAAGAGAAAATAAGAGAGAAGAAAATGGCATGGAAACAATACTTAGGAGCTAAAAACACAGCCGGAAAAACAGAAATATAGGGAATATGTGATAGAACAGAAGCAAAGAACAAGGTGCTAGCAGCAAAACAGAAGTCCTGGGAAGAATTTGGAGAAAAGCTAGAAAAAGATGCAAAAGAAAACCAGAAATTGTTCTATAAGACCCTAAAGAACATGAGGAAGGAAAAACAGTGCCCTCTTAAATTTATAAAGGACAAGCAAGCCAAATTGCTTACTGCCCCGAAGGAAGTAATGGAAAGAATATTTCTCAGAACTCCTGGATGGTGAGCATGGTGAAGCATCAGAAATGATAACCACTAGCACAGAAGAGAAAACCAATGATGGTGAAGATGACATAAAGATGGAAGAACTGAAGGCAGCACTGGAGAAAATCAAGATGGGCAAAGCAGCAGGGCATGATGGTATAACACCAGAAATGGTTAAGTACATGAGAGCATCAGGCGACTATTACTCTTAAGGGTCCTACAGGCAGCGTGGTGCAACAAGACCATACCAAAGGATTGGGAGATTGCCATTATAACACCAATTTTCAAAAAGGGTGACAATCGACAGTGTGGAAACCATAGAGGCATATCCCTTCACAGTGTCCCTGGTAAAATCTACTCTATAATCCTAGAGGAGAGACTCTGACGCCTAGCTGAGCCACAATTGGATGAGGTCCAGTGCGGATTCCGAGCAAACTGAAGTACTAAGACCTAATCTTCACACTCAGACAGCTGAGTGAAAAGGCCCTTGAGTATAAGAGTGAGATCCATCTTAGTTTCATAGATCTGGAAAAGGCGTTTGACAGGGTCCCCTGGAGCAAACTTTGGGACTGTTTGGCAAGGAAGAACATTCCAGCACCTCTGATTCATGCTATACAGAGCTTCTACAAGTCTTGCAGAAATTATGTGAGGACAGCAAACCATAAGTCAGAAGACAGAAGAGTTCAGGACCACCACTGGTGTAAGACAAGGTGATATCCTGTCACCTTATCTTTTCATAATCATCATGGACGATGTCATCAAGGCATGTATGGAGAGAACAAGAAAGTATTCAGTGGGGTACTGGAAGATGAGACAGGTCTGTATTTCAGAGCTGGCATTTGCTGATGATGTTGCCCTGATTGCTAAATTAGAGACACATCTCCAATCCAACATGCAAGTCTGGATGGAAGAGCTGGAGAAGAGAGGGATGGTCATAAGCAGCTCTAAAACAAAAACCATGGTGATATCACGAGAGGAAAGAAGACATCAGATTAAGCTGGGAGAACAGGTCCTGGAGCAGGTCGACCACTTTAAATACCTCAGAGGTGCTATAGACCGAAAGGGAGGCATCAAAGAAGAGTTGGCAACTCGAAAAGCAGCAGCTGGGAGACTTTTTCAGGCCATAAATCGAGGGTTCCTCAGCAAGAGAGAAGCTGGTAAGAAAACGAAGATGGCTGTTTACCGCTCCACCTATGTCCCAGTCTTGACGTATGGATGCGATTCATGGGCAATGACTACAACCCACAAAAGTCAGATCCAAACCTCAGAAATGAGGTATCTGAGGAAGGTGGTTGAAGTAACAAGAAGAGACATGGTCCGCAACCAGACGATACATCAAGGCCTAAAAACCCAACCCCTGCAGACTCAAATAAGTTGGTTTGGCCATGTCTGCAGAATGGGAGAAGATTGGCTACCACGACAAGCATGGGAAACTAAGAGCCAGGGATCCAGACCTCCAGGATGACCCAGAGTCCGCTGGGAGGACAACATTAGACAATCTTTGAAGGACCGAGGACTAGAATGGAACCAGGCCAGGAGGAAGACAGCCGACAGGATAGTCTGGCGCTCTCTCTTCCAAACCTCTACACCTCACGGTAGAAGGGGAACGACCAAGTAAGTAAGTAAGTTGAAACAGGGTTGGTGTTAAGTTAAAACTAGCTGTTTGACAAAGCTAAAAACAGAGTCTGTGTTAGGTTAAGACTAGCTGAAATGTAAATATGGATAGTCAGTCTGGTAATATGGCCGACCATGTCTACTGTCGTCGCCACCTACCGAAAACGTCCTACTGTTCATTTCAACCTATTTCCCTGTGGTAGGCCTACCTAAAAATGCTTATCTATGTAGTATAAGTCGACAGCGTGACTCACTTTGACAACCGAGACAGATAATCCAGGGTTTTGATAACACTCCACTGTTTCTGCGATGTCAGCTTTTAGTTTCTGCAAATCAATCGCATTCACTAAGCCCACACACTGCGATCCTTCCATTTGTTTCTCCCGGACCTGCCATTCCTCGGCCTGGTTCATGGAAACTGTGTTGAGAGCTATGTAAAGATTTATGACAGCTGCGATAGCTAAAATGGATACAATTATTTTCCATGAAGAGTCTCCCATTCTTGCAATCATGTAGCAGACGAAGGAACATTAAAAATAATTGCAACTCTGCGGCAAGTAGGCCTAAATTTGTTATGTTTGTTTTGAACTTTGCCAAATTAAAGGCTCTTTAAAAAGTTGGAATACACAAACGAATATTAGCATCATTTTCGAATTTCTCGAAAGAAGAGGTTTTTTTTAAAAATCTACTCAATAACACAGATGAAAAACCTATGGCAAGGCACAAGCAAAGAAACAAAGTTACAACTGATCAGAGCATGTATATTCCCAGTAGCAACATACGGCTGCGAGACTTGGACACTCAATAAAACAGTTGCAAAAAAGATTACATCATTCGAAATGAAATGCTACAGAAGGATGTTGAGAATACCCTGGACAGAAAAAAAGACCAACAGAGAAGTACTGCACTCACTAAACGTACAGGAACATTGGCTCCTAAATACCATCGCAATAAGGAAGCTGAAATTTTTCGGTCATATAAAAAGACATAATAGTCTGGAAAAAACAGTGATGGAAGGCATGGTCCCTGGAAAAAGGGGAAGGGGTCGACCTAGACGACGGTGGACCCAGGACATCACAGAGAGTCTGAACTTGTCTTTGGCTGATGCAGGTCGACTTGCCCAGAATCGTGATGCGTTCAGAGCAGCTGTAATGGAGACAACGTTCTGGAAAGAATATGTCACATGATGATGATGACTCAATAACTAAACGTGCACGCATTTCAACCGTAACTATAAATAGATGTAGAGAACTGTACAACATACTGAGACAGTACTTAACAAGAAAAAAATTATTATATACTAGTTAGTAACATTACAATAAGACAGTAAAGGTATAATAATGGATGGGTGTGAAAAAAAAGTTATAATAAGGATCTTGTAATTTATATTACCAATGTCAAAGTTTAAATATTAACCAGAAACCGCAAACTTTCGCTTCTCCCACCTTACAATATAACAAGTATGAAGAATCTATTATTTTAAGACAAAGGGAAAAAACACAAATACAGTTTGTAAATTTTCATGTATTCTATGTACAATAATCGACCAGGATGGATAATGCTATAAGCAAACAATCGCAAGTTAGCATACTATATAATATTATAAGCAATACATATAATTATAACCCATCAGAGATTAAACACGATGTTTTTCTTCATTAATTTCACACTGTTTACTCACTTTAACAACCGAGACAGCCAGTCCGGGGTTTTTGTAACACACCAATGTTTTTGCGATGTTGTCTTTCAGTTTCTGCACATCGGCCACTTCCACTAAATCCACACAGGATTCTTTGACTTGTTGCTTCAGTTCCTGGCATTCCTCGACTTCTTCCCTTGAAAATTCATTGAGAGTTGCATAAAGTTTCATGAAAGCTGTGATGGCTAAAATGGGTACAATAATTTTCAACAAACGACTTTCCATTCTTCGAACTGGTTGAATCAGACATTCCTAGACGCTCGCGATCTCGTAAGCCAATTCCGCGATTACGATTTCAAGTTCCTGGGAAATGAATTATTGTTAGCGCAGGGGTTCCCAAAGTTTGTTTCGTCCGTGTACCCCTTGTGATTTTGGTAAACCTTCCGAACTCTTTATTCAATTTGAAAGAAAATAAATCCTAGAGTTTACCATGCATATCAATCAGTCAATCAAGCAATCAATACCCTTCAGCCCGCCTAGCAGCATATGCCTTCAACAAACACATGCCAAGTCCTCCTGTCATGTGCTCCACCTTAAGTTCTTTCCACGTCTTTCTCATTGAGGTCGGAGTGGCTAAGGGGTATGGCGCCCGACTCGAATTCTAAAGGGGTTTGATTCCTAGAAAAAATATGCCTCGTGGGCAAATTGTGCACGTTTAAAATCCCACGGCAGTTAGAAATTGTAAACAGTAGGCTTTAAGGACGCTGCATTGGCAACATTAAAAAAATTAGAAACCTACCCACCACAAAAACATTTATAGAATGTGTGATTCCTATATACACACATTGGGATTCTCGTCGGTGTACGGTGCTGAGATCCCCCTTGTGTGATCTAAGAGAGGAGATCGGAGCACTGATGAAGTTGTCCGTATGCACATGATGATAGTCCTTAAAACCAAAACCAAAGCTTTCTCATCATTTTCACTTCTGTCTCCAGTTCTCTTCTCCATATGTTATTTGGTCGACCTCTGCGACTCTTACCCTGAGGATTCCAGAACAAGGACTGCCTTGTAATGTGACCGGCTGGCCTACACTAGCATTATACGTGCTATAATACTGTATAGAATGAGGAAAGTTACAGTTAGCAGTCAATCTGTGAGCGGGCATTGTAGAGCAGTCCCAGAAAATAATAATGAATGGGTGTTATGCGGAGGAAGTGTGAAGTGAGAGTTGTGATCCTTGGGTTTTTTCCATTGCTTAGGTGGAAAAGAGAGGCGTGAAAAATGTCGAAAAAGAGAAACGTGTGTAAAATGTCGAAAAAAGAGACGTCTGTAAAAGAGCAAGACGTGTGTAAAATGGCGGGAAAAAGAGGGAGGTGTATAAAAGGTGGAGAAATGCGAGAAAAGGTAGAGATTTGCTAGGTGTTGATTGTGTTTAGGCAAGCCAGAATGCACGGACGCTATTTTAACTGAGTGATGCCCGACCATGGGGGCGCACCTCAGTCTGTAGCATAGTCCCCTGGCTCGAGTTTCGTCGTTGAGATTATCAAGATAAGTTTTTTTTCTTTTGGATATAACTTACTGAGATTTTGTTTAAGCGTAAGTACACGATCACGCCTATCGTATGCCTCCTTAGAAGCTAGAAATGATTTTATGAAGTGTAAAAGTCAAAACTAAATGCAGGCAGAAATCGATAAGCTAGCAAGTAACAATTTCTACAGTAAAAGTTGAGAAGATTAATGTAGAACGTCCTCCTCTGATTTCGCCTTGCATAGAAGTGAAGGAAACCTTGAAGAATTTTAAAATTGGAATTGAAAATGGAAAAACACATTTTTCCCTGTATGGATTGAAGTTGTAACCGGAAGCTTTGTTGTATATAAATGCTGACATTGTGTAAATACCAGTTCTTGTTGAATTACGTTCAATAAACTTCTGATTGAAACTATTGCATTTCACTCCGCTATATTATAAGTTGCTGTTTGGAAAGTTACAGTTGGATAATTTAAAAACCACTATATGATTGTTTGCTTCTCACTGAACCTAAAAGGGTAAGAACGAACCTGGAAAGAAAATTAGGTAACGTCAAGAATCTCCATCTCAGGCGGAAGGCCTGTAGCCACTTGAATAACATTGAAAGGATTAGTTTTGAAGGAAAATAATCAAAAGAACTACCTGCACATTCAACTGACACGGGCACAGTAATACTATCACGTTTTCTGTTATGAGTGTTCTAGACATCTCCAGCGTTATCTCATTATCTCTTGATCCACTGGTTCTTGTCATTAGTTCCACAAAAGTGGCATTGTCATACCATTTTAATACTTCTATTTTACAGCTGGGTAGACTGGAGAGTCCTTGATCCTTAGCCGCCGACCGTCAAAGCAGTCAGTGGCCATCACGCTTAGTGGCGTCTTGTAGGACAAGAACAAATTGATTCCACTTTGCTCGGTCGGCGGCCATCCTTCGTACAGTGCCCCAACTCTGGTTCATTCTTTGCATCTCAGCCTCCACAGTCCTCCGCCAGGTTGTTTTTGGTCGGCCTCTCTTTCGTTTTCCTTCAGGGGTCCAAAGCATAACTGTTCTTGTGATGGCATCGGGGTCTCTTCTGAGGACATGGCCAACCCAGCTCCAACGTCTGCCAGCTATGATGGTGTGCATGTCCTCTTGCTTGCTCCGAGTATGCAGATCTTGGTTGGTGATGGTATTCGGCCAAAAGATTCGGTTAATTTTTCTTAGGCATGTTGTGTGAAAAGAGGACAATTTCGACATTTCCTTCTCTGTAACTCTCCAGCATTCCGCACCATAAGGATCAAAGAAGAAAGAAGAAGAAGACTGGAGAGTGACGCTCACAGGTTTCGATTCCGAAACAGTGTAACCAGGGCTGAGGAGTCGGACAGAGTTGAAGTTATGGAGTCGGTAAAAATGTCCCGATTCCGAATTTTACTAGAACTAAGTCAAGGTAGATCCACGTTTGATCCATGCAAGGAGGGGTTGGGGGAGACTTTAAAAATTGGACATAACATTTTAAAGTAGTAAAACTCCTGAAACCACTTTCGTGTTAAAATACATCCATTTTTACATAATGTAGGAAACTTTCAGTTGCTTCTGATTATAAATAAAGTTTTTACCACAATTGGAAATTTGTTGACATATTGAGAAAAATCACACAAGAATTGAAAATAAACTATATACACTGTCAGTTTTCCCATCATTGTTAAAATGAAACTATTTTGTCTCATGGTGTTTGGCAGAGCAGTCATTTGTGTGCAGGTGTGGATGATTTGTTACTTTGTATTACTGTATGAATGAATGAATAGTTAAAAATGTAGTCTACGAAAGCCACGTTTTCATTTATTTACACACATATCACAAAATACATATAACTCATTATAAGTGCATAATTTCATGCCATATCACTAGGTAAAAAAAAAAGAAAAACCTAGTTGAAGTCGAACTTCTAAAATTTCAGGAGTGGCAGTCGGAGATTGTTTTGGCCGACTCCATAACCCTGCCTGTAAATGTGATGCCATAGGAAAGCGCTCTAACTGATGAGTCAATCTGACCCTCGTATGACATGAGCACGTGACACCTTTCAAACTGACAGTTTATAATAACACGTAAAAACAAACAGGGAGGAAAACACGAGGCCTGTAAACAGTCAATAAATACTATACAAAGGCAGAGGCGTCCCTAAAGTACTAGGCACCCCGGGCGGATGTAACTTATGAAACTCCCTGCCTCAATAAAGAAACACAACAATAAGTAACATTTTAACCGGAAGTACTATATTAAAAGTGTCCGATGGCACCCCCTTCCTGCCTGTCACCCGGGGCGGACCGACCCCTTCGCACCCCCCTTAGAACGCCACTGTACAAAGGTATGTTTCAGGCACTCGTGAGAAATAAAGAAGTAGAAGACTAGACAACATAAGCGGTGTCTAGTTGGTAGAGAGGATAGTGACGATTCGCTCCCGTTGTTAGGCGGTAATGTCTTAGGAAAGGTCCTAGGTTCGATTCCCGTTAAGTCCATCACCTCTGTTGTCTAGTCTTGTTCTTCTTTATTTCTCACGAGTGACAGAAACATACCTTTGTGTATTATTTATTTATGTATTGACAGAATAGTTATGTTTTTCTGTTTCTTTAACCGGGTCCTTTTTTATTTTTCTTTGTGCACAAAAAAAGGAAACGGCAAGAAGAGAAAAAAAAAACCCCCCTCCCCCCCCCCCCCCCCCCCCCCCCCACAAACAGAGGGAAGTAAGGGATAAAACACAACTAAAAGAAATCCACCCACCAAACAAATAACCCGGGCAAGCCTTAGATTTGCTAGAGGGGAGAGAATGGATTCAAGAGACGTGCATGAAGAAAGGTTATGATGATAATTAGGTCAATGTACAGCCACAGAAAAACAACAGAACTGATAGGCTTATCGGGAATCGATAGCAAAACTGCAGAAGTGATCGCGTTTATAATTAATCTGGGCCGTCCTTAGGTACGTATCTGGGTTACGTGGAAATATCGTGCTAGACCACTGTGTAAGAAGCAATATTTTTGTGGTGCCCATTTGGCAGAGAGCAGCGGTTCTTAACCTTTTCTTTACCACGGACCCCCATTAAATACCTTTTGTTGCCGCGGACCACCAAGACTTAACTCAAGATTTAAAACCCTAAAGTGCATCAAATATTTACTTAAAGTTGCTCATTGTCGTAAATTTAGATAGGTTTGAAAGTTATTTATGGTCCCACCTGAGTAGAGTAGATGGTGATAAGTAAGTGAGAAATAAAGGTGTGAGAATAGATTTCACGAGTGAATAGTTTAAGGAGAAGATCTGTCTCTGGAACGAGAAGTTTCTCTAGTCCAGCCTATCTATACGACTATAATTTAGTACAAGACAATCTTATACCTCCATATACCTGTAAATATACGTTTAACCACACACACACACACACACCCACACACACACAATTTTGTGATAACAAGACACACAAACGTGAAAAACTATGGTAAAATGGGTATGAGTCTGACCAACACACAAAGGTAAGTTCTTTTGTTGTTTATTATCATTAAACTTTACAACATCGAATATCTTTAAAAAAGATCAAATAAAATCAGAATTTCATACATAGAAAATTAACAGAATACATGAGCTTATTGAGACTAACCTTATTGAGAAAAGGAACCCAACAAGTTACTAACCCCAAAGGTCAAAGGTTAGCACTATGTTACAGAATAGACAGTAAAGAAAAGAACAAAGTTCCTACTAAATGCTATCCAGTAAAGTAAACAATATTTAAGCTGAATCCAGATAATACAATTTTCCTGTAACAAAGAAAAATATTCACTCTCTCTGACATACGTGGCCACTCAATCACGCTTACCCTATTCTTGTTGAAGAAATCTCTTGGACATACAATGTCTGAATATATATTTTCCAGTGTTTTTATCTTCCGAACTGGCGCCAGTCCCTCCGCAAATTGATTAAATTGTATACGGGGGAGGCCTAATTTGGTGGTTGATTCCTGGATAGACAAATGTCACCTCGAATAGTTAATGTAGAAAAATACCGAGATCTTGTGTTCACAGTAAACAGTAGAAACTACTTCCAGTATACGGAAACATATGGTTGCTAAAAAACACTGTTATTTATGATGGTGATGGTAAATTTTATCGGCTGGCTTTGGGGTGAGTGCCGATTTTGAAACAGCGTAACTTGCTAGATAAATCCGCTGATACGACTGTCAAAAGTCAGATAATAATGATTATTTGTGTTACGCCACAGTGGGCTGATAAAATTGAATGAATATCTGGGTATTTGTAAGTCCAGTTAAATTTGCTATTTAAAGTGTATTTTTCTCTTTGGCCAATCCTGTTCACAAATGAACTTGGGGACGTGTAAGCCAAGAAGAAGACCACATTAATCCAATCAGCAAATGAGGAAAAGGACCAAAATAGACCGCTGGTCGCCGTTTGATCAGGTCTGCGAGAAATAAAGAGCATTTATGAAAAAAATGTTACTAATATAGATAGCTACATAAATGTACACGGAAGGGGACAAGACGATATCTTATCCTCTCCGTCAGTCCTGATTAAAGTTAAAAGGCACACGGTGTCTTTAGCCTATCCTATCGCGCGTCGCTTAGCGGTGCAGGTTTGGTTGAGGCATGCAGCCTTTCCCCTCTTGCTCCGGCCAACGATCAGCGTACAATGTCAATTATTAGTTAATTATCCATACGCACACTTAACAAATATTGCCTGTCATTAATAGCTATTAGATTGTCGGCGTCTGTGGGTCGTCGTATGGTATGAATAACAGTAACTTGCTAAAATTACACAAAATGGAATAAACGTGAATTCTTTTCTGTCACTTATCAGTCGCGCCGAGTGTATTAATTAGTCAACTAAGCGTCTCTTCTTATGTGAGAAAGCGGGTGATGGAATTACATTAAACTGCACAAGTGGTAAACAAATAGCTACGCGTTATTTTCCACTGGTCTTTAACAGCTAGACTTTAAGTGAATTATAATGGTAAACTTTAACACTATAACGCGCTTAAGCACAAATTTATATTACCAGAAAATCAGAATGAAATCCCCACGAAGGCAATTAACAAATCTTCCACAATGGTTCTAGACTACGTGTTTAGACTATCCGAAAAATTCTGAGCGACAACTGATAACGGGTTTGGGAAGACACCGTTTTTATACCATCATGGTATTATGATCTCTAGAGGATGCTAATTTTCACATTACCATGTGAATCGAGAGAATCGTGAACGTAGTCCCCCAGACAAAAGGTTTTACGGTCGCTCTGTCTCAGCGTTGCTAATCGACATCAGAGACTTAAACCGTGTAACGGGTTCCCGTAGATTTTGCCCGCTTCTAGAGATCAAAGATTTGTCTCCCCCTGTATGTACGAACATCAAAGGGTCCCTCGAGAAAATATTTCTGGCCGAGCGTCTCACTTCAAAAAGGCTGGTGTTATCCCACGTGCGTCTGTCTGATATCCGATGATTGACAGATCAGCTCGCGTGAGAAACTCAGGTAAACAAAATAGGTTCGCTCCCTGTTATGTCTGGCAGGTCGCAGAAGTTGATAAACTTTCCGTTTGTTTACGTCTCAAGGAAAAGAGGCGTGGATTAAAATGAGTAAATGCAAGCAGAAAAATGCTTGAATTTTACTAGCAAATCATAGAACGCTAACGGGATTTCATGGCTGTCAGATACTGTAGGCTATATTTCCATTATACGTCACACTCAACAAGGGTCTTCAAATTTGGAGAGAAGGGAGAAATAAGTAAATGTGCACACTCCTATTTCAATATTTTTATTGGATTGATTCCATATAAATTTAAAATAATAATAATGATAATACCTGGACACCGAACCATGGCCTAATATTGCTTGTTAATTTTAATTAATTAATTAATGAGAAAGCTGTTGCTGCATTTCACTTACAGGCCTTGTAATATCGGGCTTAATATCTGAAACTTGTGTTCTGAATTCTGACTCTACGTTTTTCAAACGGTTTCTATACGTATGTTTAAGATAAACGAGAGCAGAGAATGATTTTTCACACAAGTATGTCGTCACGAAAGGCATCAATACTGTCATAGCCCTCATCGATAGTTCCGGAAAATCTGCTTAGAAGTGAGCCCGGAAATTTGGAAGGGACTATTCCTTGAACTGCAATTTCAGAGCACCATCCGTGGATATTTATATGAGCGTGTCTTCCTCTGCTGCTGTGAGCCCCTCTAGTTCATACACATTAACTGAAAATGGATCTCTAATCCAGGTTTTGCTTGCATCAGGAACAGGAAAATATTCACGGAAACCATGCTGCAAATCTTTCAAATGCCGTGCGATAAGTGATGTGTTCTCCTCAGACAACTCTTCATCGGTGGAACCAAGAAAATTTTTGAGGTTAGGCAATGTGTCATAGTTTCGGTTCGATAGGCGATGATGCCACAATTCTAACCTTTTCATCATTGCTTCGATCTTGTCTTAAACTTGAAAAACTGTAACTTGAAGATTTAAGTTGAGCATATTTAAATGGGTGAAGATATCTGACAGATATGCTAATGTTACTAACCAGGAAAAATCTGTCAAATGATCGCTGAGGTGAAATTACTGCTCCATGAGGAATAATCTTATCTCTTCTCTCAATTCCCCAAAACGAGACAAAACTTTACCTCGTGATAGCCAACGAACTTCACAGTGTAGCAAAAGTTGATGGTGTTCACTGACCATATCTTGTAAAGCTGTTCAAACAGTTTTGAATTCAGTGATTTGCTTTTTATAAAATTAACAATTTTGACTGATTCAATTAAGGTCTGTTTTAGTTTTTATGGTTTCTTCTTAGCAACTAGAGCTTCCCCATGTATGCAGCACCGGTACCAAGTCACCGACGGTATGATTTCCTTAATCCGTGCTACAAGTCCAGTAAGCTTTCCAGACATTGCTCGTTCCTCGTTTGTGCTAATTCCAACGCATTTCAACCAATCCTTGTCATGAGATGTTATAAACTCGTTTAAGCTGTTAAATACTTCTGCAGCTGTAGTGTGTACCAACGAGGAGATGAACCGTAAGTCTTCGAAAATATTTATCTCGTGCTCATATCTAACGTGACACAATAAGGTCGCATTGTTTGTTATGTCTGTGCTTTCGTCCAGTTGCAGAGCAAAATAGTGGAACATGCGAATTCTTTCTAATAACTGTTCCTTGATATTGGCTGACAAACCGTCGATTCGTTTCTTAACTGTGTCATTTGACAAAAGTATTAAGGAAAGTTCCTTGGCAGCTGTGGTGAAGTGGGATGTTATAAATATTTATAGGGGACTTAGTGTACTGACTGAGATCAGCTGTGAAGGTATATATATCTAATAAGAGTAGTGTATTATATATAACCTTACTTGCTACCACATATCTATATATCTCAGTCAGAATTATTCTGGAATAGTGTGATGACTACGTTAGGTGTCTAGGGTATGTGTATGATGAAGTGTAAGTCACAACAACAGACAGATAAACAATTTAATTTAATCCACTACTCTTAACAACACTGTGACACTCACATACATATAACACTCTATGAGAATATCTTAAAGAAGTCACTCGTAACTTTTCAAATAACAATATGTATTCATTACTGGCATGAATGAATATGTGTCCTGATTCAACTACAAGGGAACCAGGAATCACAATCAATTTAAATTACAAGTTATGTACAGAATGTATTTAATATGAATATTGTAGTGACATATATTATTACAAATATTCTATGTGTGTCAGTTGTGTAGTAGTAAAAATGAGGTAATACTGGTTTTGTTTTGTTCAAGCTCTGTTGGTATTTGTCATCATGACTTCAATAGTTTGTCTTTTGGGACTAGTATTGGAGATGTTCTCAGTTCCTGATATTAAGACAATTAAATTCCCCTCTAATGTTAATTTTATAAAGTCATTTCAAGATGAGGGGACATAATGTTGAGCTCAGCTGGCCAAGTTAGCTTATCTGGCGTGATGGCGGCAGGAAAGGACTCCTCTGCTCGAATTCTCCTCTGGGCTCAGGAGACACCTCACTGATAGCTAAAAGGACCAAGGAGTATGCTGTCCGACTCTGGATTCAGCAAAGCTCTGACCAGGTGCTGCTCACTACCATCAAGACCACTGTCCCTGAAATCAAGAAGGATGTACCTTCTACTTCATAACTAACTTAAACTCTCTTGTTACACTGATCACAACACAGCACAAACATTGAGTTCAGAGCATTAGGCCAACTGTCAGCTTCATTTGAAATACTTTATTCCAGTATTACCCTCCTTAATGGTTACTACGCCTCTGCAATTCCAGCATTATTTCTTTCTAGTCAATCATCTAGGTGTCAGTGTACTATTTGGCCATTCCATGCCGTTTTACTTCTCTCCGACACCCTCTGTTCAGGCTGGAGCATTACAGGCTTTACCTCACGTTGGCCACTGAACTACACATATATATACAGGCATAAATCAACAATTCACATTCAATTTTCATTAAAAGATATTGAATGGTTCAAGCTTACCACAATTCATACGAATAAACACAGATACGTTGATTAGCAATGAATTCTGGCACAAACTGGCACAAATTCCCATCTGCTTATCTTCCAGGCTTTTATTTAGCCAAATATAAGCTGGCTTCAACGCACTGATGCTTTATCAAGCTTATTTAAACAAGTGGTTTCGAACTAACGCTCCCAAGTGTGTATATCAGCGAGTCTGACCAATGAGCCCCGTTTCGACAAGTGTTTGAAAAAATGTTACCTTTCCCCGTTTCCCCTAACAACCAAGATAGTATTTATAGCCCGACCAATCGTGGTTAGGCTTTCATTTGTTGCGCTCCAATCAATTTGGAGTTTACATGGTAGGCTATTTCTGTAACGTAAATTTTTTTCAAACACGTTAAAAAAAAAAATCTTATGAGCAGAAATGATTTTATGCTGTCAGGCACCCCCAATATTTTATTTTGGGTATAATTTATTAATTCCTGGACTATTTGCGTAACGTTTTACATATTATTTGTCAGCAAGCCCTAAGGAACCCAAAAATACAAATTTAAAGGAGCTACGTGGCTGCATTCAAAATATGCAATTTCTTCTACCTCCTGTTTCGAAGATGTGCTGTCTGGGTACTGTTATGTTTTCAAACGTAAACCCATCTATTGTTATCTTTCCTAATAAGCGTTTTTTATGATTTTAAAACCTAACTCTGGGAAAGGGTAGTGTATTTTATCACTGTCCGTCTGAAAAAAAATTAGTGCATGTAGACTTACACGCGTGATGGCAGCATTTGTGTATCGCGCGACGCGTGTTGCATGCGTTCCTGATTTTCAGCCCTCCCCTCTCTCTTTATCCTTTTGTCCATCTGTTCGTTCGTTTTGGTAACGTAATATAATTAATGTTAGGATTAATTTAGGTCATTACGCAGGGCCTCTCAATGCTTTTCCAAGAAATACAGCACACGTTTCATTGAAGAAAGCGGGTAATAATACAGTAAGCTTTTATATCAACGTGAAAGCATTACAATTTGCAGACGTAGCAGAAAACAAGGGGATTTCGAGTACATTCTTTGTGACAGCACTGTTATTTTTCCATTGCTCTTTTCTTTATTAATTTTATTTGTTAGGCTTCATATTTACCTAATAATTTATATATGTGGATTAGAATATTTCATGACACCTCCCCTCTTAAAACAGACATTATATGTCAGTCCTTTATTCTATATACACATAGAGAAATTTATTATTATTGCTGGTGTTTACGGTGATTCTCATCACACGGATGGCGGCTTAAAAAATCCGCTCCCAAATTGGTTTTTCCAGATATATACTCAATGCTAAAATTATATGGAGCCAGAAGCAAAGACCATCGGAGTAACCTAGAGTTCTCATGCTTAGCCTGGGCTAAAAACGATAAAGGTTTGTGATCTGTTTGCAACTTAAATGCCTTCCCATATAGATAAATATTGAATTTCTTTATCGCCCATATTACTGCAAGACATTCTTTTTCGCTAGTTGAGTAGTTGATTTCAGCTTTATTCAACTTTCTGCTAGCATATGCCACTGGGCTTAATTCCCCATCCAAGGCATCTGATTTCTGTAGTAGAGTTGCACCTAACCCAATATTACTTGCATCCGTCCTTACAATGAATTCTTGACTTAAGTCAGGTAATTTCAAAATGGGTTTACTTGTGAGCTTTTCCTTCAATTCTTGGTAAGTCATTTCACATTGTGGTGTCCATGTAATGCGATCTGGATGTCCTTTACGTGTCAATTCCGTTAAAGGTGCACATATGGAATTAAAGTTTTTTTTATATACTTCTGGTAGAAACCACATAATGAGACAAAGGATCTCACGTCCTTCTTGGTTTGTGGTCTCGGGGCTTTCTGTAGTTTTTCTAAATTCTTTGGGTCAGGGGTCATGTTTCCCTGATAAACTGTGTGTCCCAAAAATTCCAATTCTTTACATCCAACGCAACATTTGGTTGGTCGGGCTGTTAAATTTGCCTCCCTAAGTCGATTAAACAGCATGTTCAGAGAGTCAATGTGTTCCTCAAATGTTTCTGTTGCTATAAGGATATCATCCATAAAATTTGTTATACAGGGATTATTCAGAGGATCCAATAATTTTCTCATCATTCTAGAGAAGACACTAGGCGCATTCTTCAATCCAAATGGCAATCTATTAAACTCATAGTGTCCTTCTGAGGTACTAAAAGCTAGGTATGGTCTAACCTCAGGCTTTACTGGAATCTGATAGTATCCTTTACTCAGATCCACTTTTGAGAAATATTTAGCTTTATTTAGTCTGGCAAACAGCTGATTTGTATCCGGCAATGGATCCACCTGTCCTTCTGTAATAGCATTCAGTCTCCTGTAATCTATACAGAGTCTATGTTCTCCAGAGGGCTTCCTTAAAAGTACAACACCGGAACTATACGAAGACTCACTGTGCGAAATAATTCCTTCCTTCAACAGATAGTCTATCTCTTCCTTCAAAGCTTTCTCCTTAGCAAACGGAATCGAATATGGTTTCATACAGACAGGTGTGGAGTCTATGAGTTTCATATCATATTCCAATAGGTTTGTATGCCCTGGTCGGTCTGTTAACACCTCTGCATGATTATTTAGAACCTGTTGCACTCTCTCTTTCTGAGTTTTCGTTAAATGTGTACTGATTTTCACCTGTGCTGCTGTCTCACAGGGTGTAATGGATATTCAAATGATGAAAGTGGTTCCTTTTTCATCTCCATGGCGATGGACAAGGTCAACAAGTGTGTCTCTTCCTGATGTTCTCTTTCCAAATATTTCTTCAGGAGATTCACATGATAGATTTTTTCTTTCCCCTTCTTATCTATCTTATAATTTGTTCTAGACACCCTCTCTAAAACTGTATATGGACCCTGCCATCCAATTTGTAACTTATTCTGGCTCCCAGGCAAAAGAAGCAGTACTTTCTCTCCCACAGCCAAATTTCTGTCTTTCGCCTTCCTGTTATAATAGGCAGCATGTTTCTTCCTGGCTTGTTTCAAATTTTCATTGGCAAGTTTCCAGCCAGTTTTTAACCGAGTGGTCAGCTCATTCACATATTGGTATGAAGATGTAATGTTTTCCTCTGCCTTTTCATCAGTCCACGTTCTTAACATAAGCTACATATGGACCTTTAATTGTGTGGACCTATTTGTCCATGCACCGGTATGGTCTCTTCCACTCGAAGCTTTATAGTGATGATTTTTCCTCCCAGAATTATCATTCACAAAACGACCGCTACCAATTTTTCTTTTGGGGCTGTCTCCCCACTTAAAATTCTTGATGAGAGATTTCCTCTCTACATCCTCTTCCTCCAGTTTGTTTAAGTCCGATTGAGGGATTTTCGGCTTATCCTGGGGTAAGACATCTGTTTGCACTCTCCGCATAGTGGCCATTGTAAAACAGTTAAGTGAAGCTTGTCCGTGAAAAGGGGCTTCCCATTCCATTTGGTCCACTTTATCAAATTTATTTTTCCTTTTATTGTTAGGCCTGATTTTGCCCCATGGCGTGTCCAGGTCCTGATCCATGTTCCCACTTGTGGGTGTTCCCTCATGTGCTATGCTACACCTTTCTACAAAGTTCTCAATGTCCCATCTTGCTTTGGGCCAATAATAATTGTGAGCCACCTTTTGAATGATGGTACCTATTTTCTCATGGTCCCCATCTGGTTTCACATGTAGGCTCCTTATTAAGTCTGCCCTATATCTTTTAGGAAGTACCAGCTGTCCTTGACCTTTGGATCTAGCTCCAGTCTTCCTATACATCAACTTGTTTTTCATGTAAAAATCTCCCTTGCCTGGAGTTGTATGACAAGTTGACAATTTTCTGAAACAAGGCTTGAGTGTTTTGTCCTCAGCCTGTGCCTTCCTCATCTCTTCTGGAGTGGTATCTAACATAATATCCTCCTCCTGTCTTGAGGTCGACCTGACCTGAAGGGTTGCCATATACACAGGTTTCCTTCTGCAACGGTCAGTGTCATGATTGTCCATCTGACAATTCTTACACCACCTTTTTCCTTGGTTGAAAGATTTTCTTTCATTATATTTCCTTTCATCGAATTGTGGGAATTTATTTTTATTTTCATACCGTGGCCTATCAAATTGGTGCTTACCTTTATTTTGATCCTTAGGATCAAATTTATTAAAGTTCTGTGGTGCCCTAAAGTTGTCCACCTGTTTCTTTTTATTACCTGTTACCTCTGCTTGAGCTGCTTGATACCTTTCAGCAACATTTAGCAACTCATCCAGCCTCTCTGCACCTTGTTCCATGAGAAACTTTCTCAGGTCTGGAGCCATGGACTCTCTTAGTTGCTCTATAAGGACCATTTCCTTAAGATCTTGGGTTTTCCCCAGAGAAGTCCATTTCTCCAAGTATGTCTCTATTCGTGCAGAGAACTGGTGATATGTTTCACCTGACAGTAGTTTAGCATTCCTAAATTTTTTTCTATAGAATTCTGCATTCTTTTCATACCTTAACAAAAGAGCCTGCTTTAGCATGTCATAATTTTCCTGATCACCTCTGCTCATTTTTGCAAAAACTTCATAAGCTGCCCCACGAAGTCCCTGAGATAACTTTAAGCTCCACCTTTCTCTCTCTAACCCATACGTGGTAGCTAATAGTTCATACCTATTTAGGTAGCTCTCAATATCATCGTCTTTCTCAACAAAATGATCTAAATGAAAATTCATAGCTGAGGTTGAGGCTCCTTGAGTAACCGTAGCATCAGAGGCAAAGGGACTGGCACCATTTTCAGGAGCATGGCCTTGAAACTCAAACTCCCTTAGTCGTAACTCATGTTCCCTTTGTAATCTTTTATCTTCTGCTTCCCTTTCTGCAGCTAATCTCCTCTCTTCCCTTTCTGCAGCTAATTTCTTCTCTTCTGCAGCTAATCTTTTGTCTTCTCTTTCTGCCTCCAATTTCTTAGCCTCAGCCTCAATCTGCAACCTCTTAGTCTCAGCCTCAGCTTCAAACTGTAACTTCTTAATTTCCTTGTCAGCCTCTAACTTTCTTTCGGCCTCTTTTTCTAATCTTCTTTCTTCGCGTTCAATAAATTTGTCACATTCCGTCGTGACATAGGCAACCATAACTTGCCCATCTAATCCTAACTCTTTTGCAGTCTGAACCGCAGCAGATCGAAATTTGGCCAGGTCCGCCATTGTCTATCAGGTAAGTTTATAAAATGTCTAACCAACAATTTAATCTCTAAATATCTAATGGACAACACAGGCACCGTGAGCTCAACCTTATTCAATTCCACCCAAGGATACTTTTTAATTCTTATCTTCCCTGAAGTGAATTACCCCCAATATTTTTAATAGTGAAAGATTCAAAATCCCAAGAGCGAGACCCCAATATATGTGGTGAAGT
Organism: Oreohelix idahoensis; assembly: GCA_024509875.1. NCBI lineage: Eukaryota > Metazoa > Mollusca > Gastropoda > Stylommatophora > Oreohelicidae > Oreohelix > Oreohelix idahoensis. The sequence continues at coordinate 139,771 of JAMPIV010012595.1, read as the reverse complement.
GGGATGTTATAAATATTTATGGGGGACTTAGTGTACTGACTGAGATCAGCTGTGAAGGTATATATATCTAATAAGAGTAGTGTATTATATATAACCTTACTTGCTACCACATATCTATATATCTCAGTCAGAATTATTCTGGAATAGTGTGATGACTACGTTAGGTGTCTAGGGTATGTGTATGATGAAGTGTAAGTCACAACAACAGACAGATAAACAATTTAATTTAATCCACTACTCTTAACAACACTGTGACACTCACATACATATAACACTCTATGAGAATATCTTAAAGAAGTCACTCGTAACTTTTCAAATAACAATATGTATTCATTACTGGCATGAATGAATATGTGTCCTGATTCAACTACAAGGGAACCAGGAATCACAATCAATTTAAATTACAAGTTATGTACAGAATGTATTTAATATGAATATTGTAGTGACATATATTATTACAAATATTCTATGTGTGTCAGTTGTGTAGTAGTAAAATGAGGTAATACTGGTTTTGTTTTGTTCAAGCTCTGTTGGTATTTGTCATCATGACTTCAATAGTTTGTCTTTTGGGACTAGTATTGGAGATGTTCTCAGTTCCTGATATTAAGACAATTAAATTCCCCTCTTAATGTTAATTTTATAAAGTCATTTCAAGATGAGGGGACATAATGTTGAGCTCAGCTGGCCAAGTTAGCTTATCTGGCGTGATGGCGGCAGGAAAGGACTCCTCTGCTCGAATTCTCCTCTGGGCTCAGGAGACACCTCACTGATAGCTAAAAGGACCAAGGAGTATGCTGTCCGACTCTGGATTCAGCAAAGCTCTGACCAGGTGCTGCTCACTACCATCAAGACCACTGTCCCTGAAATCAAGAAGGATGTACCTTCTACTTCATAACTAACTTAAACTCTCTTGTTACACTGATCACAACACAGCACAAACATTGAGTTCAGAGCATTAGGCCAACTGTCAGCTTCATTTGAAATACTTTATTCCAGTATTACCCTCCTTAATGGTTACTACGCCTCTGCAATTCCAGCATTATTTCTTTCTAGTCAATCATCTAGGTGTCAGTGTACTATTTGGCCATTCCATGCCGTTTTACTTCTCTCCGACACCCTCTGTTCAGGCTGGAGCATTACAGGCTTTACCTCACGTTGGCCACTGAACTACACATATATATACAGGCATAAATCAACAATTCACATTCAATTTTCATTAAAAGATATTGAATGGTTCAAGCTTACCACAATTCATACGAATAAACACAGATACGTTGATTAGCAATGAATTCTGGCACAAACTGGCACAAATTCCCATCTGCTTATCTTCCAGGCTTTTATTTAGCCAAATATAAGCTGGCTTCAACGCACTGATGCTTTATCAAGCTTATTTAAACAAGTGGTTTCGAACTAACGCTCCCAAGTGTGTATATCAGCGAGTCTGACCAATGAGCCCCGTTTCGACAAGTGTTTGAAAAAATGTTACCTTTCCCCGTTTCCCCTAACAACCAAGATAGTATTTATAGCCCGACCAATCGTGGTTAGGCTTTCATTTGTTGCGCTCCAATCAATTTGGAGTTTACATGGTAGGCTATTTCTGTAACGTAAATTTTTTTCAAACACGTTAAAAAAAAAAAAATCTTATGAGCAGAAATGATTTTATGCTGTCAGGCACCCCCAATATTTTATTTTGGGTATAATTTATTAATTCCTGGACTATTTGCGTAACGTTTTACATATTATTTGTCAGCAAGCCCTAAGGAACCCAAAAATACAAATTTAAAGGAGCTACGTGGCTGCATTCAAAATATGCAATTTCTTCTACCTCCTGTTTCGAAGATGTGCTGTCTGGGTACTGTTATGTTTTCAAACGTAAACCCATCTATTGTTATCTTTCCTAATAAGCGTTTTTTTATGATTTTAAAACCTAACTCTGGGAAAGGGTAGTGTATTTTATCACTGTCCGTCTGAAAAAAAAAATTAGTGCATGTAGACTTACACGCGTGATGGCAGCATTTGTGTATCGCGCGACGCGTGTTGCATGCGTTCCTGATTTTCAGCCCTCCCCTCTCTCTTTATCCTTTTGTCCATCTGTTCGTTCGTTTTGGTAACGTAATATAATTAATGTTAGGATTAATTTAGGTCATTACGCAGGGCCTCTCAATGCTTTTCCAAGAAATACAGCACACGTTTCATTGAAGAAAGCGGGTAATAATACAGTAAGCTTTTATATCAACGTGAAAGCATTACAATTTGCAGACGTAGCAGAAAACAAGGGGGATTTCGAGTATATTCTTTGTGACAGCACTGTTATTTTTCCATTGCTCTTTTCTTTATTAATTTTATTTGTTAGGCTTCATATTTACCTAATAATTTATATATGTGGATTAGAATATTTCATGACAGCAGCTTTCTCGTTGATCAATGCAGAAACCATGATTTTTGCAGCAAGTCATATAAGTTCTTCTGCTATTGTTTGCTGTTTTCCGGTTTTTGCTATTAGTTGAGAAACTTCAAATGAGGCCCTCATTAAATTTTCATTGTTACAACCACTTGCAGTCTTTTTAACCATTTTCTTACTTTCCCGAAGCTCATGCTCATTACTGTTGAAAAAATCTATGCTCTTTGTAGCATGTTCTTTATGTTTAGTATCGAGATGTCTTCGCAACTTTGACGGTTTCATGGCCTCGTTGGACAATATATCGTAACATAACATACACTGTGGTAGTCGCTTGTCTTCTGGGCCTGTACACGTGAAGACAATCGACAGATATTCCTTGTTATAACGGCGGCACTTTTTAAGATGACTGGAAGAAGCTTCATTTTGCTTTGAACAGGATGCACCCTCATCAACATCATCAGTACTTTTACGTTTCAAATTCAGCCAGCGCTGTACAGCACAGTCCGGCCACCATACTAGACTGCTCGCGTCAGGGACAGCGAACCAGAGCTGACCAAGACCCTACTCCACCTCAAGTGGTGGTCCTGGAAACAGGCTGCATCACTGCAGTCTGGCTGAGTGAGTAGAGATCGAAGATGGAAGGCTAACCCGGTCCCAAAAAATGCAGTGCTGAAGTCGGATGTGTCGACCGAAAGGCGCAAATATCGCAGCTTTGCTGTAAACGGACACAGCGCACCCAACGTCCTTTTCAGGACGAACGAAGAAGAAGAAATTCAGCCAGCGATCCATCCTGAGGCTCAGCCAAAATGTATTGTTACGAAATTCACTGCGATAACATCGAAAGATCACTTTACCCGACAATAACCAAAACGCTTTTATTCGCAGAAATCGAAGAAGAAATACGATCATTTTGACTGATTCAGACTCTCTATTCCCGCGAACACGGTCTTCCTTTTATACAAGAATTTCTTCGAGAACATTCTTGACTCAGCTAGAAACTTCTGGAAAGCAATAGATGTTCCAAGAATGTGGTGGCACAACGTGGACAACACTAGAGTTCGGTGCAGCTACGAAGGCGGCTTCTGGCTGTATGCGCGGTAGCAAGAAATGTCATGTGCCTTCTCTCAGCGTCATTCACTTGCATGTTCTCACCGCGTGCAGAAGTATTAAGTACTGAGTACATTTTTAAAAAATCAAACAGTTATTTTCATAACCGACTTTTACTTTTATGTGTTTTTAATGGAGGCGGTAGGTTAGAAAAGCCAAGTTTTACACAAACAAGCCAGAGAAATTAAGATTTCGGTCTTCCTTTCGTTTTCTTTCTTTCTTTCTTCCTTTCTGTCATTCATTCTTTCTTTCTATTTTAAGTATAAAAGCTCATAATATTTCTTCAAGCGTTCGCGGACCCCTGTGAGGACATCGTGGCCCCCGGGTGTCCACGGACCACAAGTTAAGAACCGCTGGCAGAGAGGATAGTAACGATTCGCTCTCGTAGCTAAGCGATATCATTACTGTGGTAAACAAAGTGAAAGGATGTATTTTATAGAGCATAAAAAAGTAATTTAACAGCACACATGTTTAATACAGGGTTGCAAACCAACAAGAAAAGCAATGAGAAAAAAAAAAACGTATTTATTGTATCACATTTATAACACTGTTCATTTATAAGCTTCTAGGTTCCGCATCTTACTCTATTTCTTCATGTACTTTGCAGTTGAGCGTCCGATTAACAAAGTGGTTAGAGCACTGGTCTTTTGCGGCACAGGTGTCGGGTTCGATTCACGGTATCGACTCGCTCCAGTCTACCCAGATGTAATTGGGTACCTGACTTTGCTCTTGAGTTGGGGAAGGAAAAGGCAGCGAAGAAGGGAGCTGCTCACCCCACCTCTCGATGCTGGACCTGGTATAGTGAAGTCTCTAACATTTCACTTGTCTACAGCATTATCTTCTCTGGAACTACTTTTCACTATGTAGTTACCTCCCTCATTCTTTGCTCAGCTCTTGCATTTCCACGCACTGAAACAACACAGTGCATGGACCTAAATATTGCATGCCCCGCTAATACGGCTTATTACAGGCCAGACCCTCGTAAAGCGAAAATCTCCGATAAGCGAAACATAGCAAGTTGTTAGCTTTCAAATTCATGAACGTTTAAACACATACAGAAGGGAAACCCGAGACCTGTAAACAGTAAATAAATATTACACACACATACAGGTATGTTTTCAGGCACTAGTGAGAAATAAAGAAGTAGAAAACTAGACAACAGAAAAACAACAGACGTGAGTGGCTTACTGGGGAATCGAACTCAGGACCTTCCGTGCGGCACCCCCGCCTAGCTGTAGGATGCCGAAAAGCTTAAATAACATGCTTCCACTATTATAGATTAAGTGTGTAATAAAGCTAGGACTAAAATAGTAATAGGAAAGTAAAACAAACAGAGCTATTAGTAAACAAAAGCTTCGAAAGTATAATATATAGAGCTAATAACGTAAAGATGTTCATTTCACACATTCAATACAAAGTAGGAACAATTATAAATTCATAAATTCTTAAACTAACATGTACACATGTAAACAATGTTGCAACCTGCGTAAATTTGAATGAATTGTAGAAAGGCAGAAGGAGATAGCAAAGCCGAATCATCGGAATCTTCAAAGATTCTTATTCTTTTTTTTATGGTGGAGACCTCGATGGAGATCTTACAGGGATTGCTGTGGACATGGAAGGTTCTGAAAGAGAAGGGGGCCTAGGCCTAGCTGCTGCGTTCGAAGGTTGTGATGGATGTTCTTTCTTGCAGAAGGAAAGTAATGAAGTTTGCTGTATGGATTGTTTTCTCCTGAGTCTTAGAATTTCTTTGTAACATGCAACTTGGTTCAGTAGACCTGCATTCACTTTTAAACTTCTTTCAAAATTAGGATCTATCTTCTCAAACACTGTGACAAACTTATGTAAACAAAGACTGAACGACCCACGTTCTGAACGACCGAGAATAAAATGGCGCAGGTGCACTCGGTTCTCTTTCCTAGCTGTCTCGAGTGCGAGCGTGTCATGCCGAAAATCGCCGACTAAGCGAGACAAACGCCGAACATTATGAAAATGATTGAAAAGTATTAGCGAAGCGCCGAAAAGCAGGGTATGACTGTATATCACTAGTAAACTTCATCTTTGTGCAGCAGACACTGACTATATGTGGTACCTGCTATTTCGAAGGTTATGGCCCTCCGGAATGTAAACACGGGAAGTCAATGAAACGTTTATATATATCTCCCCAGCAAGGAGAGACACGGTCATCTTTGTCCAGCATAGAGAGACACGGTTACAATAGTTTTAATGTGGGCCACAGCCACATTTATACTGCATATATAAAAATGATTTATCTAGCTAGGCTGTTGGTTAACGCCCACGCATAAGATGTTTACATCTATTGAAGTATGTGAGAAAATGTAGAAATCATTGAACGCGGGGGCCAGGATGTGGATGTCGCACCACTCATTACTATCGAAAGTTATGAACTGGCAGTGATGCAACACCTCACATAACTGGGGTATACCATCAACAACAAACTCTCTCTGCACACAGATACACTGACAGCCGCATTGGCAAATCTGTGGTAATCTTTGCCTGCCTGATTATCAAACCTGTGATAACCTTTGTCTGCCTGATTGTGGCACTGTGATGATTTTTGCCTGCCTGATTATCAAAGCTGTGATAATCTTTGCCTGCCTGATTATCAAAGCTGTGATAATCTTTGCCTGCCTGATTATCAAAGTGGTGATGATCTTTGCCTGCCTGATTATCCTAGCTGTGGTAATCTTTGCCCGCCTGATTATCAAAGCTGTGATGATCTTTGCCTTTCATATAGCAATAAAGACAAAAACTGCGATACATGATGCCTGCGTCACTAGCACGCTTCTATATGGCAGCGAGACATGGACAACTTATGACAAGCTGTGAGAAACGAGCGCAAAGGCCTTATTGCTCTATCATTTCCTACATCTCTCGTATTGTATTTTCTCCGACATTTGCTCTTTCATCCCACATTTGCTATCCCACATTTGCTATTTCATCGTTGTGATTACTCGCGACCGGTATCTAGAGAACCGCATTTGTTCTTTCATCGGGGGAAATAAAGTCTTTTGATTGAGTCCCCATACCTGACATTATCGTTTGAAGCCCACATTGCATCGTGATAAATCTGGTGAAAACACATCTGGTCATCCCAATCAGACATCTGGGCATTATACAATTTCTGTGAACTGTTGTTATCTTTGTTGCTCGGTCAGGTCACCACATTAGACGCCCAGCTTGGCCAAGTGAAAACGTCTCATGCTGTTTAAAGCAACCGGCATGTAATACAATAGGCTGCGCCACAAAGAGGACATGTTAGCATGCTGGCGACAATGGGCGAGGTAACTAAGAGTGCCGCTAACACACGGAACAATAAACAACCAGAGAATAATGTGACAGCACTTTTGAATTGGCCAGCCAATTATCTCACTACCTGTTTGTCAAACAAGCCAGGCAACGAAAGTTGGTCGCGAATTACCACACCCACGTTTGGACTGACAGGGGACAAGAGCGATCCTGTGAATGATCGACCAGAGGGGCTATTAGGGATTGGTTGTATGGGCGGATCTGTACGTCACGGATCTAAGAAACCCACATTGGACTTCCAGAAATATAATACCGCGTAGCTCGCTAGAGAGGGCAGTCCAGGTTTTACATTGTGAGGCAGAGATGCAATCCCTATAACGCCTAGCCTAAATACACGTGTTTATTCAGAGTGGATGATAATTCAGTTCTGTGGTGAATTGTGTTCTTAAAGGATTTTGCGAAGGGAAAAAAAGGTTAGTAGATCTTATTCAGATTATTAATACATTTTCTTATTCTTTGTTTAGTTAACCTCACAGCTAAATGTGCGAAAGATAGAGTTTCAATTAATTCTTTTCACAACTGATTAATAAAATCAGAAGATTTTCCTAGAAGATGATAGGATGATAGGAGGTAATTAATAGTTCATACTTCACCTTCATCATCATCACAGTCTCTCATGCAAAAGATATTTAACATCATTAGAATCGAACTCAGAGAGAGATCAATAATGAGCAGTAGTATGAATGAAAGTCAACCAGTGATGTTAAATGTGAAAAACTTACAAAGACTTTTGTGTGTCTTCAGTAAATCAGAAGTCTGAGTCTACACGCAACGTGTCTGACGTCTAACCAGAAATAAGTTATCAAAAACGGACATTTGGCTAGCAGAATTCGCCATAGGAAATCTTTCATTCCTCAATAAAAAAAAAGGAATATTGTCTCACCCACAAGTCAGAATGTGGACGCAGCATTTTTCGTCACCCATTTACTGCTGGCTCACATGTTCAATACATAGTTATCACAAGTTCAAATCACTCGAAAGATCATTATTATCTGAAGTCAAGCTAAAGAGCTCAAAAGTGGAATCTCATACTTATACCAAGTGCAACACACTCTTAAGCGCATTCTATGAAGCAGACTCTAAAGAATATTTTATGAATCACGACTACATACGCAGTATCCTCGGGAGATTAGACAACAGACCTTTTGTTCATATGACAGCTATTAACTTTTGATCAACACTACAGAGATATACTCAAAAAGTGAAGGAATGTATATATATATATATATATATATATATATATATATATACATATATATATATATATATATATATATATATATATATATATATATATATATATATATATATATATATATATATATATATATATTTATATATATATATATATATATATATATATATATATATATATATATATATATATCGTCACCATTCTCAGTCTGACAAAAGTTTTCATCAGAACTTCCTCGACTTAGAGATACCCCACTCGACATAACGTATAACAACTTGGGACATTTTATGCATACGTGTGAATCATCATATCAATGAGAAGCATTTAGAGACACATGGACTGTGTAGATTACTCACCATTTTGGTAACACGTATCATATCACATCATCATCGTTTCGCTTTGCACCAGTGCATTCTTAATTAACTACTACTTAATTACTTGCAATTTTATTATCTCATCTGTGTGTTTTGTGTGAATCGTCTTTCACCATCATCACGTTCTAACCATTACTAACCCTATATGTGTGGATATTTCATTAATAAACCCAACGATCGTTTGATCATTATCTAGTTTGTTAATGTATCACTCGTGCTGTCGGTGTTACATATTCACCTATAGGAACATTTCTATACTCAGATGACGTTGGGGGCTTTTTCTGTTACGGGATCTAAGGGCAGAAGCTAAGGTCGTGGGGAAACAGAACTCTTTCCATAACTAATTAGAAAACACTGTCCAGTGGAAAGCATTCGCATTTCCGTCTTCTTTTCCCTATCTCGAATAGGTCTTTATTCTTTCTTAATGAGCCAATTTCTAGAGACCTTCTACCTCATATATCATAGGCTATTCCTGGCGAAAACTACTGTCGTAGTTGCCCCAATACGCACCACACGACAATTGTGGACTCGTCTTAGAATTAGTGAACCCGGACTTAGAAGTGTGAGAAATCACATTTTCATTTCTGCTATACAGTTGCGATAATTGCAAACTTTGTTGGCATTTTGAGGGATTACCTACTAGACTGACTCTTACTATAATTTGTCTATTTCATAGGGGGTGTGATGGAGTTACTGCGATTTAGTCTTCAATAGGCCCCATTTCGTTTTCTCTTTGTTACTATAAGAGTTGCAAGGGTCTTCGTCTCTTGTTAACTATATGAGGTTGCCAATTTTTGCCTTCTCTCTAGCAAAGATTGGGAAGTATTCTTTTTCTCTCTGAATAATAGGGGTGTTTAGTATGGTTCTGTAGGTAAAGTAATTGCGGGTTTTTTTTCTATAGGGATTAATGTAAGTTAGTACTGAAGGGCACCAGTCTTCCCGTTTCTAAATATCGCGATCTTGAAATTCCATTTTTTTGCGTTGTTAAATTTATCGCGGTCATTTTATCGTGGGGAAGGGGAGATGACCCCTACCCAGGTAACGTCCAGCTTACGGTAGAGCGAATCACATTTTGATTTCGCTCACGCAAACAGACGTCATTAGGTAACGTTACGTGGCGGAAATAAGCGCGCTTAAAGTAAGCAGAATACACTGGTTCTAAATTTAGAGATCAGCGCATGGAAAATTTTAGATTATCTTTAATTCTATTGGCTGAAATGGGACGCTAGGGTGACGCAGGGCTTTTGGGTCAGCGTGGGTAAAGTAAAGATATATACGAGCGCTTTTCGATTTAGCGGCCTCTGAGTCTGCAGAAATTCCTGGCCGTGCGCCGTGCAGTAGTGCCTACTTCTGGACAACGGAAGAAACGCGGTATTGGTATGTCTGTAATTTAAAGTAGCGTGGTAATTAAATCTAGTTTCTCGAATAGAGCCTTAGCCCGTTCTAGTGTAATTGATTTTAAAACTTTATAACTTGTAGCGCCATCAATTATTTCTTCGAGGATAGCAGGTCCATGAGTGATAAAGAGATATTGCGTAGGTGTGCTCTGTAAGATTTAATAGAAGGTCTGTAGAAATACACGCATCCTTGATTTAGGTTAATTTACAGAATATTCGGAAGCGCGTGTATTTTTTTTTCTTCCATTGAGAGTTTAATTCTGATAAGTCTCATATAAAAATACGGGAACGGATTTCGTAGTGGTTACCGGGATTTAATTGAGTAGGAATTCTAGATGGATAGAGAAGATAATTAAATATTTTTCTATCTGTGAAAGTATAATAATTGCAGTGTAACCACGTGGGGTAGAGGTGAAAGGAAAGTTATGGTGCCGTAAGTGGCTGTGTAATTAAATATTATGTAGAGGAGTATTTGATTTTTGTGTTATGGGACTAAATGAGTTCTAGGAAATATAGTCTATAGAGATATATATTTCTGTGTATAGAGATGTAATATATAAATGTATTGGTGAATTTTAATCATTGATGTGCAGTTAATTGTTGTGCATTTTTATCGTAAGGGGGAAACGATGGTAGCGGCGTATACCGCGTACAGAGTAAAGTAGGCCTAAGTACGGGAGGTTTCCCTACCTGTATAATGCCTGAGGCAAGCTGTGTATTATCAGTATTTGATCAAAGCGTCTGGAGTTTACTCGACAGACAGGGGGTTGTCGGGAGTAGTTGACCCAGGGTCAGAAAATATTTATGTATCGTCGTGCACAAGATGAAAGGGGAAACAGGGGAGCAGTCTTCGGTTTGGGTGTTTACATGTTTGTGCTAAGATATGAGCGTGACTGAAGCATCAACTGTCTACGTTCTAATATGTAAGTTATTATATGAGAGTACTTTGAAGTTGTATACACAGTGGCATTTCTTGTGTCCACAGCAATTGGTCACGGCCTTTAGAGCGGGGATGCCAATAAATCTTGTTCCTGACAGCTGGCGAAGGTAGCCAGATTTCTCAGGAAGAGAAAAGTCGAGGAAAACGCCAGAGGCATAAGAGGGGGAGGGAATGAGTAAGAGCAGGTCGAGACAGCGACACAGTCTTCAGTGAAAGGGTTTTCTTAAAACCCGGAGCTCTAAGCTCATACACACCCATCGAACCCAAGCAAGCGGGTTGGGGTGTCTTTTTATAGCCTCGGTCATAATAATACCGATGGCCCTACACCCAAATGAGGGGTAAATGGGCAAGTGAAAATCAGCTTTTTTTTTGCCAATATTGAAGCCTCTACAGTCTACGGCAAGTGCCTAGTCAATATTTTCAGAAGTCATCAGAAGTAGGAGTCAGAACCAGGAAGAGAGGGATATCATGTCCGGGTTGCTGAAATAAAACGAGAGAAGCAAGGCAGGAGAAGTGGAGAGAGAGAGAGACGGTGAAAATTAGATCAGGGACTTGTAGAGTCTCAGATTATTCTTAGAGGTTAGCCTCTGAGCCTTAGAGTTGAAAGTCTATTAAATAGCAGTGTAGAGTGTGACTTAGTGGCGTATATCGCTGACAGAGTTAGCAGCTGTGCAGATAGGCTTCATGCAGTGTCAGCATCCATTGACAATAGATACAGTAGTGTAATAGATAGCGGTGGCTATAGTTGAGGCCCCACCAAATTGGACTATAGTTAATTAAGATCACTTATCATTGTAATTTTGTCCCCAGCAGAGTGTATTAAGGAGTGGAAGGGGTTGGAGTTTTTTTAAAATTTGGTGTGCTTATAATCAAATTGATTTCTTTTGTTTCCAGGTCTGTGCAAACCTTGCACGATAGATGATTTTCTTTTGTTTGTTACTATGTTATTGAAAATGCTGTTGATTTGTATAATAAACTTATTTAATGTACACTGGATCAGCTTCTTCACTATATAGTCCTTAACTGTTGTCTGTATAGTGGTGTCTGTAGCATTAATTTATCCTTATCTCCTTTAGTGTGTTAAAGGTAGTCAGAGGTCGGTGAGTTTATAGCAATTCTTGAAAGTCACGATTTGGCGAGGAAGATTTAATCTCGGTTATCCTCCTCGAGCAAATAGACTCACCTTACTACATTCACTGTCATTTCTCTACTAACATCTATTATCTTAGTCTTTTCTCACACTAGGGTCTTGTCCTACACTTGGGCATAACTCTAAATTAAACCCAACTCGTGACAGGGGGGATAATTTATATCTCTAAAGCACGAGTGATATTTTTTAAATTAAGTATCAAACGGACAGAGTAAACACTTTTTGAGAACACAGGATACTGTAGGGTACTGAAATTTTTTTCTTTTTTTTCTTTTTCTGTAACTGCAGGAAAAATGTTTATCATAAATATTTAGCAAATTTTTCATAGAAACTTCGAGATAATCTGTTATATAATTTTTCAGAATACGCTGAGTGAGTGATTTTTAAGAACTATTTGAACTTGATTACTAATTTAAACCTAGCTGGTTTTAAAGAGATAATTACTTGTGCGAGTCAAACAATTTTGTTTGGAGGTCACTGCCAATTTTTCCCTTCGCGAACCCGTACTGCATATCATGGCAGATGCCGCAAAAATCAGAACTAGTTTAATGGAGGCATGGCGTGAATACGGGTTAAGTGGAAAAGACCTGATGAAATATGTAAGCGAGGAGACTGATAAACTCCATGCAAGAGAGATGGAAATGCAGAAACTTACAATGGAGAAGGCGGCAGCAGAAGCAGCGGAGCGGAAAGTCGCAGCAGAAGCAGCGGAGCGGAAAGACGCAGCAGAAGTAGCGGAGCGGAAAGAGAAAGCCGCAGCAGAAGCAGCGGACCGGAAAGAGAAAGCCGCAGCAGAGCATGCACTTAACATGAAGCAACTGGAAATCCAGGGACAGACCAATCAGATAGAGCTGGCAAAAAGTGCAGCGGCTTCCAACTGTGATGGAGGGTACTCACCCCGCTCAGATGGTATGCCTACTTTGCAGCCTGCGCCACCCAATGCCATGAACTTTCCGCTGGAACCTTTTTCAGAAAGGAACGATACCATGGACGCCTTTTTAGACCGCTTCGAACGCTTTGCAACAGGGTTTGGACTTGAAGAACGGAAGTGGAACTTGAAACTTTCCCAGGGCCTAAGAGGAGCCGCCTACAAAGTTTTTAATAAACTTCTGGCCGGAGAGCAAGATGACTATCAGGCATTGAAAAAAGCTCTCCTGGTGAGGTACGAGCTTCAATCAGAGGCTTACCGGAAAAAATTTCGAGGTTCTAGGAAGGAGGCCGGAGAGACTTTCTCACAGTTCGCAGCCCGTATTGAAGACTACCTAGTGAAGTGGTGTACACTGGGAAACTTTACCGAGAACTATGACGGGTTGAAAGAGCTGATTGTGATAGAGCAACTAAAGGAGTCTATATCGGTGGAAATGCTTAGATTTCTCACTGAAAACGGCGCTGACCGGTTAGAAAATATTCTTACACTGGCAGACCGATTCCAAAATGCTCTCATTGAGTCTCAAGGAGCCAGAAAGAAGTTTCCGGATCAGGCACCAAAGCCACCAGCTCGCTCCCAACCAGACCTACAAAGCAAAGGACCACACATCTCGCATAAACAGCACGCAAAACAAGATAACTACAACAAGTAAAACAAGAAAAATGCTGCGCCACACCAGAGACAGGGAGATAAATGGTGCAGGTACTGTCGCTTGAACAATCACAACACTAATGCGTGCAAGCGCAGACCTCCTCCCCAACATGCTGCCTGTCTGCAGACAAAATCGTCCCTCCGGAAGGAGCAGAGTACCGGAAACGTTTCTCATCCTCCCGTCATCGAATCAGTCCTCGTAAACGGACAATCTGTCGAGTGCCTTTATGACACTGGACTTGCTTTCGATGCGGTGGTCAGGGCATCTCTTGTCACCCCTGGCCAGATAACAGAAGAGAGTGTCGACATCCAAGGTCCGACGAAGGATGTTGCACCCATGACACTGCCAATTGCACTTATCAGAGTGGAATCTCGTTACATAACAGGAGAGATTTGTGAAGCTATAATGGAAGAGGTATATTTTATGAATCACGACTACATACGCAAGATTATGAGTCTACATATCACTAACATTTCGTGAAGATATCCAGCCTGACCAGTACCCTCGGGAGATTAGACAACAGACCTTTTGTTCATATGACAGCTATTAACTGTTGATCAACACTACAGAGATATACTCAAACAGTGAAGGAATATATATATATATATATATATATATATAAATATATATATATATAAATATATATATATATACACATATATATATATATATATATATATATATATATATATATATATATATTTATATATCGTCACCATTCTCAGTCTGACAAAAGTTTTCATCAGAACTTCCTCGACTTAGAGATACCCCACTCGACATAACGTATAACAACTTGGGACATTTTATGCATACGTGTGAATGATCATATCAATGAGAAGCATTTAGAGATACATGGACTGTGTAGATTACTCACCATTTTGGTAACACGTATCATATCACATCATCATCGTTTCGCTTTGCACCAGTGCATTCTTAATTAATTACTACTTAATTACTTGCAATTTTATTATCTCATTTGTGTGTTTTTTGTGAATCGTCTTTCACCATCATCACGTTCTAACCATTACTAACCCTATATGTGTGGATATTTCATTAATAAACCCAACGATCGTTTGATCATTATCTAGTTTGTTAATGTATCACTCGTGCTGTCGGTGTTACATATTCACCTATAGGAACATTTCTATACTCAGATGACGTTGGGGGCTTTTTCTGTTACGGGATCTAAGGGCAGAAGCTAAGGTCGTGGGGAAACAGAACTCTTTCCATAACTAATTAGAAAACACTGTCCAGTGGAAAGCATTCGCATTCCCGTCTTCTTGTCCCTATCTCGAATAGGTCTTTATTCTTTCTTAACGAGCCAATTTCTAGAGACCTTCTACCTCATATATCATAGGCTATTCCTGGCAAAAACTACTGTCGTAGTTGCCCCAATACGCACCATACGACACAAGCAAGAAAAAAAAAAGGCTCAGTACCTTCCATCTTCTGTATCTACGCCATATCCTTAGTATGTCATGGAAAAATCACATGATAAATGTCGAGGTGTCGTCACGTGCTGGCCTTTAAAGCACGTATACACTGCTTAGACAGTAGGTTATGCTGACTTGGTCATGTCTGCCGCATGGAAGCTGGTCGCATCACCTGAGATATTTTCGATGGACAACTGGCAGATGGCAAAAGAACAGCTGTGCGACCACGGCTGAGGTTCAAAGCTGTGTGCAAGAGAGACGTGAAAGTACTGTATATAAATCCAGCATTCAATGAGGAGAAAGCTGCCGATTGCACCATTTGGAGATAGAACCTATGGCGGCATCTCAGATTTGGTGCAAAGAAGCTCTTTCAACAATCAGAAGAAATAATAGCACGTTGAAACTAACATCTAAGGGTTATTACTTCTAGTGCGCATGATCCACATTGTCAGTTATGACTGGAGGAGGTTACTACTACTTTTTAAGAATGAACTTTCTGCAGCACGATAAAACTCTTCATCAGTGTGCATTTTAACAATTGCTGAGACAACGAGTCAAATATGCCATCGAATGTTTGTGCTACGAAGAGTCGCAGATATGATTGACTATTCTTTACGAACCAGTGTAAGTGCTACGATCTGGTAGGCTGTCATGTTGTGAAAGTAAGTTTTAAAACAAGGAAAGTGTTCTGGAGTTGTTATTGTTGTTGGACTAGGGCTGCTGAGAGCTTGTTACTTTTTTCAGCCCATGGCATGATGATTTCCTTGGCATTATCTACACTGTAGATCAAGGGCTTTTCTGTGGCTGTTTTTTTTTTTTTTTTTTGAACGTGTGAATCACTTCATCGAAATCAATGCCTTTCGCTAACTCACTTTCAATTGATAATATTGCAAGGTCGGAATGCCTTTGTGACCGCTTGGCATACACTACCATTAATACGTGTTAAAAACCACATACAATGAGAATAACAACGTTAAAAGCAGTTAAGACATTTGTGCACAAAACACAGTATCATGAAAAGTTCACGGCTTTGAGAGAAGCTGTCCCAGAACAACAAAATAGTAAATGCATGTTTTTGAATGGAAAGTTTTGTGAAAAGTTGCTAATCTGGGTTTTTTCCGTTGTTAGAGTGAGAGACGTGTGAAAAAAGTCGAAAAGCTGAGGAAACGTGTGCAAATGTAGATGTTTTGTACCGTGTGAAAAAGAAAGCATCGTGTGAAAATTGGCGGGAAATAAGAGTGGGCTGTATAAAAATGAGAGACGTGGGCGAAAGACAGGCTTTTACAGATTTTTTGGATTCATTAGGCGAGAGGATTTTTACAGATCTTCGTCTTTGAGATTATCAAGACAAGTTTTTTTTTAACTTGACAAGTTTTTCAAGTTAGACAAGTATTTTTAAGTAGACAAGTTTGTATTTTACTCTATTGGATATATTATTCCTGTGGATTTACACTTTCATTTTTGGATACTCACTACTTTGTGTAAGCAAGAAAACAAGTACTCCACCATTGTGTCAATAACATTGCTGTTCTAATGACGTTAATAAACTATATTTTATTTTTCTACATTGCTGAGTTTTCTTTGGAATATTACAGTGGATTACTTTGACAAACCATTATAAGAGGTTGCTTTTGACTAAACCTAAATGGGTACGAACAAACTCTGGGAAGAAAGAATAAACTAAGGTCAAGAATTTCCATCTCAGGCGGACAGGCCTGTAACGACTTGAACCAAAACGTACAAGAGTTAGCTCACGTCAAAATATTTACCTGCGCACATAACCATTAACTGAACTGACTGTCGTGAAACATTCTAAATCCACATATATAAATGGAAGAGAAAATGTAAAGCCTAACGCATTAATTCAATAAAAGGAAAGAGAAATGGTAAAAGACCAATGCTGTCACAATGGCGTACAAAAATCCCCCTTTTTCTACTTCGTCTGCATAGTGTAACGCTTTCACGTTTGATAGTAAAGCCTACAGCAGCATCCACGCGGTTCAAAACAATAAAACGTGTACTGTATTTCTTAGAAAACCTTGACATACGCACCCTGCTTAATGACCTAGATAAATACTAGCATTAATGTCATTATTACACTGCGTAATGAAAAGACAGATGGACTTAGAGAGAGAGCGAGAGAGAGAGAGAGAGAGAGAGAGAGAGAGAGAGAGAGAGGGAGGAACGCAGGCAATACTACCACAGTCTCGCGATATACAATTAATGCCACCCCCAACGCGAAAGGCATGAAGCACTAACTTTTTTTCAAATAGACAGTGATAAAAAACACTACCAATACGAGGGTTAGGTTTAAAAACCTGTTTAATGCTTATTAGGAAACATGACATTCTACTGTTTTATGTCTGAAATCCTGACATTAGTATCACAGAACAGTCAAAAAGGCAGGACAGGTGGCGGTTCTAAATCGATAAAAAAAATAAAAAAACAAATACACGACTATCCTAGAATACATATTTTGAACGGAGCCACTTAGCCTCATTAAATTTATATATTTGGGTTCCTTAGGACTTGCTGACAAAGAATATGTTAAGTGTTACGCAAATAGTCTAGGAATTAACAAATTATAGCCAAAAGAAAATAGTGAGGGTGTCTGACAGCACCAAATCATAATCGCACAGTGGCATGTTTTGAAACCACCATTTTACGGGAAATAGGCCACCATGTTAAATCCGATTTGATTGGCGGGAAGTATATGTAAGACAAAACACGATTAGTCGGACTGCAAATACTATTTTTGGTTGTTAGGGGAAACATAGGAAGGGTAAATTTTTTCAAAAGCTTTCGTAAACATGGTCCTATTGGCTAGACCCGTGGATATAGTCAATTAGGAGCGTCTGTTCAGTGCCACATTTTAAAATAAACTTACTAAGAAACAGTGCGTTGAGAACCAGCTCATATTTTTCTAAATAAAAGCCTGGGACAGAGGGGGATCGGAATTTGTGCCATTATTCATCGCCAGTCAACGTATTTGTTTATTATTTCCATGAATTGTGGTAAGATTGACATATTTGATATCTTTTGATGAAAATTGAATGTGAATTGATAATTTATGTCTGTATATGTGTGTGGTTCAGTAGCAAACATGAGGCAAAGCCTAGATACTGCTCCAACCTGAACAAAACTTGTCGGAGAGAAGTATATCTGCATGGGGTCACCAAATAGTACACTGACACCTATCTTATTGACTAGAAGGAACTAATGCTCGAATTGCAGAGGCGTAGTAACCACAGGTTGTTATTGCCGGGAGTTGTAGTGAGGATAAGCTCTCACTGCAGATAAAATACTTCTATGGCACGCGCCTCAAACAGCCTCTGACAACCAAGTCCAGCTCCCGGCCTTCATGTGTGGCTCAATTTGAGCCCGGCGGAACTGTTTCACTGACGGGAGAAGGGGCAAAGGCGAGCAACTGGCGCCTTAAAACCAGCAGCTTCGGGCAGATAGGGCTCGTGATCCTTGGTTGGTAGCTTATCTAAGAGAATGAACTCTGAATTCAAACCACCGCTGCCTTGCGGGAATATCCATTTATGGAATTGGATTCGGGAGTAAACCCTGAGGATAAATCCGGAGTCGGAGTCCCTAAGGCAGTCTAATTTCGATTCGACATTATTCTGGCAACTCCTGCGACATGGCTGGTACCAAACTGTATCGGCTACTGCCGTTCCTTTGGATCTACCGGCTGTGTGGAGAGGGGGAACATGCTGCATGGGCAACAGCTTGATCTCCATATAACTGCGCCCAAGCTCGCGCCCTGGAGAGGACACTCCAGCTTCACCCTATAGGTGTCGGCAAAACACGGGAAGTAGCAGTTGGGTCGAGCACTACTCTGAGCTTTACGCTAGAGACAATACCGTTACGCCTGCAGCCCTTGATGGTGTCAACAGTCTGCCAACTATGGAGGAGCTGGATGCCGAACCAACATTAGAGGAACTCAGCAAGGCCATTGATAGCTTGGCCTCTGGCAAAGCACCAGGCAGTGATGGGATTCCTCCTGATTTAATCAAATGCTGTAAGCACACGCTATTACATCCGCTGCATAGGATGCTGTGCCAGTGCTGGGAAGAGACAACTATTCCTCAAGACATGCGAGATGCCAAGATTGTAACACTGTATAAAAATAAAGGAGACAGAAGTGATTGCAATAACTACAGAGGCATCTCTCTTCTTAGTATTGTTGGTAAGGTTTTTGCCAAAGTCATCTTAATGCGACTACACAAGTTAGCTGAGCGCATATATCCAGAGTCACAGTGTGGATTCCGAGCTGGCAGATCAACAACAGACATGATCTTCTCTCTCCGCCAGCTTCAGGAAAAATCAAGAGAGCAGAAAAGACCATTATATATCGCCTTTATAGACCTCACAAAAGCATTCGACCTGGTTAGTAGGGATGGACTCTTTAAAATCCTCCTGAAAATAGGCTGCCCTTCTAAAATGTTGGAAATGATAAAGTCATTCCATGACGGCATGAAGGGAACAGTCCAATATGCTGGAAGCACGTCACAGCCCTTTGATATACGAAGTGGCGTTAAGCAAGGCTGTGTTCTGGCTCCGACCCTCTTCAGAATCTTCTTTGCCTTACTCTTGAAACATGCATTCAGAGATGCAACTGAAGGAATATGCCTTCACACTAGGTCAGATGGCCGTCTGTTTAATCTTTCAATGCTGAAGGCAAAAACAAAAATCAGAAGGGTCACTATAAGAGACTTGTTGTTCGCTGATGATGCTGCAGTCGTCACTCAAAGCCAACAGGAGCTTCAGAGCTTGATGAATCGCTTCACTAAAGCATGCAAGGACTTTGGCCTCACAATAAGTCTAAAGAAAACGAATGTGCTGAGTCAGGATGTGGGTGCTGCACCAGTTATCACTATCGATAACTATGAATTGGCAGTGGTGCACCACTTCACATACCTAGGGTCTACCATCAATGACAAACTCTCACTGGATACAGAAATCGACCGCCGCATTGGCAAAGCTGCAGCTACCTTTGCCCGCCTCACATCGCGTGTTTGGGGAAACTCTAAACTCACAATGAAGACCAAAGCTGCGGTATATAATGCCTGCGTCACCAGCACACTCCTATACGGCAGCGAGACCTGGACGACCTATGCTAAGCAAGAAAGAAGGCTCAATACCTTCCATTTGCGGTGTCTACGCCGCATCCTCGGCATCTCGTGGAAAGATAAAGTGACAAATGTCGAGGTGTTGTCACGTGCTGGCCTTCAAAGTATGTATACGCTTCTTAGACAGCGCAGACTTCGCTGGCTTGGCCATGTTCGCCGCATGGATGATGGTCGCATCCCAAAAGATATCTTCTACGGACAATTAGCAGAGGGCAATAGAACAGTTGGGCGACCACAGCTGAGGTTCAAAGATGTGTGCAAGAGAGATATGAGGGCACTGGACATGGATCCAGCAACATGGGAGGATAAAGCTGCCGATCGCACTAAGTGGCGATGCTATTTACGGCGCCACCTCAGATTGGGCGAAGAGAGGCTCACACAAGAAGCAGAGGTGAGGAGAAAACGTCGAAAGGAGCACCAGGAAAATAAGCAGCTGAGGGCTGTCACCTCAGGGGCGCATTCCCATAGTCAGTTATGACTGAAGGGGCTATTATTATTATTATTATTAGTAACCATTAAGGAGAAGAATACTGGTGTAAATTGTTTCAGATGAAGCTAGCAGTTGGCCTACCGCTCTGAACTCAGTGTTTGTTATGTATTGTGTTCAGTGTGGAAATAGATTATAAATTAGATCTGAAGTAGGAGGTACAACCTTCTTGTTTCAGGGACCGTGGTCCTAACTTATTGAAGCAGCACCTGGTCTGAGTTTTGCTGAATCCAGTGGCTGATAGCATACCCCTTGGTCCAGATAGCGACCAGTGAGGTGTCTCAAGAACACAGTGAAGCAAGCGAGCAGAGGAGACTGTTTCCTGCCGCCATCACAGAAGATAAGATTCTGTGGCCAGAGCAGCTCAATCCTATGTGCCCCCCCCCCTCTAAAATTGACAGTATATTAATTAAAGAGGGACAATAAATTGTTTCAGTTGACAGGAACTGTGAACTTTTCCCAATACTATTTCCACCATAAGCAAACACTTGAAGTCATGATGACAAACAACAACCAAGCTTGAACAAGCCAGTATTACCTCATAGTACTACATCACAACTTACACACATAGAATAATAATAATAGAATATG
This sequence comes from Oreohelix idahoensis, assembly GCA_024509875.1. NCBI lineage: Eukaryota > Metazoa > Mollusca > Gastropoda > Stylommatophora > Oreohelicidae > Oreohelix > Oreohelix idahoensis. The sequence continues at coordinate 118,648 of JAMPIV010012595.1, read as the reverse complement.
TCAATACAAAGATCATATCTATAAATTGTGTACATACCACTTGTAATTACATTTGATTGTGATTCCTGGTTCACTGTGTAGTTGAATCAGGATATCTATTATTGAAAGGAATTAATACATATATTTTTAAACTTTAACACTTGACTCATTTAAGATAGTCTTATAGAGTGTTATATGTGTGTGAGTGTCTCAGTGTTGTAAAGTGCTGTGGAATAAATTAAATTGTTTATCTGTCTGTTGTTGTTGTGACTTACACTTCATCATTATCATAACCCTAGACATTCAACGTAGTCATCACAATATTCCAGAATAGGTCTGACTGAGGTATAAATGTGGTAGCAAGTAAGGTCAACTGTAATACACCACACTATTAGATACAGATACCGTCACAGCTGATCTCAGTCTGTACACTAAGTCCCTTATAAATATTTATATCATCCCACTTTACCACATATATTGGGGTCTCGCTCCCGGGATATTGAACTTTCTCCTATTATATATATTGGGAATAATAAAAATTTAAAAGGTATCCTTGGGTGAAAATAAATAAGGTTGAGCTCTCAGTGCCTGTGGTTGTCCTTGGATATTTAGTAGAGATTGAATTGTTTAGTTAGATATTGTTTACATTTACCTGTTAGAAAATGGCGGACCTGGCCAAATTTCGATCTGCTGCTGTGCAGACTGCTAAAGAGTTAGGAATGGACGGGCAAGTTATGATTGCCTATGTCACTACGGAATGTGACAAATATATTGAACGTGAAGAAAGAAGATTAGAAAAAGAGGCCGAAAGAAAATTAGAATCTGAAAGATTGGCCGAAGATAAGAGAATAGAGGCTGAAAAAGAAATTAAGAGGTTGCAGATTGAGGCTGAGGCTAAGAGGTTGCAGATTGAGGCTGACAAAGAGGCTAAAGCATTGGAGGCAGAAAGAGAGGAAAAAAGATTGACTGCCGAAAGGGAAGACAAAAGATTAGCTACAGAAAGAGAAGAAAGAAGACAGGCTGCAGAAAGGGAAGCAGAGGATAAGAGATTACAAAGGGAACATGAGTTACGACTAAGGGAGTTGGAATTTCAGGGCCATGCTCCTGAAAATGGTGCCAGTCCCTTTACCTCCGATGCTAATGCTAGTCAGGGAGCCTCAACCTCAGCTATGAACTTTCATTTAGATCATTTTGTTGAGAAAGACGATGATATCGAGAGCTATCTAAATAGATATGAACTATTAGCTACCACGTATGGGTTAGAGAGAGAAAGGTGGAGCTTAAAGTTATCTCAAGGGCTTCGTGGGGCAGCTTATGAAGTTTTTGCCAAAATGAGCAGAGGTGATCAAGAAAATTATGACACGCTAAAGCAGGCTCTTTTGTTAAGATATGAAAAGAATGGTGAATTTTATAGAACAAAATTTAGGAATGCTAAACTACTGTCAGGTGAAACCTATCACCAGTTCTCTGCACGGTTAGAGACATACTTGGAGAAATGGACTTCTCTGGGGAAAACCCAAGATCTTAAGGAAATGATCCTTATAGAACAACTAAGAGAGTCCATGGCTCCAGACCTGAGAAAGTTTCTCATGGAACAAGGTGCAGAGAGACTGGGTGAGCTACTAAATGTTGCAGAACGATATCAAGCAGCTCAAGCAGAGGTAACAGGTAACAAAAGGAAACAGGTAGACTATTTTAAGGCACCACAGAACTTTGATACGTTTGATCCTAGAGATCATAACAAAGGTAAGCACCAGTTTGATAGGCCACGGTATGACAATAAAAATAAAACCCCACAATTCGATGAAAGGAAATCTGATGAAAGAAAATCTTTCAACCAAAACAGGAGGTGGTGTAAAAATTGTAAGATGAACAATCATGACACTGACCGTTGCAGAAGGAACCCTATAGTTATGGCCACCCTTCAGGTCAGGTCGACCTCAAGACAGGAGGAGATATCCTGATAAATACTCATCCAGATGAGATGAGGAAGGCACAGGCGGAGGACAAGACACTCAAGCCTTGTTTTAGGAAATTGTCAACTTGTCATACAACTCCAGGCAAGGGAGATTTTTACATGAAAAACAAGTTGATTTACAGGAAGGCCGGAACTAGATCCAATGGTCACGGACAGTTGGTTCTTCCAAAGACATATAGGGCAGAATTAATAAGGAGCCTACATGTGAAACAAGATGGGGACCATGAGAAAATTGGTACCATCATCCAAAAGGTGGCTCACAATTATTATTGGCCCAAGGCAAGGTGGGACATTGAGAATTTTGTAGAAAGGTGTAGCATAGCACATGAGGGAACACCCACAAGTGGGAACATTGATCAGGACCTGGATACGCCACGGGGCAAACTTAGGCCTGACAATAAAAAGAATAATAAAGTAGACCAAGTGAAATGGGAAGCCCCTTTTCACGGACAAGCTTCAATTACTGTTTTACAATAGCCACTATGCAGAGAGTGCAAAAAGATGTCTTACCCCAGGATAAGCCGAAAATCCCTCAATCGGACTTAAACAAACTGGAGGAAGAGGATGTAGAGAGGAAATCTCTCATCAAGAATTCTAAGTGGGGAGATAGCCCCAAGAAAAGAATTGGTAGCGGTCGTTTTGTGCATGATAATTCTGGGAAGAAAAATCATCACTATAGAGCTTCGAGTGGAAGAGACCCTACCAGTGCATGGAAAAATAGACAAGAATGCTAAAGACAGAGATTTGGCTGTGGGAGAGAAGGTACTGCTTCTTCTACCCGGTAGTCAAAATAAGTTACAAATTGGATGGCAAGGTCCATATACAGTTCTAGAGAAGGTGTCTAGAACCAATTATAAGATAGATAAGAAGGGGAAAGAAAAAAATCTATCATGTGAATCTCCTGAAGAAATATTTGGAAAGAGAAAATCAGGAAGAGACACACTTGTTGACCTTGTCCATTGCCATGGAGATGAAAAAGGAACCACTTTCATCATTTGAATATCCATTACACCCCTGTGAGACAGCGGCACAGGTGAAAATCAGTACACATTTAACGAAAAATCAGAAAGAGAGAGTGCAACGGGTTCTAGATAATCATACAGAGGTGTTAACAGACCGACCGGGGCATACAAACTTATTGGAATATGATATGAAACTGATAGACCCCACACCTGTCTGTATGAAACCCTATTCGATTCCTTTTGCTAAGGAGAAAGCCTTGAAGGAAGAGATAGACTATTTGTTGAAGGAGGGAATAATTTCACACAGTGAATCTTCGTATAGTTCCAGTGTGGTGCTCTTAATGAAACCCTCTGGAGAACATAGACTCTGTATAGATTACAGGAGACTGAATGCTATCACAGAAGGACAGGTGGATCCATTGCCGGATACAAATCAGTTGTTTGCCAGGCTAAATAAAGCTAAATATTTCTCAAAAGTGGATCTGAGTAAAGGATACTATCAGATTCCAGTAAAGCCTGAGGTTAGACCATACCTAGCGTTTAGTACCTCAGAGGGACACTATGAGTTTAACAGATTGCCATTTGGATTGAAGAATGCGCCTAGTGTCTTCTCTAGAATGATGAGAAAATTATTGGATCCACTCCACAACTCAGATATCACCATATAGATAAACTCCTCATAACGTACAATTTGAGGAACATCTAATCCTCTCTGGACATGTCGTTGAGCAGACTCAAAAAAAAAAAATGGTGAATATTGATTGCTAAGCAGTAGTAAGACAAGCCGTAACACTTGCAGCTGTTCAGTAACATATCTGAAATGAGTTCTTGGATTGCAGAGGTCTGGGGCAGATTTCTTGAGTCGTGCCTACTTTGAATTGACCCACCTGCATTAATCCATGATAAACATAAAATTAACAAATCTGGGAGCGGATTTTTTAAGCCGCCATCAGTGTAATGAGAATCACCGTAAGCCCCAGAAATAATAATAAATTTCTCTATGTGTATATAGAATTATAGACTGACATATAACGTCTGTTTTAAGAGGGGAGAATTTGTCGTGAAACATTCTAAATCCACATATATAAATTAAAGAGAAAATGTAAAGCCTAACGCATTAATTAAATAAAAGGAAAGAGAAATGGTAAAAGACCAGTGCTGTCACAATGGCGTTCAAAAATCCCCCTTTTTCTACTTCGTCTGCATAGTGTAACGCTTTCACGTTTGATAGTAAAGCTTACAGCAGCATACACGCGGTTCAAAACAATAAAACGTGTACTGTATTTCTTAGAAAACCTTGAGATACGCACCCTGCTTAATGACCTAGATAAATACTAGCATTAATGTCATTATTACACTGCGTAATGAAAAGACAGATGGACTTAGAGAGAGAGAGAGGGAGGAACGCAGGCAATACTACCACAGTCTCGCGATATACAATTAATGCCACCCCCAACGCGAAAGGCATGAAGCACTAACTTTTTTTCAAATAGACAGTGATAAAAAACACTACCAATACGAGGGTTAGGTTTAAAAACCTGTTTAATGCTTATTAGGAAACATGACATTCTACTGTTTTATGTCTGAAATCATGACATTAGTATGACAGAACAGTCGAAAAGGCAGGACAGGTGGCGGTTCTAAATCGATTAAAAAAAAAATAAAAAAAAATACACGACTATCCTAGAATACATATTTTGAACGGAGCCACGTAGCCTCATTAAATTTATATATTTGGGTTCCTTAGGACTTGCTGACAAAGAATATGTTAAGTGTTACGCAAATAGTCTAGGAATTAACAAATTATAGCCAAAAGAAAATAGTGAGGGTGTCTGACAGCACCAAATCATAATCGCACAGTGGCATGTTTTGAAACCACCATTTTACGGGAAATAGGCCACCATGTTAAATCCGATTTGATTGGCGGGAAGTATATGTAAGACAAAACACGATTAGTCGGACTGCAAATACTATTTTTGGTTGTTAGGGGAAACATAGGAAGGGTAAATTTTTTCAAAAGCTTTCGTAAACATGGTCCTATTGGCTCGACCCGTGGATATAGTCAATTAGGAGCGTCTGTTCAGTGCCACATTTTAAAATAAACTTACTAAGAAACAGTGCGTTGAGAACCAGCTCATATTTTTCTAAATAACAGCCTGGGACAGAGGCGGATCGGAATTTGTGCCATTATTCATCGCCAATCAACGTATTTGTTTATTATTTCCATGAATTGTGGTAAGATTGACATATTTGACATCTTTTGATGAAAATTGAATGTGAATTGATAATTTATGTCTGTATATGTGTGTGGTTCAGTAGCAAACATAAGGCAAAGCCTAGATACTGCTCCAACCTGAACAAAACTTGTCGGAGAGAAGTATATCTGCATGGGATCACCAAATAGTACACTGACACCTATCTTATTGACTAGAAGGAACTAATGCTGGAATTGCAGAGGCGTAGTAACCATTAAGGAGAAGAATACTGGTGTAAATTGTTTCAGATGAAGCTAGCAGTTGGCCTACCGCTCTGAACTCAGTGTTTGTTATGTATTGTGTTCAGTGTGGAAATAGATTATAAATTAGATCTGAAGTAGGAGGTACAACCTTCTTGTTTCAGGGACCGTGGTCCTAACTTATTGAAGCAGCACCTGGTCTGAGTTTTGCTGAATCCAGAGGCTGATAGCATACCCCTTGGTCCAGATAGCGACCAGTGAGGTGTCTCAAGAACACAGTGAAGCAAGCGAGCAGAGGAGACTGTTTCCTGCCGCCATCACAGAAGATAAGATTCTGTGGCCAGAGCAGCTCAATCCTATGTGCCCCCCCCCCCCCCCTTCTAAAATTGACAGTATATTAATTAAAGAGGGACAATAAATTGTTTCAGTTGACAGGAACTGTGAACTTTTCCCAATACTATTTCCACCATAAGCAAACACTTGAAGTCATGATGACAAACAACAACCAAGCTTGAACAAGCCAGTATTACCTCATAGTACTACATCACAACTTACACACATAGAATAATAATAGAATATGTCAATACAAAGATCATATCTATAAATTGTGTACATACCACTTGTAATTACATTTGATTGTGATTCCTGGTTCACTGTGTAGTTGAATCAGGATATCTATTATTGAAAGGAATTAATACATATATTTTTAAACTTTAACACTTGACTCATTTAAGATAGTCTTATAGAGTGTTATATGTGTGTGAGTGTCACAGTGTTGTAAAGTGCTGTGGAATAAATTAAATTGTTTATCTGTCTGTTGTTGTTGTGACTTACACTTCATCATTATCATAACCCTAGACATTCAACGTAGTCATCACAATATTCCAGAATAGGTCTGACTGAGGTATAAATGTGGTAGCAAGTAAGGTCATCTGTAATACACCACACTATTAGATACAGATACCTTCACAGCTGATCTCAGTCAGTACACTAAGTCCCCTATAAATATTTATATCATCCCACTTTACCACACTAACCCCGGCCACACACGTATTATATTGACGCCGTAACCAGCCCGGTTACACCTTGACTGTCCCATACTGGATCGCAAATAGTTCATGTGCATTAGAAGGTTCAAAAAGTAAACTAGCATAGAGTTTTAGCCTTGTAGGTATATTGATACAGTACATGTAAGCTGGGCTTACGAAAAATGTTTTTGTGGTTATAACTAACTACATGGATATTTTTATAAAAAATGATAAATTTCTGCTGAAACACTGCACACACATTTTATAGACATTCATTTTGGTGTCACCCCTCAGCTGATCATCCCCTCTGATGGTGTCACCCGGGTGCGGTCCGCACCCCCTTAGTGACGCCTCTGACCTAATCAATCCTTGGACATTAGCCAGGCAACTCGACTACTCGATGGTTGCTTGTTTCCAGGAGTGGGGAGATGTGTGATTATTTCCGAGATTTCACCGCTCGAAATATATATAAATAGTGTTTATAAGTGTAAAAATAACATAGGAATAAAATAGCGAAGTTGTGGAGAACGTTATCTCCTACGCCGCAAGTCAGTGCTAAGATTTTATGCCTCGACCTTGGGACACTAACGTAACATATTTTGACACAAAACCAAGCCTAGTTGTTCCGAGAGGATAGTAAGACAGAAACGGGGAAAGAATAAAAAGAAGCATAAGAGGAAGAGAGAAAATGCTACACTTCGACACGCGTTTGGTTCTGCTTGGTCGCCGCGAGCCGAGCAGACGATAGTGCAATCCGATATCGTAGCTTGTTTCAAAAATACGATATAAAAACCCCTTTTTCTGTAACGCAGATGCGAATGTATATTACCACAATGATCGGATGCGAGACAGCCCAAAACCCGTACTCACACGTATCTCTAGCGTAAAAGTAGGACTAATGTAGCGTACAGACAGCATTTTGTTGCTTTTGTGATGTATTACTACAAGCGTTGTCTCGTAATGAATGAGAACGGCAATGTAAAGAAAAGAAAAAAATTACGATTAACGTGAAAAATTTTGAAAAAATACAGTATGGAACGGGGAAGGGAAGGAGCATAGTTGGTGGTACTACGAGTTAGTGTTTACAAATTTGAATTGGCAAGATAGAAAAATATGTTAGTTGAGGAAATGAATAAAAACGGTAATATTGAATATAATGAATACAAGAATAAAAATTTAATCACTGTGTGACAGGTAACAACAGGATCACTAATTACACTGACAAACAACATTTTTCTTTCTTATATAAGAATAAGTGTTCTTAGGTCAGTTTCTTGCGCTGATTTCAATTTTGAAATCCGTTTATCTCTATCACATCAGGTTTTTAAGATATTTGTGAATACATATATTTTTGGGAAACCGTTATTTGCTCCGTTTCATTTTTACTATATAACTTATTAAAAATTAATAAAATGCAAAATAATTCCACTTTTTATACTGCTAAAAGATGCATGACATATGTTACGCTATTTTCCAATAGTTACTGTATTTTGAAATAATTCTGAGCGAAATATGGCTTCTAGAAGTTGTAGAAATTAGGCTGATCTGTTCTGTTACGTGTGCGGATATTTTACCGATCGTGTTCACCAGAAAAACTTTACACCATTACTAAAGAAAGCATATGAACTTTATTTCGATTCGAAAGTTGATGATGCAAATAAATCTTGGAAGCCAAATGCAGTTTGTTTGACTTTGTGCAAATACATTGGCAGGTTGGTTACGAAAATCGCCGAAGCATAAGTCGATGCCTTTTGGAGTGCCAGTAATATGGCATGAACAAGACAAATCACGCTACTGATTGTTACTTCTGCTTGACAAATATCCATGGTTTCACTTTTAAAACTAGAAAGTCTGTGGTTTATCCAAATATTGAATCGGTTTCGAAACCAGTGCCTCGTGATCCAATCACGTGTCCGATCCCAGTTCCACCAGAACAATATCCGTTGGACGTGAATGAACCATCAGAAAGTGATAGTTTACCTGCTTTAGAAACTAATTCTGACTCGGATTATATACCGGTGAATGATGGTGTTCACTTAATTAACCTTTCAGATCTAATACGTGATCTCGCTCTTACCAAAGGACAAGCGGAATTACTCGGTTCGCGAATCAAAGAATGGAATCTTTTAGCGCCCAGTACTTCGATATCTAAATTTCGTCATAGACACAGAGAACTTGTTCAATACTTTGAGATGGGTGATGACATTTGCTATTGCAAAAATGTAAACGGTCTAATGGTGCACCTCGGTCACGAGCACTGAGTCAATGAATGGCGACTTTTCATCGACTCTTCCAAGACTAGTCTAAAAGCCGTGTTATTGCATAACGGAAATTTATTTTCATCAATTCCAGTCGCCTACTCTGTTCATATGAAAGAAACTTATGACAATATGGCTATACTTTTGGCAAAAATAAAGTACAATGACTACCAATGGCGGATTTGTGGAGACCTAAAGGTCATTGCAATTCTCACGGGCATGCAGACTGGGTATACTAAATTTTGTTGCTTCCTATGTGAATGGGACAGCTGCAACAGACAGGAACATTATGCAAGAAAGGTGTGGCCTATCAGGGATCGTATGCAGCTCGGGCATAAAAATGTAATACACGAGCCATTAGTTAACAAAGACAGCATCATTTTACCACCGTTACATATAAAGTTGGGGCTCATGAAGAATTTCGTAAAAGCGTTAGATAAAATAAGCAAAGCTTTCACTTATCTTCGAGAAAAGTTTCCGCAAGTTAGCGATGCAAAGATAAAGGAAGGTATCTTTGTAGGACCTCAGATTAGGAAAGTTATTGCAGACAAACAATACGAGAACTTGTTACATGGTAGTGAACTTCGCGCATGGATGGCATTCAAATCGATCGTCGATAACTTTCTGGGAAATCACAAATCTGTCGACTGTGCATATTGTTAAGCAGTGCATAGATGCATACAGAATTATGGGCTGTAACATGTCCCTCAAAATCCATTTGCTCGATTCGCATCTTGACTTTTTCCCTGACAACCTTGGCAAAGTCAGCGATGAACATGGAGAACGATTCCATCAAGATATCGCCGTAATGGAGTCACGTTATCAAGGACGGTGGAGTGTGACCATGCTTGCCGATTATTGTTGGATGTTTCATCGCGATGTACCACATGCCATTCACCGACGAAAGTCGACTGCAAAGAAATTCAAGCCTACATAACTGTTATACTTCATGTACGAATGATGTTATAATACTGTATGCGTTTTTTAAAAACTTCAATTGCGTATTTCTCGAGATCCCGACCTGATAGAGAAAAACGGTTTGCAGATTTAAAAACAGCGCATTAAAATTGACCAGAAAAACATAGAAATGTTAGAGAAAGAAAAAAAATTTTTTTTTTTGTTAGCCAGTGTTATTGGTCAGAATTATAAACTGTTATGAATTAACCGAGATATTGACGAAGACAGATGGACGAACAGACTTGAATCTTTCTCAGTTTGCCCTGTGGTGGGGATAAGGGGGAAGTTAGTCCTAGATTTGAAAATTTAGTTCGAGATTGAATATAAGGACGCTCAAAGCCAAACGGTACCTGATTGGCGGTAGCCTAATATACTAAGGGAAGAATAAAACTAATGGATAGTAGTATTCGGGGCCACTTGTGATAGAGATTTTCGGCACTAAAGTTGTTTAAAAGCAAGATAAAAGTACTGTCTTGGCTTAGCTGTTCTGCACCAGCAAGAGATCTGGAGTTGACCATATTATCTCAATTCAAACTATTAGTGTTTAATATTTCTCTGATGCGGTAAGAAAGAAAACCTTTATATTATCATTATTATTATCATTATGTATATATTATTGAATTTGTATGAAAATTATGTGGGGAAAAGATTATCTAGAGTGAAGCCAACATCAAACTTTGTGTTGTTTCACAGAGTTGTTAAGAAATATAGTAATAGGTTGTAGAAAAGCCCGACAGGATTTCTGACACTTTGGGAGAAAATAAAATTAAATAGTAATGGGGAAATTGTTGAACAGTATTGTGACATAAGACCAGGCAAACCACTGGCCGTCTTCTTCAGCAAGTCACCGTGAGGGTACATGACTTGATATTATTAACTTAAAATGTTTCCTTTGTCAAGGAAAGTGTCAAACTGTAGTTTGAAGTTTATTTGACCATGAATGGGGCAACAAACCAATTAAGAACGTTAACTAATTGTGTAGTTACCATGCTGAATCTGAATGAATTAAAATGTTTAGTTAGGGAAAGAGAGAGTATATCAGAGGGTGATGTAGGCCGCATTTATATTGTTCCAGGGTTTCATCCACGACTAGAAGTGAGCCCAGGTCAACAGAGATCTGAATATTCTTCTGCATTATAAAGAAGTGAGGCAGAATCAACTGTGTGCCTCCCTGTATTTCAAGATCAGAGGCCTGACTTGTTATTGGAAGCTGGTGGGGTGACTATACTTCATCCTGCACATCAGAAGCCACAAAGTTAAGCCAGTGTCTGCAGGCATTTGATATATCAACCCAAAAATTGTTCTCATTTCCCAAGTGTTTAATAAATATTCAGATTGTGATGAACTTAGACGTTCTTCCTAACAGTACCCATTCATAGGAGCTATAGTACAGTGACATTGTCCCAGATTGACACATGTAATTAAATTTGTGAACAATAATATATACAGTTATAAATTGAATCATTTTGATGTAAATATTTTGATTGATCATTTTGAATTTCAATTCCAGTATACACAAAATTATGATACTGGAACAATAAATTGTAAAAAATTAATTCACATTTAAACTTAACTCTGGGTGTTGTTAAATACTTTTCATAGAGTTCTTAGTTGTATTTGTTGTCATATTATAGCAACACACCTTACATTACCCTAGACATTATACGTAGCTAACAGACATACTAGTCAAGAATAAGTCTGAATGAGATCATAAGGTGGTAGTAGAAAGGCACTCTGAAAACTCACACTAATAATTGTTAGATTCAGGGGCCTTCACAGCTGACCTCATTCAGTACAATAGAAATACATAACAACAACAAGTCATAACATCTAAATCCCCACAAGAGACGTGTGGAAAAAATCGAAAAGCTGAGGAAACGTGTGCAAATGTAGATGTTTTGTACCGTGGGGAAAAGAAAGCATCGTGTGAAAATTGGCGGGAAATAAGAGTGGGCTGTATAAAAAAGAGAGACGTGGGCGATAGACAGGCTTTTACAGATTTTTAGGATTCATTAGGCGAGAGGATTTTTACAGAACTTCGTCTTTGAGATTATCAAGACAAGTTTTTTTTAACTTGACAAGTTTTTCAAGTTAGACAAGTATTTTTAAGTAGACAAGTTTGTATTTTACTCTATTGGATATATTATTCCTGTGGATTTACACTTTCATTTTTGGATACTCACTACTTTGTGTAAGCAAGAAAACAAGTACTCCACCATTGTGTCAATAACATTGCTGTTCTAATGACGTTAATAAACTATATTTTATTTTTCTACATTGCTGAGTTTTCTTTGGAATATTACAGTGGATTACTTTGACAAACCATTATACAAGGTTGCTTTTCACTAAACCTAAAAAGGGTACGAACGAACTCTGGGAAGAAAGAATAAACTAAGGTCAAGAATTTCCATCTCAGGCGGACAGACCTGTAACGACGTGAACCAAAACGTACAAGAGTTAGCTCACGTCAAAATATTTACCTGCGCACAACACCATTAACTGAACTGACCCCGGCCACACACGTATTATATTGGCGCCGTGACCAGCCCTTTTCGTTAGTGAAAGCATACTATAAACATTGACGCCGCGACCAGCCCTTTTCGTTTGTGGTAACATACTCATTTTGGCGCGCGAACAGCCACTTTTTTAGTGATAGCAGACAGGCCTAATCACTATTAATCACTATCATGGATCCACAAACGTTGCAACAGCGGCTTGACCAGCAACAACACTTGATTAATATCCAGCAACAGCACCAACAACAACACTTAATAAATATCCAGCAACAGCAATATAATTTTCAATCATACAAACCTAAATGGGAAAGAGACACTGTCCAAACACGAGCAGATTGAATTAGTTTACACAGAAGACATCAACGGATAGCTGTAAGAAATTTTGTTAGTCAAATCAAGAAAGGAATGTCACTTCACATAACTAACATCAACATTGGGACGTGTCAGTTAACAACCGAGAATGGTTGGAAAATGTATGTACAGCCGGTATTTCCTATGCACAACCTTCTCCAACCACAACGCAAATATACGGAAGAAGATCGAACAGACAACTTCAACATCCTACAGGAACAAATAAAAGACCCGGAAGTCGTTACACTAATCAAACAAATTACAGAAACACCAGCAACAGTCAAGGATAGCAACACATCTTTACAGCCAGAACAAGCACAGAAGTACTGTACTTCAAAGCAACCGAAACCCGGTACCGTTCCTACTTCCACACAACGAGATGAGTCAGACCTTGACACTGACGAACACCAAGATGATAACGAGGATAACAACGAGCAAATCGACGATAATATGGATACATCCATTCGGTTCGCCTCGAAACGACCTTACTCAACTTCATCAGACAACTCGGCACCATTGACAAAGTTTATATGCCTTCCACAGGAGCATGTACGTACAAAGCTGTACACGAAACGTTGAAATAAACCAAAGAACATCGCACAGCACAGTGCATCAACTTCGCAACACCCTGACTGTAACACCGTCAACCGTCACTGCTGTAGACACCGAGAAGAAAAACGATAGAAGATTGTCTACGACAGACGCTCTGTACAGGAAACGTTCAACTAAGCGACAGAACATCGCACAGCACAGTGCATCAACTTCGCAACACCCTACTTGTAACACTACATCAACCGTCACTGCTGTAGACACTGAGAAGAAGTCCATGAGAAACGCTATATTAGAGATGGCCAGGTTCCAGGTTACTCTAGCTGGGCTACTCTAAATGGTTTTTTTTGTCCGAGTGCCATAGCACTGTCCAGGAGAGACAATGCTATATTAGAGTTAACCCAGTTTTCTCTGGCTGGGTTACCCAAAATGGTTTCTTTTTTTTTTGTCCGAGTGCCATAGCACTGTCCAGGAGAGACAATGCTATATTAGAGTTAACCCAGTTGATGAAAAGTTCACGGCTTTGAGAGAAGCTGTCCCAGAAATACAAAATAGTAAATGCATGTTTTTGAATGGAAAGTTTTGTGAGAAGTTGCCAATCTGGGTTTTTTCCGTTGTTAGAGTGAGAGACGTGTGGAAAAAGTCGAAAAGCTGAGGAAACGTGTGCAAATGTAGATGTTTTGTACCGTGTGAAAAAGAAAGCATCGTGTGAAAATTGGCGGGAAATAAGAGTGGGCTGTATAAAAAGGAGAGACGTGGGCGATAGACAGGCTTTTACAGATTTTTTGGATTCATTAGGCGAGATGATTTTTACAGATCTTCGTCTTTGAGATTATCAAGACAAGTTTTTTTTTTTTAACTTGACAAGTTTTTCAAGTTAGACAAGTATTTTTAAGTAGACAAGTTTGTATTTTACTGTCACGGAGAGTTATGTTCATTGAATTTTCTATATTTTCCTCTTCTTTTCTTCCACCCGTGTTCTCTAATTATTGTCGCTCTTTACCTTTTTCCTGTGTTTTTCTCATTCGTTCGTTTGCGACTATATACATTACTATTTTGCCATTCTCACTTTCGCCAGTTTCGTTTCTCATTTAGAAACTCATTTCATGGCTGATTAAACGAGAAACTTCTTACGTAACGCGTCAGTCCCTCACCAGACGATTTGGCGCGAGAAGGCATTCGGTCAATCGCAGCAGATTGACGAAATAACTGTGAATATTTGGCTAGTCTCAGACATAGGGCCGATCTATAGTCTGCATTCTCACCTGTCAAATCGTAGTTTCTCGGTGAGCGCTCAGGAAAAGCGCGATAACTGACACCTCCCCGGCGCAGTTTCAGACATTTGTCTGGGAGTTCGCATCTGACATGTAGTTTCCAATGGTAGATTCTCAGTGTCAGGTGATATGACACTCACGCTCCAGGGTCAGTTTTGGCGTAAGGTGCGAGAAAGCAAAGTGTCAGTTATGGTTCTCAGGATGAGTTTCTCGGGGAGGTGTGAATAACTGTTTCTGCACTGGAGACGGGTTGTCTAAGATTCGCAAATGACACGCGCACTCTCGGTCAGAAGGTGGCAGTTACGGCATGCGTTTAAGTGTTAAACGTAATCGTTATAGACGGAAAGGGGGATTATTTCGTTTTGCGAAATAAAAGTTTACCTCTTTGTCTGGTAATAGATATAACCAGAATGTTAAACTAGATTTTCATTCTCGCTCCTAAATTCGCAGTAGACAGGACGTTTCGTGCAAAGAGAATAAGCTGTATAGCGAAGTCTTAGTTTGTTCTTGGCAAAAATTTTGCCGAACTTCTAGACTACCAATAAATATAAGCATATAATTCCAAAGTTGTGCGATCGCCTGTAAATTCTGTGTGGAGGTAAAATATTATACATATTATCTAGTATTTCGTGAAGTGTTTAAAGTGTTAAATCGCTTATTTTATTTCACTAGTTAGATTTGGTGCAGAGCGCTTAATACATAAGTCTGTATTATTTTCTAGTGACGTGTTTCAGTGGAAAGCAGAATAAATTATAATTTCTAGCTTAAACAACAATGTAGCTATAATGAATTTAATTTTACTGCTAAATAATCTGACGAGAGTAATTTTTCTAAAACTAACTTATAAATGCTAGATGCCTCATGAGTGTTGACGGAATCCGTAGGTATTCCTAATTCATGCTGATTGATTGTTATATATATAACTTATTTCACGGGAAGTTTTAAACTATAAGACAAGCTATACGCTTGCAGTTTTAAAATGTAAGTTATATTGAGTACATAATATGTACATTATTTCATATGTATTTTTCTTTAATCAGTGAATACTGTGGTACCCAAACTTTGCCAGCGTTCTAGTACGTGAACATTATCTGTGAAGAACTTAAGCACTTTCATTACATGAACTGTAACAGTTAAATGAAGTAAAAGGCCTATCGCGTCAGAATTAATTCTTCCAGAATAACACCTAAGTACAGATCAGCCGCTGTGGCAAGCAAAATATCAGTAACATCCGACAGAGTTTTTAGTAGTGTGGTGACCAAATATAGTCATATACTGAGATAAGGCACCCGACCTGACATTCCTCATTTCTAGAAATCTACGCTAGTGTCACTGTGCTCCGCTAACTTTCGTGCCTGGAAAAATTTTATGTGACTTAAACAGACATCCGAAAAATAAGAACACCCAAGGAATCGTTCCCTGAGACAGATAATTCAGTACGTCTTTTTGGAACTGGGGATTTCTTGGTCGAGACTGCATTTACGGGTCTGTGTGAAGGTCCTAGAGAAAATTATGTTCTCAGAGGCAGCGATCAAAGCTGTAAGTAAAAATGTGCGCACGTGGCCACGGCTGAATGAATAGAGTGAACGTAGGTCTGAGTGTTATTTTACCGTTGTATTTTGGCACCTATTTGCTGTCATAACTTTCTTCATGCAAGTTTGTTTTGCTAACAATATTTTCCCTTAAACTAGATTATAGTATCAGGTTTGTTCATACCTTAAGCGGGGAAAACTCTTAGACTCAATCATATGTATCTGGGACTCTTTGGGCTATCATCTTTCTTCTAACGGGACTGTGGGCTATCCATCGAGGGAAGATCATAACTGTGGGTCTACCAGTTCTTGTAGCATTCCTTGATTTGTTTATGACTTTGTGTATATGCTTTTTTTGGGATGTATTTTACATGTTGTGACGTAAGTTTACAAATGATAAATAAACTTAACAATAAATTAATCAGCATGTTGGTCAGCTCGTTCTAAATATCTATATAATCATTTGTTATAGTTTCCCACGTCTGTGTGTCTACCTGTCGTCACTTGAATGTGCGTGCACGTGAGTGGATATATATATATATATATATATATATATATATATATATATATATATATATATATATATATATATATATATATTTAATGTATATGTGTTAGACTGTCTGACTACTCTAGATCTGTCGTAGAAGATAGGTGAGAGAGAGAGAGAAGATTCCTCGCTCTCAGAGACAGCCTCTATCACAATTCTACCACCTCACTCGTGGAAATCTATTTGTATTTCTATCTCACACTGTGACTATCACTCATTCCAATCTATTCAGAAGGGACCAACCCAAGTCTTAATTCTCCTATCAAAAATCTACGACATTTACTCTATTGGATATATTATTCCTGTGGATTTACACTTTCATTTTTGGATACTCACTACTTTGTGTAAGCAAGAAAACAAGTACTCCACCATTGTGTCAATAACATTGCTGTTCTAATGACGTTAATAAACTATATTTTATTTTTCTACATTGCTGAGTTTTCTTTGGAATATTACAGTGGATTACTTTGACAAACCATTATAAGAGGTTGCTTTTCACTAAACCTAAAAAGGGTACGAACGATCTCTGGGAAGAAAGAATAAACTAAGGTCAAGAATTTCCATCTCAGGCGGACAGGCCTGTAACGACTTGAACCAAAACGTACAAGAGTTAGCTCACGTCAAAATATTTACCTGCGCACAACACCATTAACTGAACGGACCCCGGCCACACACGTATTATATTGACGCCGTAACCAGCCCGGTTACACCTTGACTGTCCCATACTGGATCGCAAATAGTTCATGCGCATTAGAAGGTTCAAAAAGTAAACTAGCATAGAGTTTTAGCTTTGTAGGTATATAGATACAGTACATGTAAGCTGGGCTTACGAAAAATGTTTTTGTGGTTATAACTAACTACATGGATATTTTTATAAAAAATGATAAATTTCTGCTGAAACACTGCACACACATTTTATAGACATTCATTTTGGTGTCACCCCCTCAGCTGATCATCCCCTCTGATGGTGTCACCCGGGTGCGGTCCGCACCTCCTTAGTGACGCCTCTGACCTAATCAATCCTTGGACATTAGCCAGGCAACTCGACTACTCGATGGTTGCTTGTTTCCAGGATGCACTGCTTGGAGGTGCTTTAGAGTTCTGGTTAATGCAAACACACTAACCCTGGAATTTACACACGAGCAATATGAATTCCGTTGCATACCGTGGTTTGGAATAAGTTTTACAAAAAGACGGAAGACTATACTTTTCGGGTAATACCCTTCACCATTCACAATCACTAAGAGGACACAAAGATGATAAATATAAATAGATTATAAGAATATACACATTCACATCAACACATCCAAAAAAAAAAAAAACGGATAGACTTAATAAGTATAGCCAGCAGGTGGGCTTGAACATCAGTCTAAAGAAGACAGAGGTCATGACGCTCAATGTGAGCAACCCTGAGCCCATATCAGTAAGGAATCAGCAACTGGAACAGACAGATGCCTTCACATACCTAGGATGCATAGTAACACCAGACGGCGGAGCAAGCAAAGACATCAACAACAGAATGAAGCAAGAACAGCCTTTTTTAGTCTAAACAACATCTGGAAGTCCTCTCAGTACAGCACAAGCACAAAATTAAGGTTATATCAGAGCTGTGTGCTTTCTGTGCTTCTCTTTGGTGCAGAATGCTGGAGAGTTACAGAGAAGGAAATGTCGAAATTGTCCTCTTTCACATAACATGCCTAAGAAAAATTCTCCGAATCTTTTGGCCGAATACCATCACCAACCAAGATCTGCTTACTCGGAGCAAGCAAGAGGACATGCACACCATCATAGCTGGCAGACGCTGGAGTTGGGTTGGCCACGTCCTCAGAAGAGACCCCGATGCCATCACAAGAACAGCTATGCTATGGACCCTTGAACGAAAACGAAAGAGAGGCCGACCAAAAACAACTTGGCGGAGGACTGTGGAGGCTGAGATGCAAAGAATGAACCAGAGTTGGGGCACTGTACAAAGGATGGCCACCGACCGAGCAAAGTGGAATCAATTTGTCGTTGCCCTTCAAGACGCCACCAGGCGTGATGGCCACTGACTGCTTTGACGGTCGGCGGCTAGGGATCAAGAAGAAGAAGACTGTATGGAACAAAATCATGGACATTGACCATCAGTAAGACAAAAAAGAGTTTTTAAAATGAGGCTTTCGAAATGTGGATGTATAAACAAACATTGGGCGCATTTATAGAAAGAGAAGAAAAGAAATAAAGAAGTCTTAGAACAGCTATGAATGAACATCGAATAAAATAAGATTTAAATGTGACAGTTTTGACATGTAGACAAAAAAAAGATATAACACTTTGCTAAATAGCATAATGAAAAGAACAGTTGAAGTAAACGTGCATTAACCAGACCACAGGGTCTTTTATATTTAGACATGCGCCTTAATATAACCGATGGACCATGTGTCTAGGTTGAACAAGGCGTGTCTCGCCAAAACGAGGCAACATTTTATTATTTTAAAAAATTATAAACGTGCAATAGGAAGACAGCGCTTTAAGTGGAGAATATACGTAACATTAAGAAATGGATAGGACAGATTCTATCGGATTTTACCATCGACATAAGAGACAAAAAACGTTGGAGATTCATTTCAACCGACTTTGTTTATGCGGAGACGGCAACAGGTCTGAGATTGTTTCGACTTCACAATTAAAATCCGGCAGATAATTATCTTAGGGTGAAAAATTGTTAGTGTACCGTTTTACTTCCTAGTTGTCACGGACGAGAAACGCACGATGTTGAAATGACAGCTAGTCAATCAAGAAAACGATCTATCAATCAATCACTCCCACTTGATACTGACTACAGCATAATGTTAAGAGAAGGGACTGTCCTTTTTACTTTAGGCTTATAACCTTACAGGTCACAACAGGGCAGAGACCTGAGCGTAATGTGTTGTGGTAAATTTATGGAAGAAATGGAGGAGTGGGAGAGCGTTAGGTTGCCGGAGTGGTTAGCGCGACCACCTCTTGCGGCATAGTTACCTGGTTCCTGGTTCAAAAACTGGTGGCATCATGTTCTAATCTATCCTGCTATAAATGGGTACCCGACTCTCCTTCTGAGTTAGGGAAGGCAAAGACAGTTATGAAGATAACTTACCTTTTAGAGTTAGACCTAGTACACTGAAGCCTCCAACACTTCACTCCTCTAGGGCAGTATCTGCTATGCTACACCTCTTTACTGTTGTAGGGGAACTTGGAAACTTCTTGCTTCGTTCTTCGCCACTTCTAGAGCGCCACCGCTGCAGTTATTCCCCTCCTGGACGCCTACATAAAAACATGCTACACGCCGAAAGTAACACAAGGGGAAATAAAAAATATTTAAAAAATATTTTAAACACATGCTTTTAATGCACATATACCCAAAAATAATTTTTCACGGAGTTTATAGCTTGCAGTAAAAACATACAACACCAAATTGACAGGGCGCAAAGTCCAAATATAAAAGATCTTGCGGTCTGATATGACAAAGTCAGAAATGAGAACATAAAAAGAATAAACGAAAAGAATATCACCTGGTCTAAACAGGTTACCACGTGTTGATATACAAAAATGCTTCCGTTTCCGGGTATACGAGAGTAAATACTAAGTAGGGAAAAGAAACAAAACGTAATCGAGAAAAAAATTAATTAAATTAATCATGATACTATTTAAAATAGTTTGTGAGAAAACGCAGACTACGCTGGCTTGGTCATGTCGGCTACATGGAAGATGGTCGCATCCCGAAAGATATCTTCTACGGACAACTGGTAGATGGCAAAAGAACAGTTGGGCGACCGCAACTGAGATTCAAAGATGTGTGTAAGAGAGACATGAGGGCCCTGGACATAAATACAGCAACCTGTGAGGATGAAGCTGCCGATCGCTCCAAGTGGCGTTGCTATCTATGGCGTTACCTCAGGCTGGGCGAAAAGAAGCTCTCATAGCAAGTAGAAGAGAGGTTAAAAACGTCGAAAAGAACACCAGGAAAATAAACAGCTGAAGCATATCACCTCAGGGGCGCATTCCCATAGTCAGTCATGACTGAAGGGGCTATCATTATTCTTATTATGAGAAAAGGCATGACACTAGTTTGTCAATGCATGGTGGCCTCAACAAAGGTTGTCTTTGCCTTTTGGCCTTGTAAGACGCATTGCATATTTTTAATAAACCGACTTATCGTCATGTCTAACTGCAGCCCCCCACGTCATCTTTTAAGTAACTGGGCCACAATTTGAATGAAGAATGATTGAACAGAAATAAGACATTGAATGTTTGCATGAACGTTTATAAGAAATTGGGGATGGGAGCCGCGCTGGTGTAATGGCTTCGGCGTTGTACTGGCGACCAGGTGTTCATGGTTCAAACCCGGGCGTCGGCGTTTGAAGAAATGTTTACGGCCGGAAATTTGACTGAATAGCCTGAACGGCTCCTGTGATAAACCCTCTGTGGATGGGAAGGAGCGAAGCTCCTGACCGGGTTGGAAAGAAAGTCCTCAGGTTCCCCAGCCTCGCAATGACATGTCATTGGGCCGAAGGGCTGAAAGTCCAAGTGCCGCTGGTTAAGAAAAAAAAAAAAAATAAAAGAAAAAAAAGAAAAAAAAAAAAAGAAATTGGGCGGGAAAATGAAAGCTCAGCAAAAGCCAGATTTACGAGTATCAAAGAATACAGTCATCATCAACATCATTAAGTACGTCAAATTACCTATCTGTGATGCATGGAGGCATATCTGGAGTCATCTTTATATGACCACTAGCTATGCACAATGCTACAATGTTGTTTCGTCCATCACGGGTGATGAAGACTACTCTGTTCATCCAATTATTTAGGAATGTTAGGTTAGTCTATGGGTACGAAGGTGACTGATGAGCCCGATGCGGGCCTGGAAAGATCTCGGACAGTGTGGGCAGGGAATGTTTGCTTCATGTGAAGGTTTTATTACACAGTCCTTTCTAGCTTGTCTCCGCTGTTCCGCTGCTGCTCTTCTGGATGATTCGCATGCCGCTGCACCTTTACGAAGAGATGTGCGCCAAGCAGTTCGGTCTTGCGCAGCAGCTTCCCATGTGTCTGGGTTTATGTCAAAGGTTTTCAATGACGTCTTTAACGTGTCTTTGAAGCGCTTTTTCTGGCCACCATGGGAGCGTTTACCCTTCTGTATCTCACCATAAAAAAGTATCTTTGGCAGTCGATGGTCTGGCATGCGGACTACATGACCTGCCCAGCGAATCTGTGACTGCATCAGAATAGTATCAATACTAGGGATACCAGCTCTGACAAGAACGGCGGTGTCCGGGATCTTGTCTTGCCATTTGATGTTCATTATCTTCCTGAGACAGACTGTATGGAAGTGGTTTAGCTTCTTTACGTGGCGCCTGTATACAGTCCATGTTTCACAAGCATAAAGCAGCACTGGAAGCACCGCAGCTCTGTACACATTCAGCTTTGTCTGTAGACTAATGCCACTTCGATGCCAAACGTTGGTGTATAGTCTGCCAAATGTGCTGCTGGCTTTGGAGATCCTGGTGTTCACCTCATCATCACTGACAATGTTCTGGGACAGTGTGCTACCAAGGTATGTGAATCTGTTCACAACATTCAGTTTCTCACCATTAACCTTGATGATTGGCTCAGTATAAACTGTGCCAGGAGCTGGTTGGTACATGATTTCTGTTTTCTTCGTGTTGATGGTAAGCCCAAAGTTGGCGCAGGCTTCGGAGAATCTATCCACACTATGCTGCAGATCAGCCTCTGAGCCAGCATTGAGGGCACAATCATCAGCAAACAGAAGATCTCTGATGGTGTGTGATTTGACCTTGGTTTTTGCTTGAAGCCTCCTAAGGTTAAACAATTTTCCATCAATACGATAACTAATGTCGATTCCTGTGTCCCCGTCTCTAAAAGCATCAGTCAGCATAGCAGAAAACATGATACTGAACAGAGTCGGTGCAAGTACGCACCCTTGTTTAACTCCATTTGAGACGGGGAAAGGCTCTGATAGCTCACCATTGTCCTGGACTCTAGCCTGCATTCCATCATGCAGTTGCTGCACTATTGTGATACATTTCTTTGGGCAGCCATATTTTGCCATGATCTTCCATAGACCCTCTCTACTGACCGTGTCGAACGCCTTTGTCAAGTCGATGAAAGCTGTGTGCAGGTCACAGTGCTGTTCTTGGCATTTTTCTTGTAGCTGTCTTGCAGCGAACACCATATCTGTGGTTCCACGTTCTTTCCGGAATCCACACTGACTTTCAGGTAAAAGACCCTTGTCAAGATGAGCCGTAAGGCGATTCAAAAGGATTCTGGCGAATATCTTCCCAGCGATTGATAAAAGAGAGATGCCTCGATGATTGTTACAGTCTTGGCGATTACCTTTACGTTTATATAGATGTATAATTGACGCATCTTTGAGATCGTGTGGGATGGTTTCACTCTGCCACATTTGCTGGAAGATCATGTGAAGTTTCTCTAACAGAACTGCACCGCCATCTTTATAAACCTCAACAGGAATTGAATCGGGGCCGGGGGCCTTTCCACTAGACAGTTGACGAATCGCTTTCTTAGTTTCCTCCAGAGTTGGTACATCATCTAATGCTTCATTTATAGGATTTGTCGTGTGAAATTCTAATCCACATATATAAATTAAAACGTAAATGTAAAGCCTAACAAATAAATTTAATAAAAGGAAAGAAGAATGGTAAAGAACAGTGCTGTCACAATGACTGTACTCGAAATCCCCCTTGTTTTCTCCTTCGTCTGCAAATTGTAACGTTTCACGTTGATAGTAAAAGCCTACTGCTTCAATACCCGCTTTCTACGATAAAACGTGTACTGCCTTTCTAAGAAAAACCTTGAGATACGCAAGCTGACCTATATTTAATATTCCATTCATGTCATTTTATACACTAAGTTACCATAAACGAAAGACAGATGGACTAAGGATAGAAAGAAAGGGAGGGGCTGAAAGCCGGAACGCAGGCAATACTACCACAGTCTCGCGATACACAATTAATGCCACCCCTAACACGCGTGTAAGGCCACAAGCACTAACTTTTTTTCAAATCGACAGTGATAAAAAACACTACCCATACGAGAGTTGAGGTTTTAAAAACTTACAAAACGCTTATTAGGAAACATGACATTCTACTGTTTTATGTCTGAAATCCTGACATTAGTATGACAGTACAGCAGACACCATAAAGTTTGGAAGTGAGGAGGTGGCAACAGCACGACTATCCTAGAAGAAAATGCATATTTTGAACGCAGCCCCTTAGCCCCATTAAATTTATATATTTGGGTTCCTTAGGACTTGCTGACAAAGAATATGTTAAACGTTACGCAAATAGTCTAGGAATTAACAAATTATAGCCAAAAGAAATAGTGAGGGATGTCAGACAACACCAAAATCAGAATCGCTCAGTGGCAGATTTTCACACCACCATTGTACGGGAAATAGGTCCCCATGTTACCTCCTATTTGATTGGCGGAAAGTAAATGTAAGGCTAAACACGATTAGTCGGGCTATAACTATTGATTCTTTGTTGTTAGGGAAACGTGAGTAGGAGTACTTTTTTTCAAACGCTTGTGTAAACATGGCACGATTGGTTAGACCCGCCAATATAGTCAATCAGAGGCGTCAGGTCAGCACCACATTTTCAAATAAACTTACTAAAGAACCAGTGCGTTGAGCGCCAGTGCATATTTTTCTAAATAAAAGCCTGGGACATCGGCAGATCGAAATTGTGCTATATTCATTGCCAGTCAACGTAACTGTGTATTATTCCATGAATTGTGGTAAGCTTGAAATATTTGATATCTTTTTTAATGAAAATTGAATGTAAATTGATAATTTATGTCTGTATATATGTGTGGTTCAGTAGCGAACATGAGGTAAAGCCTATATAGTGCTCCAACCTGAACAGAAGGTGTCGGAGGAAAGTAAAACTACATGGAATTGCCAAACAGTACACTGACACCTATCTTATTGACTAGAAAGAAATAATGCTGGAATTGCAGAGGCGTAGTAACCATTAGGGAGGAGTATACTGGTGAAAATTGTTTCAGATGAAGATAGCAGTTGGCCTACCGCTCTGAACTCAGTGTTTGTTATGTATTGTGTTCAGTCTGGAAATTTATTATAAATTAGTTCTGAAATAGGAGGTACAACCTTCTTGTTTCAGGGACCGTGGTCCTAAAGTTATTGAGCAGCACCTGGTCTGAGCTTTGCTGAATCTAGAGGCTGACAACATACTCCTGGGTCCAGATAGTGACCAGTGAGGTGTCTCCAGAACACAGGGAGGCTATCGAGCAGAGTAGTCTTTTCCTGCCGCCATCACGAAAGATAAGCGTCTGTGGCCAGAGGAGCTCAACATTATGCCCCCCCCCCCCCCCCCCCCCCCTCAAAATCTGACTTTATAATAAAACAGAGGGAAAATACAGTGTTTAAATTGATAGGAACTGTGAACTTTTCCTCATACTAGTTCCAAGATAAACAAACACTTGAAGTCATGATGACAAATAACAACATAGCTTGAAAAAAACAAAACCAGTATTACCTCATAGTACTACTACACAACTGACACACATAGGATAATATTAATAAAATATGTCACTACAATGTTCATATTTATAAATTCTGTACATATAAATTGTGATTACATTTGAATGTGATTCCTGGTTCACTTTGTAGTTGAATCAGGATATATAATAGTGAAAGTAATTAATACATAAATATTTGAAACTTTAACAGTGACTCATTTAAGATAGTCTTATAGAGTGTTAAATGTGTGTGAGTGTCACAGTGTTGTCAAGTGTGGTGGAATAAATTAAATTGTTTATCTGTCTGTTGTTGTTGTGACTTACACTTCATCATATACATACCCTAGACATTTAACGTAGTCATCACAATATTCCAGAATAATTCTGACTGAGGTATAATGTGGTAGCAAGTAAGGTTATCTGCAAAACACTAGACCTATTAGATACAGATACCTTCACAGCTGATCTCAGTCAGTACACTAAGTCCCCTATAAATATTTATAACATCCCACTTTATCACAGGAATTTGGTGCAGGCGGATGATGGCTTCGTCGTTAATAGATGATGGCTGGTTCAGAATATTATTAAAATGTTCAGCCCAGCGTTGGAGAATTTTTTCCTTGTCTGTAATTAGTGTTTTTCCATCTGCATTAAGGAGGGGAAATGATCCTGATGATGTTGGACCATAGACCGCTTTGAGTGCAAGGTAAAAATTTTTCAAGTCATGGCTGTCAGCAAAGCCTTGGAGCTCATCTGCTTTATTACTCAGCCATGAATCCCGCATCTGGCGTAGTTTATGTTTGACGATTCTACGCATGTTGTTGAAAGCGTGTTTCTTGAATGTAGATTTTGGATCATTTAAATATGCTTTATGGAGATGGTGTTTCTCAGCCAACATCTGCTTTATATCATCTGAGTTCTCATCAAACCAGTCATTATGTTTCTTGATGGAAGGACCCAGGACCTCTGTAGCAGTGTTGTAGATCTGCTCACTTAGGGCTGCCCAATTTGTTAGCTACAATATACATATGTGGAAGGAACCTCTGTCTGTGAGGCTAATTACATCCTCATTGACTCTTGAAATCATCCACACACTTCCAGGGATTCCCCCCTGTGGTGAAATTTGTTAAGAACCCAGCATTGCACACTTGTAGAAGTCACTTAAACTCCAGACGTAATTCTTTGGCTTTGGCTTGGTTGACTGCATACAGAATGATTTCACGGTGGACCCAGTGATAAGCAAGGGGAACTGAGAAGTGGCTCTGTGAAGGACGTGACAATTCCCTGGGACAGCCCCAAAACTAGAGTACAGTAATTTAGCTCTGCATAGTTCGAGAACTCCCTTGGATGGTGGGGTACGCACAATAAGCCTAGATCTACAGTGTGGCGTCTTCAACCTGGTATTGGCTGCAAAAGATCGAGAAGCTCAGCAGTCCTAGTTAAGCAACAACAACAACAACAACAACAATTTGTCCTGTGCCATCAGCTCGAGATCTTTTCATTTCTTCTATAAGCCTTTCATTTCTGTTCTCAGTTCTCTTTACCGAGTGTCTCCTTCCTGAACAAGGACTGCGGTGTATTGCTATAATAACGTTTTCTCATTGTGTTTCCTACCGTGCCAGAGTTTTGCTTCAATCATCTTCTGCTCTACTGGTACATCACCATCATCGTCACCATCATCATCATCTTCGCCATCATCATCATCCTCTTCATCACCATCATCATCATCCCCATCATCGTCATCATCACCATCATCAGCACCACCATCATCATCCTCACCACTATCATCACCATCATCATCACATCATCACCATCATAATCATCATCAACACCATCATCATTATCATCTCTCTCACTATGATCATTATTTTTTCTGTCATTCCTTATGGAGTAATTGAACCACAACTACAGATAGCCCGTTGAGGATACAGCTGGGTTGACTGAAGCGTGTTGATACCGTGAATCGAACCCAGCACCTTTGCCGTGACAGACCAGCGCTCTAACCACTTTGTCAAACAGACATGAATCGGGGGATTAAAGCAGTAATAGGACTACTCATTAATCATGCATGTCGTAATAGGCAACTAAAATGAGGTTGTGCATTGGGCTTTCTGCTTCATCATGCTAAACAAGTTGTTACATAAACTATAAATACACTAGTGTAAAAGCCCGTCATAAGACGGCAATTAAATTCAAAAGCACCAATACCTAACGGCAATTTTACTTATTCAAAAGTACAAAAAAAAAACCATAAAATTTGTTTTAAGTCTGATGTTAAAAGTCTGAACATGACAGAAGAGCATCTTGATTTTCTGTTGTTTTAATCTGGACTTTTACATTGTTGTGATTTCTTGATCGAGACAATGCGACGTACAACTTAAATCATGGATCTCCGCATCTTCCTGTCTCCAGTTCATGTACTGTTTATCAGTTGTGTTATTGACTTCTTTCCATACAGTACTAGCAATAACCCGTCAAAATTGACAGGTTTTTAATTATAGTGTGTTGATTCTGTTACATGTATTACAGATGGTACTGTCACTACTGTGGCTGAAAGATTATGATTGGTAATTATGAAATCTGAACTTAATTTATTGATTTTGTTTTTTCACTTTTCTTTTGAGGGATCTTCTTCTCTGAACCTTAGCCGCCGACTGTCAACCATAAGCCTGCAATACTTTAAATTAAAATTTTGTCTTGAAGAAACAATAAAAAACTTACATTTTAAGGTTATTTTTAGGAAAATGATGAGTTAAATCCGTTTCCCGAATGAAACTGGACAGAAGAGTATCTTGATTGTCTGTCGATTTAATCTCCATCTCCGCACCTTCCTGTCTCCAGTTCATGTATTGTTTATCAATTGTGTTGTTGGCTTCTTTCCATAACCAAACTGTTCATGCACACCGTCATTTGCGCACTTTTCTATTTTCGGGAGAGTACATATAAGGGAAACAATACAATTATTGTCTAACTTTTAACCGCAGTTGCACCCCCTTACATGTAGTTGAAAGTTAATGAACTCTCTCGAAAATAGAAAAGTGCGCAAATGACGGTGTGCATGATAAGACCGACCGACCGACGTACTTACGGCGGGAATTATGGTATTGGATAATCAAACTGTTCATGCAGATCGTCATTTGAGCATTCTTCTTTGGTAAGTGTTACTATTACATATAAGTTAAACAATACAATTAATGTCTAACTTTCAACCAAAGTTGCATCCCTTAGCGCACTGACAGAAAAAGCTGGGATTTTATATATAAGACTAGTGTAAAAGCCCGTCATAAGACGGGGATTAAATTCAAAAGCCCCAATACCTAACGGCAATTTTACTTATTTAAAAGTATTAATCAGGGCAACATCATCAGCAAATGCCAGCTCTGAAATACAGACTGTCTCATCTTCCAGTACCCCAATCAGAGGCACATCTCCAATCCAACC
Source organism: Oreohelix idahoensis (assembly GCA_024509875.1). Taxonomy (NCBI): domain Eukaryota; kingdom Metazoa; phylum Mollusca; class Gastropoda; order Stylommatophora; family Oreohelicidae; genus Oreohelix; species Oreohelix idahoensis. The sequence continues at coordinate 90,290 of JAMPIV010012595.1, read as the reverse complement.
TGCAAGTCTGGAAGGAAGAGCTGGAGAAGAGAGGGATGGTCATAAGCAGCTCTAAAACAAAATCCATGGTGATATCACGAGAAGAAAGAAGACATCAGATTAAGCTGGGAGAACAGGTCCTGGAGCAGGTCGACCACTTTAAATACCTCGGAGCTATTATAGACCGAAAGGGAGGCATCAAAGAAGAGTTGGCCACTCGAAAAGCAGTAGCTGGGAGACTTTTTCAGCCCATAAATCGAGGATTCCTCAGCAAGAGAGAGGTTGGTAAGAAAACGAAGATGGCTGTATGCCGCTCCACCTCTGTCCCAGTCTTGACATATGGATGCGAGTCATGGGCAATGACTACAACCCACAAAAGCCAGATCCAAACCTCAGAAATGAGGTGAGGTATCTGAGGAAGGTGGTTGAAGTAACAAGAAGGGACATGGTACGCAACCAGACAATACGTCAAGGCCTTAAATCTCACCCCCTGCAGACCCAAGTAGAACAGTCCCAACTAAGATGGTTTGGCCATGTCTGCAGAATGGGAGAAGATCGGCTACCATGACAAGCATGGGAAAAAAGAGCCAGGGATCCAGACCCCCAGGACGACCCAGAGTCCGCTGGGAGGACAACATTAGACAATCTTTGAAGGACCGAGGACTAGAATGGAACCAGGCTAGGAGGAAAACAGCCGATAGGATGGTCTGGCGCTCTCTCTTCCAAACCTCATCACCTCACGGTAGAAGGGGAACGACTAAGTAAGTAAGTAAGTAAAAGTATTAAAATAAAACTACTGTGCATCACCACAGTACACGAACTACGTAGCAGCAGCGAGGATCCCGATGTGTGTATACGGGATCACACATACACTATAAATATATTTTTGTGCACACCGTCATTTACGCATTCTTCTTTGATAAGAGTTACTATTTTCAGGAGAGTACATATAAGGGAAACAATACAATTAATGTCTAACTTTCAACCAAAGTTGCATCCCTTAGCGTTACGCACTGACAGACAAAGCTGGGATTTTATATACAGGATGAGCACATGCATGATTCGATGCAAGATTTCTGCAAAAGGGTCAGATTCAGTGGTGCTTCCATGCTATATAGGGAGTGATAAGGAAATGAAGAAATGAAAGTCAGATGTGAGCAATTAGTAGATACTTCAGTGGTTTTTATATTTAATCTATATATTGTGTTTTATTATTTATTCTCTTATTTATGAAAGGTTGACATAAATAAAATAAACTAGCAATAACCCGTCAATAATGACGGAAGTAAATCAAAAACTGTAATATGTTTTTTAAATATTTTTAAATTCAACATATTTCTTTGATGACAACATTTTTTGTGAAAGTGCGGGGATTTGTTTCAAAGAATGTTCCTTGAAAAAAAGTGTTTTTAACAAAAAACTCATCGTTCGGTTGCTTCTTCTGAAGTCTCTTTTGCTCGTTGTGATGCTCTCAACTGACGAATGCGAAAAGCTTCTGCAGCATCCCCATAATAGATGTGACCGACGTACAAACGGCGATAATTATGGATTCTGATGATATAAAGGTAGGCCCAAAGCGATTACTGACGCAGGGGAATGAAGTGTTAGAAATGTCACTATAAGAGGTCCAGCTTATGAGGTGGGGGGGGGGGGGAAATAGTTTCCTTCCTCAAAGCCTTTGCTTTCCCTAACTTAACAGCAGAGTCAAGTACCCATTTACAGGTAAGTAGACTGATGTGTAAAGGTACCAGGTATCGTTCCTGGAACTCGGTAACTGTGCAGTGAGAGGAAAGCCTCTACCCACTCAGCCAATCGTACAAATAAAATTCACATTTTAAAATCACATCCATATTTTCATCAATGTCTTATTACGTAACCGCACAACCGAATTTTATACAATTAAATGCCAGCGGGGGAGGTCGAGTACCAAATAGTCCAAGATTAAAAACTGTCTTCATTTTCTCCGTCCACCGCCTAAAAATCTACTAAAAGATCCCGTGTGATCTAACGGCAGGCGAGATCGACCGGTTGCCGACACTTAATGTAAAGATAATGCTACATAAACCATTGTTGCAAACTGGCATGAAATGTTCGATACCCACGTTCTGTGTTTACCGGCGGCGGGAAATATTTGCCGGGGTGACCTCTGCGTTCCTTACGCCAGTAGAAAAAAGGAAGATTCATTCATTCTGTAGTGTAGCTGCAATAAAAACAATAATTTTGATGAAAGCGTCGACGAATACGTGATTAACAAAGTGGTTAGAGTGGCTACCTCTTGCTGGTAAAGTTACCGGCAGAATTGTGGAGTCGGCCAAATAGAGATTTCCGACTCCGGCTTCTGAAATTTTAGAAGTCCGATTTCGACTACCAACTGCGACTACCGTTGCTTTACGAGTCATATGACATAAAATTCGGAGTCTGGACATTTTTTAACTGACTCCGACTTCGCTTAAAACGACCGACTCCACCTACACTAAAAAGACCGACTCCTCGACTCCGCCTCCACAACCCTGGTTACCAGGGTTCGGGATCAAAACCTGTTAGCGTCGCACTCCAGTCTACCTTGCTATAACTGGGTATCTGTCTCTGCTCTTGATTTAGGAAAGGCAAATGCCGCGAGGAAGAAATTGATCACCCCGCCCCATGAATCAGGACCTGGTATAGTTAAGTCTCTAACGTTTTACTCCCCTACGGCTTTATCTATTGGACTACCTTTACCTTAAAGCGTCGACAGGCTCAATCCCAGAAAAAAAAATCACCTTGTCACGTGTTTTCTGACGTCTCACCTGAGTTGGTTGCGGCTTTGTCAAGGAAGATGGAGCGACGCAGCAGACGAAGATAGCAAAAAGGAAGTTGTGACCACGTCTGCCGGTTTGTACAGGTGATTTTCGGAAAGTGCACATTTCAGAATTATGCATTAGTCCTCGAAAAACTGCGATAGGGCTCATGAACAACAGTCGCAGCTCTTAAACCGTGTTTATTAATAGCAAAAACTAGCCAGCTGTTTTGTTTCTATTTTATGAGAACTATAGATGTTTTATTAGTTGCCAGATAATATTTTTTACAACTATTATTTGTCAAAAAAACTTTCCGAAGATACATTCAAAAGAGGATATATTGTTTTGACAGCAAAGATTACTGTTTTAAACTTGTTAAATTTTGTTAACGTTTTTGTGAGTGTAATATTTAGCTCTCTGATATAAATTCAAGCAGTGGGGTTGCTCAAAATGAGTTCCAAATATTCATCCGCGATCTTGTGTTTCTATGGTAAGTTTGTGTTAAGGCATTAAAGGATTCATCTACTTGTTCAATAAATATTATTACTCATTTCTTTTCCTCTTTATCAGTGTTTTTCAAACTTGCAATGCTCGCGTACCCTGTATGAGAGTTTAGACTTATCTGCGGACGCTTCTCACATCATTATGACCATCATCATCATCAGCTATCATCTCTACAAAGAAGGATGGTTACAATGGGTCTCCAACGTTTCCTGTCTCTTGTCTTGATGGTGCACTCTTATAGATTCTTTCTTGTCCATCTCTTGATGTTATCTTCCCACTTATAGCCTGTCTTCCTCTTGCGCGTCTGCCTTCAACCCTGCCTTCTATTATGGTCTTCAGTGTCTGGTGTTATGTCTTTTTATGTGGCCAAAATATTTTAGCTGCCTAATGTTGATCTCCTTCATTAATTCTCTTTTTATACCTAGGTTTTCTATGTCCTCTATTTGTTTTCTTATCTTTCCATGAGATGTGCCCCATTATTTTCATATATTAAATTGTAATGAATTGTTTTCTGCAGCTAAAATTATTATATTACTAGCAACAAGCCGTCAAAATTGGCAGGTTTTTAATTATAGTGTGTTGTTTCTGTAATACGTATTACATTGCTGCTTCTTCTATAGTCTCGCTTGCTCGCTGTGAATGACGAGAACGTCTCTTCCTTTTAGTCATCGTATCATTTTGATCCATAATAATAAGTCTGCAATACTTTAAATTAAAATTTTGTCTTGAAGAAACAATCAAAAACTTACATTTTAAGGTTATTTTTAAGAAACATGATGAGTTAAATCCGTTTCGCAAATGAAACTGGACAGAAGAGTATCTTGATTGTCTGCTTTAATGCACATCGTCACAATTTTTCTATTTTCGCGAGAGTACAAAAAATTGGGAAACAATACAATTATTGTCTAACTTTCAACCACAGTTGCACCCCCTTAGCTGTGGTTGAAAGTTTATGTACTCCCTCGAAAATAGAAAAAGTGCGCAAATGACGGTGTGCAAAATGTGACTGACCAACCGACCGACCGAAGTACTTACGGCGGGAATTTTGGTATTGGATGTTTTTCAAAAAACAACCGTGAACCTGTTTTCGAGTACCTTCGGGGTACAGATACCACATGTTGGGAAATGCTGTTAGTTATCATGTTAGTTAAACACGAATCCACAACAGCGATGTCTAGTGGGAATAACAAATTAGAGAATGCGAAGTCCCTCAAATGATAGCCACTGCTGTTTGAATTACATTTTCTGACCACAGTTTTATTTGAACATATTCAAGAAGACATCTGAGAGTGTACAAAGATGAAGGACTACAATTTGTTAATTTTTGACAAAAGTAAGATTAAAGAAATAAAAGAAAAAAATCAGTTTTATGCTGCACACTTTTATTTTAAAATGCATTAAAAATGGAAAAGTTATGTGATCCTGCCCTCAGTTTTGTGTACAACGTCACCAAGTTATGCGATCCTGTCCCCATTTGCGTGTACGTCACCAAGTTATGTGATCCTATCCCCAGTTTTGTTATCAACGTCACCAAGTTATACGATACTGTCCCCAGTTTTGTGTACAACGTCACCAAGTTAGGCGATCCTATTCCCAGTTTTGTGTACAACGTAACTAAGTTCCGTGCTCCCGTCCCAGTTTTGTGTACAATGTCTCCAAATTCTGTGATCCTTTCAGAGCTTTAATCTCCTCAAAATTCAATGATTTTTTTTTCGGCTTTAATTTTTTATGGCAGATCAGCGACTCGAGGGTTCCTTCATATTTGGATAGTTTAAAATATACCACTATAGAGGCTCGTATGCAAAACGTTAGCTTCCCTATGTCATCTGAAACTCAGTGAACTAAGAGCTCAAATATTTGAAACATTAAAAAAATACGCTCATATCAAATGAAATAAACATGTTTAAAAAATAAGTATGGGTAACTTTTTTTTTGGCGATTTACTTCTGCTATAGTTTCTTGGGAGCGTTGATTCGCAGAGTGGTAAGATCGCTTGCATTTCCGAGGCAAAATTCATCATCATCATCAGTTGCCATCTCCACAACTGTCTTGATATATGTTTCTGTTTTAAATGTAGCATTCATCTACCATCTTCTGTTATTATATGACTAAGATATGAGTAGCTCTTGACTTGTTCCAGGATTTTCCCATTTATGCTTATCTTTAATGTGGGCTTATCGTCCAGACAAAGGTACCTGATTCAAAACCTGGTTACGCCACGCTCTAGTCACCTTCTTCTTTGATCCTTAGCCGCTGCCTGTCAAAGCAGTCAGTGGCCATCACGCCTGGTGTCATCGTGTAGGGTAGTAACAAACTGTCTCCACTTCGCTCTGTCGGCAGCAATCTTTCATGTATTGTCCCAACTCCGGTTTATGCTTTGCATCTCTTCTTCTGCTGTTCTCCGCCAGGTTGCCTTTAGCCGGCCTCTCTTTCTCTTTCCCCAGTCTACCCAGCTGTAAATGTTTACCTATTTATTTATAAATTGCCCGTGTCCTTGAGTTAGGAAAGGCAAAGTCAGCGAGTAAAGTAACCCAACTCATACAGCTGAGACCTAGCATGGTGAAGTCTTTGACACACCACTACCCTAGTATCTGGTATGGGAATACCTTTTAGATTTTCCTTCAAACAGAAAAAGAACTGAAAATTCAACTCAAATGGAAACAGGGAGAACAAAATAAATAAAAAAATAACCAAAAAGTTACAGACTTTCATAAATGAGTGCAATAAAAAGATTGAAATGGTATGACAAGGTTACAATTGTGGAACTCATGGAAAGACAAATCCAGTGGAACAAGAGGTGAGAAGAAGGAAAGGGCATTGGATATGACACACACGCCGAGGACACCTGGAGATATCATTAAAGAGACAGGTCTCGTTGTGGAGTCCCCGGGGTATGAGAAAAAGAGGGAGCCAGAAAAAGACATGGAGAGGAGAACTGACGACACGGAAAGGCCTTGGAAGGATGACAGAACAAGAAGACCTTACTTCAACTTGTTGACGTCATATGATGCACAGGGAGCTGGGAGGTAAAGGTAGTCCAATAACAAATACTGACGTAGGGGTAATGAAGTGTTAGAGACGTCATTAAACTAGGTCCAGCTTCGAGAGGTGGGGTGACCAGATCCCTTCATCGCTGCCTGTACCTTTCCTTACTGGAGCAGAGTCAGGTACCCATTTACAGCTGGGTAGAGTGGAGCGTACCGCCTTGTTTCAAACTCGGTACCTTTGCCGCAAAAGGTCAGTGCTCCAATTACTCTGCCAATCGGACACTCAGCTGAAAGTAATTTTGAAATATGGAAATCGGATTTCCCCTTCGATATTTCTCAATGTTATTATTATTACTGACATAGATCAGCGGTAGGCAACCCAGGAGCTCTGGAGATCTAAATTAGAAACAATGAGCTCTCTGAAGATTTACCTTGATAAAATCATGTCTACGGAATGAATTAGAAAATTAGTTTCAATTGTAAAATATGACGTTTTAAAATGTCTTCTTGACAAAAGTGGTGGCTGCCTTATGTCCGTGATCCTGGGGACAGCAGGCTTTGAATTTTGCCAAATTTTTTCAAAATAAAAATTTGCGGCGGCAATCTAAAAACTAATCAACAAAATCAAATACCCTGACTTTTCCCCGACACAAGTAGCGTTCAGTAAAATGAATAAACGGGGGGTCGATTAAGAGGTTATGAACCCGGTTGACGACCCTGGTTCGATTCCCAGTTGATGATATAATTTATTACCCTAATGATGTCATACTCCCCCCTCTCCCCCCCCCCCCCCTTCCCCTTGTTTCCTGAGTTGTGAGATCGGATTCCTAGCATTCTCGGATAAGGGTGAAAAATAGGAAGTCCCGTGTGCAAGTTGCGCACGTTAAAAATCCCACGGCAGTTGGAAATCGTAAAGAGTCGGCTTACTCTTTTTTTGCTGCCCTAGCAAAATTTAAAAATTAGAAATCTACCCATTATAAAAATATTTATAGAATGTGTGATCCCTATATATACACATTGGGATTCTCGCCGGTGCTACAGAGTTCGTGCACTGTGCTGAGATCCTCCTTGTGTGATCTAAGGGTGAAGATCGGAACTTTCATGGAGTAGTCCGTGTGCAATGAAGATAGTCCTTAAGACGAAACCACAATTGGGGAAAAATGCAATAACTCTTTGTTAATGGAAGTATGAAAGATAATTCTTCAACGTTATATAGAGCAATTCCTGACATGTAAGTATAAAAGATAATTCTTCAACGTTATATAGACATAATCCAGACATGGAAGTATGAAAGAGAATTCTTCAACGTTATATAGAGCCAATCCTGACATGGAAGTATGAAAGAGAATTCTTCAACGTTATATAGAGCAAATCCTGACATGGAAGTATGAAAGATAATTCTTCTACGTTATATAGAGCAAATCCTGACATAGAAGTATGAAAGATAATTCTTCTACGTTAGATAGAGCAAATCCTGACAAGGAAGAATGAAAGATAATCCTTCAACGTTATATAGAGCAAATCCTGACATGGAAATATAAAAGATAATCCTTCAACGTTACATAGAGCAAATCCTGACATGGAAGTATGAAAGATAATTCTTCTACGTTATATAGAGCAAATCCTGACATGGAAGTATGAAAGATAATTCTTCAACGTTATATAGAGCAAATCCTGACATGGAAGTATGACAGATGATTCTTCTACTTCATATAGAGCAAATCCTGACATGGAAGTATGAAAGAGAATTCCTCAACGTCATATAGAGCAAATCCTGACATGGAAGTATGAAAGAGAATTCTCCAACGTTATATAGAGCAAATCCTGACATGGAAGTATGAAAGAGAATTCTTCAACGTTATATAGAGCAAATCCTGACATGGAAGTATGAAAGAGAATTCTTCAACGTTATATAGAGCAAATCCTGACATGGAAGTATTAAAGATAATTCTTCAACGTTATATAGAGCAAATCCTGACATGGAAGTATGAAAGATATCTCTTCTACGTTATATAGAGCAAATCCTGACATGGAAGTATGAAAGATAATTCTTCTACGTTATATAGAGCAAATCCTGACATGGAAGTATGAAAGATAATTCTTCAACGTTATATAGAGCTAATCCTGACATGGAAGTATGAAAGATAATTCTTCTACGTTATATAGAGCAAATCCTGACATGGAAGTATGAAAGATAATTCTTCTACGTTATATAGAGCAAATCCTGACATGGAAGTATGAAAGACTACGTTATATAGAACAAATTCTGACAAGGAAGTATGAAAGAGAATTCTTCAACGTTATATAGAGCCAATCCTGACATGGAAGTATGACAGATAATTCTTCAACGTTATATAGAGCAAATCCTGACATGGAAGCATGACAGATAGTTCTTCAACGTTATATAGAGCCAATCCTGACATGGAAGTATGAAAGATAATTCTTCAACGTTATATAGAGCCAATCATGACATGGAAGTATAAAAGATAATTCTTCAACGTTATATAGAGCCAATCCTGACATGGAAGTATGAAAGATAATTCTTCAACGTTATATAGAGCAAATCCTGACATGGAAGTATGAAAGATAATTCTTCAACGTTATATAGAGCAAATCCTGACATGGAAGTATGAAAAATAATTCTTCTACGTCATATAGAGCAAATCCTGACATGGAAGTATGAAAGATAATTCTTCTACGTTATATAGAGCAAATCCTGACATGGAAGTATGAAAGATAATTCTTCAACGTTATATAGAGCAAATCCTGACATGGAAGTATGAAAGATAATTCTTCTACGTCATATAGAGCAAATCCTGACATGGAAGTATGAAAGATAATTCTTCTACGTCATATAGAGGAAATCCTGACATGGAAGTATGAAAGAGAATTCTTCAACGTTATATAGAGCCAATCCTGACATGGAAGTATGACAGAGAATTCTTCAACGTTATATAGAGCCAATCCTGACATGGAAGTATGAAAGATAATTCTTCAACGTTATATAGAGATAATCCTGACATGGAAGTATGAAAGATAATTCTTCAACGTTATATAGAGCCAATCCTGACATGGAAGTATGAAAGATAATTCTTCAACGTTATATAGAGCTAATCCTGACATGGAAGTATGAAAGATAATTCTTCTACGTTATATAGAGCAAATCCTGACATGGAAGTATGACAGATAATTCTTCAACGTTATATAGAGCAAATCCTGACATGGAAGCATGACAGATAGTTCTTCAACGTTATATAGAGCCAATCCTGACATGGAAGTATGACAGATAATTATTCAACGTTATATAGAGCCAATCATGACATGGAAGTATAAAAGATAATTCTTCAACGTTATATAGAGCAAATCCTGACATGGAAGTATGAAAAATAATTCTTCTACGTCATATAGAGCAAATCCTGACATGGAAGTATTAAAGATAATTCTTCTACGTTATATAGAGCAAATCCTGACATGGAAGTATGAAAGATAATTCTTCAACGTTATATAGAGCAAATCCTGACATGGAAGTATGAAAGATAATTCTTCTACGTCATATAGAGCAAATCCTGACATGGAAGTATGAAAGATAATTCTTCTACGTCATATAGAGGAAATCCTGACATGGAAGTATGAAAGAGAATTCTTCAACGTTATATAGAGCCAATCCTGACATGGAAGTATGACAGAGAATTCTTCAACGTTATATAGAGCCAATCCTGACATGGAAGTATGAAAGATAATTCTTCAACGTTATATAGAGATAATCCTGACATGGAAGTATGAAAGATAATTCTTCAACGTTATATGGAGCCAATCCTTACATGGAAGTATGAAAGATAATTCTTCAACGTTATATAGAGCCAATCCTGACATGGAAGTATGAAAGATAATTCTTCAACGTTATATAGAGCAAATCCTGAAATGGAAGTATGAAAGAGAATTCTTTAACGTTATATAGAGCAAATCCTGACATGGAAGTATGAAAGATAATTTTTCATTATTATATGAAGCAAATCCTGACATGGAAGTATGAAAGAGAATTTTTCAACGTTATATAGAGCAAATCCTGACATGGAAGTATGAAAGATAATTCTTCAACGTTATATAGACCAAATCCTGACATGGAAGTATGAAAGAGAATTCTTCAACGTTATATAGAGCCAATCCTGATATGGAAGTATGAAAGATAATTCTTCAACGTTATATAGAGCAAATCCTGACATGGAAGTATGAAAGAGAATTCTTCAACGTTATATAGAGCAAGTCCTGACATGGAAGTATGAAAGATAATTCTTCAACGTTATATAGAGCAAATCCTGACATGGAAGTATGAAAGAGAATTCTTCAACGTTATATAGAGCAAATCCTGACATGGAAGTATGAAAGATAATTCTTCAACGTTATATAGAGCAAATCCTGACATGGAAGTATGAAAGATAATTCTTCTACGTTATATAGAGCAAATCCTGACATGGAAGTATGAAAGATAATTCTTCTACGTCATATAGAGGAAATCCTGACATGGAAGTATGAAAGAGAATTCTTTAACGTTATATAGAGCAAATCCTGACATGGAAGTATGAACTATGATTCTTCAACGTTATATAGAGCCAATCCTGACATGGAAGTATGAAAGATAATTCTTCAACGTTATATAGAGCTAATCCTGACATGGAAGTATGAAAGATAATTCTTCAATGTTATATAGAGCAAATCCTGACATGAAAGTATGAAAAATAATTCTTCAACGTTATATAGAGCCAATCCTGAAATGGAAGTATGAAAGATGATTCTTCAACGTTATATAGAGCTAATCCTGAAATGAAAGTATGAAAGAGAATTCTTTAACGTTAAATAGAGCAAATCCTGACATGGAAGTATGAAAGATAATTATTCTACGTTATATAGAGCAAATCCTGACATGGAAGTATGAAAGATAATTCTTCAACGTTATATAGAGCAAATCCTGACATGGAAGTATGAAAGATAATTCTTCAACGTTATATAGAGCAAATCCTGACATGGAAGTATGAAAGATAATTCTTCAACGTTATATAGAGCAAATCCTGACATGGAAGTATGAAAGAGAATTCTTCAACGTTATATAGAGCAAATCCTGACATGGAAGTATGAAAGAGAATTATTCAACGTTATATAGAGCAAATCCTGACATGGAAGTATGAAAGAGAATTATTCAACGTTATATAGAGCAAATCCTGACATGGAAGTATGAAAGATAATTTTTCTACGTTATATAGAGCAAATCCTGACATGGAAGTATAAAAGAGAATTCTTCAACGTTATATAGAGCAAATCCTGACATGGAAGTATGAAAGAGAATTCTTCAAAGTTGTCAAGTGCTTGTTGTGTGTACACATTGACAAATACGTATTACATACACATGGAGCGACAAACATGGCTCGTTATTCACAGCTAATGGTGAATTCACTAAACTCCAACACGTAGATACGATATCCGACGACTTTATGTCACAAACTTGAGTATAACACAATAACACAGGCAGACTGCCGCTTTGGCCATAAATCATCACCTAAGAAAAGCACAACGTATGATGTGCATAATTAGAACAGCATCTCATGGAACGAATTTCACAATCTCTTAATATATTTCCTATTTTTCTTCAACCATTTCGCCTTCACTCTCCACGTAATCTCTCCTCGCTCTGATCTCTCTCTCGACTGACTTTTTACCCATGACCCCTTTCACACCTGACCAGTCTTCACCACCACTTCGCTCACAACAACTCAGTCATGCCCGTGAACTCGACATTAGCGCTTACTGCTACTAATGCATTCATGCCCGCAGTCAAACTTAACATTCACTCACTTCAACTCACAACTTACATAAACATATCTAGCTCCCACCGGAGCATGAGTACTGACATTCATTCTATAAACCGTTCGTGACATCCACCCCTCCCTCTCCAAGTGAAAAACATAGTTTTTCACTGGATGGGTGGTAGATATCAGGAACCCAACCATCCAAAACCTCTGATTACATATGTGGGCAAAATCTATAGCATCAGTGTGAAAATATGCCATCTACAAATAATCAATAATAACATTCTAAAGAACACAAAAATAAAAAAAATAAAAATAAAAAAAAATACAACAGAACTGAGTTGCTAGAAAAATACAACAGCAACCATATGGCAAAAATCATGCATCTCTACATACAAAATTAAAGGTGATAAACATTACATCAATTTCACCAAATTCTACTATACCGGAGAATATCTATTCTATACCCCTGTACTGGATACACAACATATGATAAGAACTTAGCTTATACAAAAATCATGCAGAATACAGTTGACAAAATATTACTCATGTACAAGTATCAAATATTACATAGAAATGGTGGTTAAAAAAAACACACCCATTTACTTCAAGCAAGTGTTCATAATCTAGATAATGAATCTGCAAGAACATTTAATTTACCCTGAATAGGAAAAACAGTGAAGTTGTACTGTTGTAACAACAACGACCACCTTGTCAAACGTGAATTTGGTGATCTAGATGACTTAAGAAAAGTCAATGGACAATGGTCCGTTTCCAGTACAAAATGAGATCCTAACAAATACCTAGAGAGTTTGGAAACAGCCCAAATAATAGCTAAACACTCTCTCTCTATAGTGGCATATCGCGTTTCAGCCGGAAGCAACTTCCTGCTGACATACATGACAGGATGTAGAAACCCATCATGTTCTTGCATCAGACACGCACCAATGCCCACTGCAGCAGCATCAGTCCTCAGTACAAAAGGCTTAGCCAAGTCTGGCAGTAGAAGAATGGGCTCGCTGGAGAATACAGCCTTGATGTTCCTCAGTGCTCTATTACATTCTTCAGTCCAGACCACTCTATTTGGCGTGCCCTGTTTAGTGTGTGATGTTAGAGCTGCCGACAATGAAGAGAACCTGGGGATAAATTTATGATAAAAATTTATCAGACCGAGTAAACTACGTACTTGTTTCTTTGTTTTTGGAGGTTGCAAATTCAAAATTCTTCCAACTGTCTGATCAACTGGTTTTAAAACACCCTGTCCTACCACATACCCCAGAAATGTTAACTCAGGAAACCCCACCTTAATCTTACTGGGTCTTGCTGTAAGGTGATGCACCCGAAGGCATGATAACAGTGACTTCAATCCCTCTACATGTTCATCCCACGTGTCATGAAACAAACAGATGTCATCAATATATGTGATAACATCCTTCTGTCCCCTCAAAAGCATTCTCATCATTATCACAAAAGTTGCAGGGGCATTCACCAGTCCAAAGCACATATAATTAAACTGGAAAAGACCCTGAGGGGTACAAAATGCTGTAAGTGGCCTAGCGACTTCTGCTAAGGGAATTTGCCAATACCCCCTCGATAAGTCTAGATTGGTAAAATACTTTGCCCCCGCTATTTGGGATAGGAGGACCTCTTGGTTGGGCATAGGTTCCGCATCTATCACTGTGACACTATTCAAGCGGCGGAAGTCTATATATATCCGTAGGGATTTATCCTTCTTCCGCACGATGACCATGGGAAATGAGTATGATGATTCAGATGGGGAGATAACACCTAAGCGTAACATATCATTCACTTCTTTTTCAACTGCAGAAGTATAATGTAGTGGAATAGGATATGGTCTCACCCGGATGGGCTCTCCATAGGTCAGTTTAATAGCATGCTCAACTAAATCAGTTCTTCCAGGAATATCTGTGAGCACATCTTGAAATTCGCACAGCAGTGAGTTCACCTGTTTCCTCTGATGCTGTGGGAGAGATGCAGAGACCTCTACATCTCCCCATGATTCTGAAGCAACCAATGGCAATAGTGGGATCCGGAGATTGACCTCCTCACCTTTCTCTCCATCTTCCTCGATGACTGCTGCACTAGCTACAGTAACTGTACTATCAAGAACAGCATTCACAACTGGTTCCAGTTCAGTTGGACGTACTACGAATGGTTTTAGCATATTAATTTGGAAAATCTTCTCCTTCCCTCGGACTAATATCAGATAATCCACATCGGTAATCTGTTTCTTTACTTGAAATGGGCCTTGCCATCTCACTAGCAGGTGATTTTCCTTGGTAGGTAGCAACAACCATACCTCGCTGCCAGGACTGAGGGATACAAGTTTGCTATTCCTATTGGCGTATGCTCTATACCTTGCACCCGATGTGTGTAATGCCTCACGTGCTATCGAACATGATGTAATTATGCGCTCTCGCAAGTCAACAACATACTCTTAACTGGACTTGACGCTATCATCAGCGTAATTCCCGGTTAGTAAGTCTCTCAAAATCTTCATGGGACCCCGAGGATTTGTGCCAAATACTAGCTCAAACGGTGAGAATCCTGTGCTCTCCTGTGGCATCTCTCTGTATGCAAACAAAACTCCCGGTAGGTATCTATCCCACAATTGTGGAAAATCTCCTGCAACCTTACCTAGCATTCTTTTCAGTGTTCCATTGAACCGCTCACAGACCCCGTTGCTCTGAGGATGATAAGGGGTGGTGAACACTTGGGCTATGTCTAACAGTTTAGATATGTGTTTCATCTCTTCTGAAATAAATTGCCGGCCCCTGTCAGACAAAATCTCTTCAGGAAATCCTAATCTGCTAAATAAGCTCATTAGAGCCTCTGCTATATCCTTTGATGTGATGGATTTCATTGGCAATGCTTCCGGCCACCTCGTACATAGATCAACCAATGTTAGAATAAATCTATACCCCCGATCAGACATAACTGGAAGGGGCCCAATAATGTCTATTGCAACCTTCTGAAAAGGGCGAAATGCCAAATCTGTTGCTACTAATGGTGCCTTGGGAGTCCTTCCTTTCTGGCTTGTCTTCTGACACACTTTACACGATCGACAGTAAACCTTCACATCCTTATTGTATCCACGCCAGTGAAACTGGGACAACACTCTACAGCGAGTTCTCGCAATACCCATGTGACCCACAAAAGGGATATCATGTGCTGTCCTTAACACTGTATTCTTCAGTTCCACTGGAATAACCACTTGTGTAATGACTGAATGTTGTTCCGCAAAGCATCTGATTAGAATGGAGTTCCTAACCCCAAACCAGTATCGAGCAGACTTGGCATGCCGTATGCCCTTGGACTCAGCCAACCGAAACAAAGGCAGAAGTGCAATGTCTTGCCTCTGCATATCTACAAAATCAGATGCTGTAAATCCAGCAACCGTTGGCCCCCCAGGGATATTACTGGGTTGCGATATCATCATATTTGCATCATCAGCCTTTGTCTGAGCCCTCGTCATTACTGCGTTAGCAAACAAATCATGCCCATTTTCCCACTCCTCAATATCCTGACTGGTGCAATCATGAACCCCATTAACATTTCCAATAATGAAATCAGCGACGGGAGAGTCAAGGACGCATACTCGAACTCTACCCGACAAGAAAGAGGTGTCAATCTGCACAATCGCCAATGGATAGTACTCAACATTCCCACCAAATGTAATGCATTTGGCCATCTTTCCAATATAATACGTATCCTTAACCAATGTCTTCCTAATGCCAATGGTTGTACAGCCCGTGTCCCTCAAAACAGATACAGGTTTATTCTCCACAAAACCCTTATGTAAAGTTAAGGTGCCATTCCCATCAACTGATGAAAGGCAAGGCAAAGTATGGCCACATATTAAAATAGGCTTGCCATCAGGCTCGAACAATGGTCTGCACCCCTCACACTCCTCGCTATTAAATGTATCAAGTACAGTAGCTGAATTTGCATGCTCTGTGTTTTCCTTTGGGCTCTCTTTTCGACTGTTTCTTCTCTCATTACAATTGGGGCAGCTAGAATCCGTCTCTTGACGCTTGTAAGGGCTTCTCTTTGGACTGCCATTATAATTTTTCTTTGGGCTGGCATATGCACTTCTTTGTGGGTTGAAGGGACACCTCTCTGGGTCCCTCCCACACTGATAAGATAGATGACGCCTTGAGCCACACTTATAACAACCCCTTCTACTGTAGCCTGACCAAAAAGAAGGGTACTGTCTCTTAGGAGAATATCTTCTGTCACCATTCCATCTTCTATTTCCACCATCTTTACCAACATACCTGTCTAAGCTGCGGGCCCGAGGAAGTATGTATGGCTTCTTTTCAGTTTTGTCTTGAGCCACACAAGCTGGAAAGGTCTCAGCAACTATCTGCTTGTGAATCGGCTTCCCCGGGTGTGCATTGACATACTGCTACCCTAGCTCTGACATAATATTTATATCTTTTGGCTTTCGCTCTTGTAGAAAACCCACTAACTCTGGATTGCAAGACGATAGAACCTTGTCCTGTAGCATAAGGTCGGTTAGCCCATCAAAATCCTTCACAATACCTGATAGTTCAATCCACCTATTGAACAGCAACTTGATTTCCGCAATAAACTCACTAAAGTCATTGCTTGTGATAGGAATAGCCTCCTTAAATCTTTCACGGTACCCTTGAGCTGTCAGTCTAAATCTTCGAAGCAGTGTCTCTTTCACCGTGTCATAATTCATGCGATCCTCTACTGGCAAAGCAAAGACACATTGTAAACTTCTTCCGGTGAGCAAGTTATTGAGCAGAGCTGGCCAATCTTCTTTCTTAACCTTCCAAGATACTGCTTCTTGTTGAAACCTTTCTAGATACACGTCCATCATATCGACGCCCTCAACAAAGGATGGGAGTCGCAGCTTGAGAAAGGACGAGTAGACTCCTTAGTAGCTGGTCTAGAACTAGCAGCCTCAAGTTCCAGTTTCTTCAAAGTAATTTCTTTATCCGCTTGAATTTCAGCTTTCCTTGTCTCTTCCTTCTTTGCTTCCCTTTCAGCCTCAATTTCAGCTTTCCTTGTTTCTTCTTTCTTTGCTTCCTTTTCAGCCGATCACCAGCACAACATTGGCCTTGTTATTCCATTACAAGACCCAGCAGACGATCTTTTTCCGTATCAACAGTCATGCCGAACTACACAGCACAGATAAATTGACGACAGATCAGCACACTCATCACGGGGCGGAATAACACGATATCAGTGCGCCGAGGTAAACAAGACTTATTACCGCCTTTCCATTCTTCGTGCTACTTTCCAAAATAACACTGTTGATTTCGTCAAAACTGTCCCTTCGCCCCTCCGCCAGTGATTAAACTATTCTTCGCTCTTAAATATTCAGTCTGTCTGCAGCTATACCATTGCTGACTATCACTGAAATGAAGTTTTGCACATTAAGTTCTTGTGACCTGATTCAAACAAATAGGCCTAGTTCTCTGTTCCGCTTGATGTAATTTTTCAACAACAATTCATGAGAAGGCGAAATTGTCAAAAATTCTGCAGAAAATTAGGGGTGGGTCCTCTCTTCCACTTACGAGCCCCCAAAATTGTCAAGTGCTTGCTGTGTGTACACATTGACAAATACGTATTACATACACATGGAGCGACAAACATGGCTCGTTATTCACAGCTAATGGTGAATTCACTAAACTCCAACACGTAGATACGATATCCGACGACTTTATGTCACAAACTTGAGTATAACACAATAACACAGGCAGACTGCCGCTTTGGCCATAAATCATCACCTAAGAAAAGCACAACGTATGATGTGCATAATTAGAACAGCATCTCATGGAACGAATTTCACAATCTCTTAATATATTTCCTATTTTTCTTCAACCATTTCGCCTTCACTCTCCACGTAATCTCTCCTCGCTCTGATCTCTCTCTCGACTGACTTTTTACCCATGACCCTTTTCACACTTGACCAGTCTTCACCACCACTTCGCTCACAACAACTCAGTCATGCCCGTGAACTCGACATTAGCGCTTACTGCTACTAATGCATTCATGCCCGCAGTCAAACTTAACATTCACTCCCTTCAACTCACAACTTACATAAACATATCTAGCTCCCACCGGAGCATGAGTACTGACATTCATTCTATAAACCGTCCGTGACAAACGTTATATATAGCAAATCCTGACATGGAAGTATGAAAGAGAATTTTTCAACGTTATATAGAGCAAATCCTGACATGGAAGTATGAAAGATAATTCTTCAACGTTATATAGAGCAAATCCTGACATGGAAGTATGAAAGAGAATTCTTCAACGTTATATAGAGTCAATCCTGACATGGAAGTATGAAAGATAATTCTTCAACGTTATATAGAGCAAATCCTGACATGGAAGTATGAAAGATAATTCTTCAACGTTATATAGAGCCCATCCTGACATGGAAGTATGAAAGATAATTCTTCAACGTTATATAGAGCTAATCCTGACATGGAAGTATGAAAGATAATTCTTCAATGTTATATAGAGCTAATCCTGACATGGAAGTAAACAAATGGACAATTAGTAAACGAACTGCAAAAAATGCATGAAGGTGACAGAGATGTGGTTTTACAGCAAGAATGTTAAGATTATCACAGGCACCTAGAAAGAGCAACCAGGCGTCCTACAAGAAAGCAGTTGCGCTAAAGAAGCCGAATGAAACTGGACAGAAGAGTATCTTGATTTAATGCACACCGTCACACTTTTCTATTTTCGCGAGAGTACATATAAGGGGAAACAATAAATTATTGTCTAACTTTCAACCACAGTTGCACCCCCTTAGCTGTGCTCGAAAGTTAATGCACTCTCTCGAAAACAGAAAAAGTGCGCAAATGACGGTGTGCAAAGTGTGACAGACCGATCGACCGAAGTACTTTGCAGGCCTCGGGTTTCCCTTCCTTATGTATTATAAATGTTTATACGTACAATACAAAAAGCTACCCTCTGTCCTGTGCTTGCTGTTCTTAGTCTTCTATCATTTACTAGACGCAGTATTAAGGTCTTTGTCTTGTGTGGACTGACCTATACTCTATAATAGGGGAACAACAGAAGTGATTGCGTCATTAATAGGTTGGACTGCCCATGGTAAACTACCGGTGTTATTGTTGCGCACATATTTTTTGGCGCACGGATTACGCATACCATGTAAAATGTTTTAATTGTCTGATGAAGATATATTCATCTTTGAATGCATGTTTTGGTCTTGAGGGACGAAACTCAGATTGGGCAATAAGTAGTCATTCTGTGAGTTATCGCTCTTTGGAGCGTTCTTAAAAATAGAACTCGGCGGAGGAATTTAGACTTACTTGAATCTATTCTGTGTTTGGTTAGGAATAGATTGTTCTTGCTTCAGAATGTCTATGGTCCGAATCTATGTGTAGTGCTTGTCTATGTAGGACGAGTATGTCTTATATCTTGATATCTTAGTATGTTTAAGTGGAACTATTTGTTCTTGTACTGTACTGAAGGGGGTCAGGTGTTTTCGGCGGATGAAGAGAGGTGAGGGGGTGCTTCGGTTGTCTAGGCCTAGGGCAGGAAGTCATGTCGGAGATGCCCAAGAGTTTGTGATCTCTTTAAGTTATTCTGGGGACGAAGATAGTTTCTTCCAGGATCGTTTAGTCCATGAGTTCCCCAGTTGTGATTCTATAACGCCGGGAGAGCGTTTTTGTGCTTGCTAGTGTATTTCTTATGTCCAGGTAAAAAAACGTACTTTTGCTGACTTCGTTCATTCCTAGGCTTAAGATGGGCAGACGTTTACATGAACTTACCTATGAATATGTCGGGACGACATATTCTCTAGCAGCACTAAATATGTTTATATGCAGCAACTATGAGGACAGAATATGCTGATCCTTGTAGAATCATTTATTGTTGATGAACAAAGCTTCGATTGAAGATTTGGCTATACACCCGTATAGTGAGTGATGCTCAACCGGGAACCAGCAGCCATTGTGGAATTCGATTGATTTTGGAATTCTACTTATTGTAAATCATTAGGAGAGAACTGGAAAACTTCCTTATTATCAGGTGATGATTGAGAGATCACTATTATAAAGAAATTAACATTATCTTCACAGAGATTTGCTGTAATGTACCTAAAGGAATCTTCGCTAGAAAGAGATCCTGTTTAGGAGTCAAGTTTGAACAGTATTGCTTAATTGACATGCTCAGTCAGTAAGATCTACTGACTGTATTTATAAACTATGGAAATCTTGGTGTTTACAGATGTTCCATTGCAAGATTATTCTTCATGAATGCTAATTTAGGACGGTAGTCCATTGATCAATATTATGCTGTCTATGTCGACTCATGTTCCTGTAATTGTACCCAATCTGTCAAGTGTGTGCGTCCAATTAAACTATTGAAACGACTACAGTGGTCTGCATTGGTGACATAACGTAATGAGTGAATGAGTGCCTTATACGGGTCAACACACGAACAGTCCACCATTCGCCTAACTCACATTTCACACTCACACTCCATATTGGTATAACCCTGCGTCGGTTGAGTTGACCTTTGCTCCCCCTGGAGCCTCCATCATATTCACCACTGGTTTGGGTGAGGAGAATACACAGTTACGATCAAGAAGAAAAAGGAGATTTATCAGTTATGTGTTGCGGGTCGCACTAATGACCCGTCATCGATGCATCATTTTTGGTGATGCCTAGATGACAGGGAGGATAGTGTGATTCGCTTGCATAGCTAGGCGGGGTTGTCGCACTGAAGGTCCTGGGTTCGAGTCTTGGATAAGCCACTCACGTCTGTTGTTTTTCTGTTGTCTAGTTTTCTACTTGGAGGAAATATATTGAGAGTCGGTCTCTGACCCTCGAGATGATTTCTCTCAGTCAGCCTATCATCTACAACAGATTAAGATTTGTCAGACCGTCTAGTATAATATATATATTAATATATATATCTCACATACACACACACATAAGTGACTACAATAGACACACAGACGTGAAACTATGACAATGAAAATATAGATAATTGGGAACGAACTGACCGACACACTGGAATAAGTTTATGTGAATTTTAATTATCATAATAAAATTCCATCACAACACATAAAATTACATCAAACATATACAAATAGTCATAAAGTCAATGAATTGCTACAAGAATGATAGACCCATTGGTATGATCCTTTCCCTCGATGTATAGCCCACAGTCCTGTTAGAAGAAAAGTGATAGCCCCAAAGAGTCACGGATACATCTGCTGTAGTCTAATGATTTCCATTTAAAGGTATGAACAGACTTTGATACTCTAATCTATCCTCAGGAAAATATCGTTATCAACAAAACAAAAAAAAAAACTTGCATAAAGAAATACAAAGTGGGTGAAATTTGGTATACCATAAAAGAGTCACTCGTTCCTGCTTTCTCTCTGTTCATTCATCAGGGCCCTGACATACATTCTTACCTACAATCGTGCTGTTGTTCGCCGTCTGGCGCAAACTTTAGGACACCCACACACTTTAATCTGTCTTTCTTTTAATGAAGCGGATCCCAGCTCTGCAGATTTTTGGGTTCATCCAATGTTCCAGGGAGAGTCCTCTTCATGCGAATATTTTTCAGACTAAGGTTAGTGTCACTTGAATCACGAGGTAAGAATTAGTTTTAAGCGGGCTCACAGTGTCAGAATCACGAGGTTTCCACTACTTAGGAAAAAATGTCAGGTTTGTAACTTCGATCAAAGGTAAAATTCTTGGTCACACCACAATTTGTCAACAATGTCGGAAAGGTTATTGATTGTAATATTTTACTTGCCACACGGGCTGAAATGTACTTGAGTTTTTCTCAGGAAGAATTAAATCTGGCGCGATAGGCCCGTTACTTCATTTAATCTTAAAGTTCCTGAAATGGGTACTCTGTCGTTCTGGATGCCAACGCAATGCCAGACAGGTTTTACTTTATACACCCAAGTCTTTAAGAAAAAAATGTTTATGTTCTTCACAGATATTTCTCAGTACTAAAACGCTGGCAAAGTTGGGCTACCCCAGTTTCACTGAATAAAGAGAAAACAACATATAAAATACTTATACATACTATTCCTCGGTTATAACTTACATTATAAACTGCAAGCGTAGAGCTTGTCTTATCGTTTAAATCTCCCGTGAAATAAGTTATATTAATAAAATCAATCATCATGAATTAGAAATACATACGTATTTCGTCAATACTCAATGATGAATCAGTGCAGTTATAAGTTAGTTTAAAATATTCTCGACTGATTATTAGCAATTTAATAAAGTTTATTCATAGCTGCATGAGTTTAAGCTAGAAATTATAATTTATTCTGTTTTCCACTGTAACTTGTCGACTAGCGAGTATAACAGACTTATAAATTAATTCTTCTGCACAGAAATCTAACTAGTAAAATGAAATAAGCGGTTATCACTGAATCACTCAATACTACTAGATATATAATATATTTTACCTCCAAACAGAACTACAGGCGATCGCACAAACTAAAATTATACGCTGTTTACTTATTGAAGTAGAAGCTCGGCAAATTGTCGAGAACAAACTGAGAAACTTCGCTATACAGCTTATTCTTTTACACGAGCGAGCGACCTGTCTACTGAATCTGGAGAACTGAATGAAGTCAAGTTTAAAACTCCGGTTAAGATATATGAAAACAGACAAAGGATCCCACATTATTTCGAAAACCCGAAATAGTCCGTCCCCTCCCCCTCTCTTAACACTTCACATTCACTTAGACGCTGGCAAAACTGCCAAAACGTGTCTTCACACCTCACGCCGACATGTCTCATTTCTGAGCTATGCATGAGGGCGCCGTTCACACCTCACGCCGAGAACTTAGCCGAAGAAACTCTCGTGACAGCTGAAAATGTAGACAAATGTCTACTTTCTATGTCTGACGGAATGCATTCTCACACTATATCGTCTCGTGCCGGGACTGGCACATTACGCAATAAAATGCGTTTCTAAATGAGAACAGAAACGGCAAAATCGGAATGGGAAAATATATTTAGTCGCCAACTAACGAATGCGAAAAACGTGAAAAGGATAATAGAGCGATAATAAAGTAGAGGACACGGGTAGAAAAGAAAAGAATATAGAAAATTTATTGATCATAAATCTCTATGCGACAGAACGTCCCCCCTTTAAGATATGGAAGCACTCCATGTCTACGTTATGGAAATAAATTTCCTATATCCGTAGCTTCAGGGTGTCTGTCCTCTTCCCTCTCGTCCCCCCCCCCTCCGTCTCTCTCCAATTCCTACTCAAGTCTACTCCCAAAGTTTCCTTTCTCTGGAATGTCTTCCGTGCGCGCTTGAAAGAGCGTCGCCGCTTTTGACATTTTTGAAAGATTTCGTGTGTGTGCAGTGGAATTTCCCTGCCACTATCGTCATCTTCGTCAATTTTGGCGATCGTCAGGAGATGTTCGGAGGTCGGCACTGGTCTTTCCAAGTATTTCTTTAACAGATTTAAATGGAAAACCTTCTCCTTTCCTTTAATAGAGATCTGGTAGTTAGCCTTAGAAATCTTTTTCAGGACGGTAAACGGCCCTTGCCATCCGATCCGCAGTTTGTTGTTCCCGGTAAGGAGTAACACCAAAACTTTCTCTCCTGCTTCCAGTTCTCTTTCTTTCGCGACTTTCCTGTATCGGTTAGCGTGCTTTGCGCGTGCTCGCTTAAAGTTGGTCGTTGCTAGATCCCATCCTAGTTTCAACCTTTCCTTTAAATCCGACACATATTTACTTGCTGAGACAACTGTCTCATCAGCCTTCTGGTCTGTCAGCGACCTGAGTAAGGCTTCAAGCGGGCCCTTAATGGGTCTGCCGAATAAAAGCGTGGCTGGCGGAAATCCTGTGGACGTATGTGGGGTTTCTCTGTAGCCAAATAGAGCTGCAGGGATAGAAAGATCCCAATCGTCAGGTTTCACTTGTGCCAGTTTACTTAGCATCATGTTGAGGTTTCCGTTAACACGTTCTACTAACCCACTTCTGGCCAGAGTGTAAGGCTTAGTGTAGATGTGCTGGTCCCTCAAGATCTTAACGATCTCATCCATCAACAGGTTTCGGTATGGAGATCCGTTATCCGTCAACACTTGCTGAGGGAATCCCAACCGAGTAAAAATCTGCACGAGGGCTTCTGCGACATGCTTGGCATCTGCGCATGTTAGCGGGATAGCTTCTGCCCATAAAGTGCATGTGTCGACTAAGGTCAGGATAAACCTGTTCCTTCTTTTAGTCCTTTCTAAGGGTCCTAAAATGTCGATCACTACCCGTTCAAATGGTGTTCCCATTATTGGCATTTCACCCATGTGGACTGGGGGTGTCCGTTGCTTGGGTGGTACACGTTGGCACTGGGCACAGGATTTGACATACCTGATAATATCAGTATTTACTCCTGGCCACCAATAATGAGTGGTTATCCGTTGGTTTGTGGCGTTCTGTCCCATATGTCCGCTGAAGGGAAGAGAGTGCCCCATTTCTAGGATTTGGCTTCTGTACTGTTTCGGTACTAGGAGCTGGTTGTAACCTTGGTCAGGCTTGCCCGTTCTGCGATAAAGTACGCCATCCTTAGAAAAAATGTCCCCGTGCTGTCTGGGTTCCTTAGCCATGGGCAGTTTCCTAAAGCAGGGTGCCAAAGTAGGGTCCTTTTGTTGCGCTTCTTTAAGTTCCATAGGTAACAAATTTTGCGCAGGCTCCCGTTCCTTCTTGGTTTGCCCTCTTGTAGTTACTGCTGCCACAATCGGCTCTTCCGGTTTCCCAATAAACACGTATCTACCGCCAAGTATGACTGGGTAGATGGGGTCATCCATAACAGCCGCTTTGATCACACCTCTGACAAAATCAGAGTGTATCTCCACCAATGCGATGGGAAGCGCTGTAGGTGCCTCACTCTTAGAAACTCCACAAAGTTCGACGGTCTCTCCTGTCTCTTGACCGGGTTTAACCAGGTGTCTGGCAACAATGCAATCATAAGAAAGCCCCGTGTCAAATAAACAAAAAGTTTGAGAACCGTTCAAAATAACAGTACCTCGCGTTGAGGGTCTCTCTCCCTCAGGTTGGGAATCACTGTCAATAATTCCGCCTTGCGAGACTGTTAGCAAGCATCCGATGCGTTTAGGCTCGGTGTGCTCGCTCTGATCATTAGTCCCGTGCGCAGGGGTTTTCCCTTTGTCACCTTGTCCTTTCTGGCCCCGCTGCCATGTAGAACGGTCGGGTTGATCAGACTGTTTACTGTGGTTGGGGTACTTGTTTTTGTAGAACTTGGATTTTTCAGGAGGGGGGTTTTGAGGTCCAGTTTCTCTGTGGTTATTCTGATTAGAAGCATGAGAAGATTGGTCTAGATTATTCTTTCGAAAAGGCTCTTCTGTCGGTTTACGTTTTGTGGCCGGCAGTTCAGCCAGCGCATTGTGATATCGCTCAGACTTTTCCAAAATGTCTTCAAGCTTTTCTGCACCTTGCTCAGCTAAAAATCTTCGGGTGTCAGCAGACAAAGTGTTCTTTATTTGTTCTGTTATAACAAATTCCTCCAGACCTTCATAGGTAGAGGGGAGCTGCGAGAGCTCTAGGCACTTTGTCAGATATCCCTTTAGACGAGAGGAGAACTGCTGAAAAGTTTCAGAATTCTCCTTTCTGCTGTTGCGAAACAGTTGCAAAAATTTTCGCGCGTTCATTTCAAAACGCTCCAGTAACGCTTTCTTCAAGATGTCGTAATTGTCTTGTTGGCTGCTTTCCAGTTTGGCGTAAACATCATACGCACTGCTTTTCAAAGCCTGGGAAAGCTTCATATTCCAACGCGACCTCTCTAAACCGTACAGAGTTGCAATTTTCTCAAATTTTTCTAGATACGTGTCAATCTTCTCATTAGGACAAGGGAAAGATTCTAGAGCGAAAAACATAGCGGTGAGATGAGGAGATTGAGAGTTAAAAGGATCAGTTAAGGAAGAATGAGGAGAAGACTCTCCATTGCTGGAGGTAGAGGCAGCGCCGCGACTTTGGACTTCTAGAGCTTTAAGCGCTAACTCATGCTGTCTCTCCCTTTCCTTCTCTCTTTCCTCATGCTGTCTCTCCTCCTCTCTTTCCTCTCTCATGCTCTCCTTCTCTCTTCCTCTTCTCTTCCTGTGCGAATTTCCATTTCTTCGTCCATCTTCTTCTGCCCTTTAGCTTCAGCTACTTTCTCCTTCTGCTCCGCATCATATATCTCAAGTTCGTCCCTGACAAAAGCTTTCGCTTCCTCTCCTCGTAAACCTTCTTCTCTCGCTTCGTCCCTGAGGATCTGTCTGAGCTTCGTCCTCTCTGCCATAGTAAATAGGTGACTGAGACTTAGACGAGAAAGAAATAAGAAAAAGGATACACTGGTTCCTATTACTTACGAGAAAATACCAAACAAAAAGATGATATACTTTAACCTGGGATACCTCCTCCTATGATATAGTATCTAACTATCGCTGCTATTCCTGGCTCTAAAAGCTCTAATTGCAAGCGACTATGCCAATTAAATGGTAGTAAGATTACTCACTGAAAAATACGTTGCTACAGCGGAAACAAAATAATTATTGCAAAAATTTTAGGAGAAAACAAAATTCCCTCAATTTTTAATCCACTATCAAGTTCACCCCTGAAGTCAGATCGGGTAAGGGAGGCAATTAATCTGGACGAAATAGTCCGAAACGCACTCCTTAACTTAGTTCAAACACCTTTCTGCTTCAAACCCAGTGACTGTTAGACAATCACAAACTTTACCAGCGTTTAGTATTACAAAATCAATAATTAACATATATTCCGACAAAATCAACCTGTAACTCAAATGTATATTACTCAAAATGCTGTGGAAAAACAATTATTAATTGTGTGGTCAGCACGCCCATAAACAGATCGTTAGTCTAGGGGATAGTTATTTTTAAAAGATACAAAATCCACGAGACAATTCTTTCTTATATTGGTCAGGTCAGCACAGAAGTCTGGCTGAGAGAGTAGGGATCAAAAAACAGAGGCGCAGATATTGCAGCTCCGCTGTTATCCATCGTCCTTTTCAGTCTAGGGGATAGTTATTTTTAAAAGATACAAAATCCACGAGACAGTCACACTCTTACTCTATTTCAGAATAAAGAAATAAATCGTACAGACGAGCTGATATTTGTCGTCTCGTATTCCTATTCTAAATTCAGAATCCCGTTAGACGAAACCCCATTTGTCATAGATTAGTGATAGGTGAATTAAGACTTAAGTTTGGTCCCTTCTGAATAGCAATAGAAACAGGTGATATCTCAGTGAGATATAGGTAGAAATAGATTTCACGAGTGAGATAGAGGAAATATATTAGAGTCGGTCTCTGACCCTCGAGATGATTTCTCTCAGTCAGCCTATCATCTACAACAGATTAAGATTTGTCAGACCGTCTAGTATAATATATATTAATTTACATATACCTCACATACACACACACACATAAGTGACTACAATAGACGCACAGACGTGAAACTATGACAAATAAAAATGTAGATATATTGGAACGAGCTGACCAACACACTGGAATAAGTGTAAGTGAATTTTTAATTATCAGAAGAAAATTTCATCACAACACATAAAAATTACATCAAGCATATACAAATAGTCATAAAGTCAATGAATTGCTACAAGAATGATAGACCCATTGGTATGATCCTTTCCCTCGATGTATAGCCCACAGTCCTGTTAGAAGAAAAGTGATAGCCCCAAAGAGTCACGGATACATCTGCTGTAGTCTAATGATTTCCCTTTAAAGGTATGAACAGACTTTGATACTCTAATCTCTCCTAAGGAAAATACTGTTAGATAAAAAAAAAAAAAACTTTGCATAAAGAAATACAAAGTGGGTGAAATTTGGTATACCATAAAAGAGTCACTCGTTCCTGCTTTCTCTCTGTTCATTCATCAGGGCCCTGACATACATTCTTACCTACAATCGTGCTGTTGTTCGCCGTCTGGCGCAAACTTTAGGACACCCACACACTTTAATCTGTCTTTCTTTTAATGAAGCGGATCCCAGCTCTGCAGATTTTGGGTTCATCCAATGGTTCCGGGGAGCGTCCTCTTCATGCGAATATTTTTCAGACTAAGGTTAGTGTCACTTGAATCACGAGGTAAGAATTAGTTTTTAAGCGGACTCACAGTGTCAGAATCACGAGGTTTCCACTACTTAGGAAAAATGTCAGGTTTGTAACTTCGATCAAAGGTAAAATTCTTGGTCACACCACAATTTGTCAACAATGTCGGAAAGGTTATTGATTGTAATATTTTACTTGCCACACGGGCTGAAATGTACTTGAGTTTTTCTCAGGAAGAATTAAATCTGGCGCGATAGGCCCGTTACTTCATTTAATCTTCAAGTTTATGAAATGGGTACTCTGTCGTTCTGGATGCCAACGCAATGCCAGACAGGTTTTACTTTTTACACCCAAGTCTTTAAGAAAACAATGTTTTAGTTCTTCACAGATATTTCTCATGTACTAAAACGCTGGCAAAGTTGGGCTACCCCAGTTTCACTGAATAAAGAGAAAACAGCATATAAAATACTTATACATACTATTCCTCGGTTATAACTTACATTATAAACTGCAAGCGTAGAGCTTGACTTATCGTTTAAAATTCCCGTGAAATAAGTTATACTAATAAAATCAATCATCATGAATTAGAAATACTTACGTATTTCGTCAATACTCAATGATGAATCAGTGCAGTTATAAGTTAGTTTAAAATATACTCGACTGATTATTAGCAATTTAATAAAATTTATTTATAGCTGCATGTGTTTAAGCTAGAAATTATAATTTATTTTGCTTTCCACTGAAACACGTCAGCTAGAGAATATAACAGACTTACAATTTAATTACTTCTGCACATGAATCTCACTAGTAAAATGAAATAAGCGGTTATCACTGAATCACTCAATACTACTAGATATATAATATATTACCTCCACACAGAACTACAGGCGATCGCACAAACTTAGAATTATACGCTGATATATATTTGAAGTCTAGAAGCTCGGCAAATTGTCGAAACAAACTGAGAAACTTCGCTATACAGCTTTTATTTTACACGAACGACCTGTCTACTGCGAATCTGGAGAACTGAATGAAGTCAAGTTTAAACTCCGGGTAAGATATATGAAAACCCGACAAAGGATCCCACGTTATATCGAAAATCCGAAATAGCGCCGGTCTCTCCCCTCTCTTAACACTTAACTTAGACGCTGGCCATAACTGCCAAACGCATCTTCACACCTCACACGACATGTCTCATTTCTGAGCGAGCATGAGGGCGCCATTCACACCTCACGCCGAGAACTTAGCCAAAGAAAACTCTC
This sequence comes from Oreohelix idahoensis, assembly GCA_024509875.1. Classification (NCBI taxonomy): domain Eukaryota; kingdom Metazoa; phylum Mollusca; class Gastropoda; order Stylommatophora; family Oreohelicidae; genus Oreohelix; species Oreohelix idahoensis. The sequence continues at coordinate 60,876 of JAMPIV010012595.1, read as the reverse complement.
GTGTCAGCTTGAAAATGTAGACAAGTGTCTGCTCTCTATTGTCGTGAAACATTCTAAATCCACATATATAAATTAAAAGGTAAATGTAAAGCCTAACACATAAATTCAATAAAAGGGAAAGAAGAATGGTAAAGAACAGTGCTGTCACAATGACTGTACTCGAGATCCCCCTTTTTCTGCTTCGTCTGCAAGTTCTCACGCTTTCACGTTTACTATTAAAGCCTACAGCAGCATACACGCCTTTCTAACAATAAAACGTGTACTGTATTTCTAAGAAAACCTTGAGATAGACACACTGCGTAATGACCTAGATTAATATTCCATTAATCTCATTTTATACACTACGTTAACATAAACGAAAGGACAGATGGACTTAGGATAGAAAGAGAGAGGGCTGAACGGAGGACGTATGCAACACTAACACGCGTCTCGCGATTAAAATTAATGCCACCCCCAACGCGAAAGGCATGAAGCACTAACTTTTTTTCAGATGGACAGTGATAAAAAACACTACCAATACATTCTACTGTTTTATGTCTGAAATCCTGACATTAGTCTGACAGAACAGTCGAAAAGGCAGGACAGGTGGCGGTTCTAAACATAAAAAAATAAAAAATACACGACTATCCTAGAAAATGAATATTTTGAACGCAGCCACTTAGCTCCATTAAATTTATATATTTGGGTTCCTTAGGACTTGCTGACAAAGAATATGTTAAGTGTTACGCAAATAGTCTAGGAATTAACAAATTATAGCCATAATACTAGAGTGGTGCTGTCAGACAACACCAAATCATAATCGCACAGTGGCATGTTTTGAAACCACCATTTTACGGGAAATAGGCCACCATGTTAAATCCGATTTGGTTGGCGGGAAGTATATGTAAGACAAAACACGATTAGTCGGACTGCAAATACTATTTTTGGTAGTTAGGGGAAACATAGGAAGGGTAAATGTTTTCAAAAGCTTTCGTAAACATGGTCCTATTGGCTAGACCCGTGGATATAGTCAATTAGGAGCGTCTGTTCAGTGCCACATTTTAAAATAAACTTACTAAGAAACAGTGCGTTGAGAACCAGCTCATATTTTTCTAAATAAAAGCCTGGGACAGAGGCGGATCGGAATTTGTGCCATTATTCATCGCCAGTCAACGTATTTGTTTATTATTTCCATGAATTGTGATAAGATTGACATATTTGATATCTTTTTGATGAAAATTGAATGTGAATTGATAATTTATGTCTGTATATGTGTGTGGTTCAGTAGCAAACATGAGGCAAAGCCTAGATACTGCTCCAACCTGAACAAAACTTGTCGGAGAGAAGTATATCGGCAGGGGATCACCAAATAGTACACTGACACCTCCAGTTTTGTTATGTATTGTGTTCAAGGTGGAAATAGATCATAAATTAGTTCTGAAGTAGGAGGTACCAAACTGAAAGAAGGCAGAAATTCGCGGGAATCTTCTGAGGCAACTGTTGTGAGGACAAATCGCAGCTCATCAATTAATTTGGAGGATGATAATCAACTCCTAATCACAGAGACAATGAAAGACGTGGCTCATTGAATCAGCAACAGTAAGATCTCGGCTTTGGTAAAATGAAAGAAAATAAACAAACCCCAGGGGTTACCACTATCCCCATTCTGAAGTTATGGTTATTACACGGCGGACCTGAAATGAAAAAAGGTTAAAGAAAGAGGTTCGCATCACACCTGAAGCAGCATGTGGCAATACAGTATGGTGAAAAAAAATATTAGATGTCCTCCCGGTCTAGTGAAACAGGCCAAAGAGAAATGGGTATCTGATCACATGTGATAGGTCCATTAATCACCCCCCCCCGCCTACCTGATAATTCAGGTAACATGCAAGGCAGCTTCTGAGTAACATTACGAAAACTAGCGGACAAAACCCCCAACAGCCTCAGGTAACTGTCAGAGAAGATAGCAATGACGGCTCTGCTCAATGAAAAAACAGCTGTAATGAGAAGAGTGGACAGAAATATTGTAAAGAAATAATAACTTTAAACAGCTTGACACTGACTTAGGCATATCCTAAACAAATTAAAGCTGCTCTCGCAAACAGGGAATTCGGAAATTCCGCTGCAATAGGATGCTGGTAAGAAGTGCTGGGAAGAGGCTATATTCCTCATGACATGGAGGAATGCCAAGGGTGTGGATAACGCCACTCATAGCAAGCTCTTGAAATAAGGAGACCAGATGTCATAGCAAAAATACATGAGGCATCTCAATTTCTTAGAAGATATGGTAAGTACCAAAGGTCCTCTTGCATGGCGACCACACAAGAATAAGACTGCAGCGGCATATATAAGAGTCACAGTGTGGAATCCGAGCTGGCAGATAAACAACATACCCATGATCTTCCACTCAGTCCGCCAAAGGAAAAAATCAAGAGAGCAGAAAAGACCATTAGCCTTATATATCCAAGTAGCCTTTAAGACCTCAGAAAAGCATTCGAAGAAATCGTGGTCAGTAGGAATGGAGCTCTTTAGAAAAAAGAGAAGTCCTCCTGAACAATAGGTCTCCCTTCAATAAAGATGTACAATCGAATAAAGTCATCCTCCATGACAATCAACGACGAATTAGTACCATAAACTATCATCGAAGCTATTTCACAGCCCTTTGATATACGAAGTGGCGTTAAACAAGGCTGTGTTCTGGCTCCGACCCTCTTCGGAATCTTCTTTGCCTTACTCTTGAACATGCATTCAGAGATGCAACTGAAGGAATATGCCTTCACACTAGGTCAGATGGCCGTCTGTTTAATCTTTCAAGGCTGAAGGCAAAAACAAAAATCAGAAGGGTCACTATAAGAGACCCTTGTTTGTTCGCTGTGATGGACTGCAGTCGTCACTCAATAGCCAACAGGAGCTTTCAGAGCTTGATGAATCGCTTCGACTAAAGCATCAAGGACTTTGGCCCTCACAATAAGTCTAAAGAAAACGAATGTGCTGAGTCAGATGTGGGTGTGCAACCAGTTATCACTATCGATAACTATGAATTGGCAGTGGTGCACCACTTCACATACCTAGGGTCTACCATCAATGACAAACTCTCACTGGATAAAGAAATCGACAGCCGCATTGGCAAAGCTGCAGCTACCTTTGCCCGCCTCACATCGCGTGTTTGGGGAAACTCTAAACTCACAATGAAGACCAAAGCTGCGGTATATAATGCCTGCGTCACCAGCACACTCCTATACGGCAGCGAGACCTGGACGACCTATGCTAAGCAAGAAAGAAGGCTCAATACCTTCCATTTGCGGTGTCTACGCCGCATCCTCGGCATCTCGTGGAAAGATAAAGTGACAAATGTCGAGGTGTTTGTCACGTGCTGGCCTTCAAAGTATGTATTACGCTTCTTAGTACAGCGCAGACTTCGCTGGCTTGGCCATGTTCGCCGCATGGAAGATGGTCGCATCCCAAAAGATATCTTCTACGGACAATTGGCAGATGGCAAGAGAACAGTTGGGCGACCAAGCTGAGGTTCAAAGATGTGTGCAAGAGAGATATGAGGGCACTGGACATGGATCCAGCAACATGGGAGGATGAAGCTGCCGATCGCACTAAGTGGCGATGCTATTTACGGCGCCACCTCAGATTGGGCGAAGAGAGGCTCACACAAGAAGCAGAGGTGAGGAGAAAACGTCGAAAGGAGCACCAGGAAAATAAGCAGCTGAGGGCTGTCACCTCAGGGGGCGCATTCCCATAGTCAGTTATGACTGAAGGGGCTATTATTATTATTATTATTAGTAACCATTAAGGAGAAGAATACTGGTGTAAATTGTTTTCATGATGAAGCTAGCAGTTGGCCTACCGCTCTGAACTCAGGTTTGTTTTATGTATTGTGTTCAGTGTGGAAATAGATTATAAATTAGATCATGAAGTAGGAGATGTACAACCTTCTTGTTTCCGGGACCGTGGTCCTAAGTTATTGATGCAGCACCTGGTCTGAGTTTTGCTGAATCCAGAGGCTGACAGCATACTCCTTGGTCCAGATAGCGACCAGTGAGGTGTCTCCAGAACACAGTGAAGCAATCGAGCAGAGGAGTCTTTTCCTGCCGCCATCACGAAGATAAGATTCTGTGGCCAAGAGAAGCTCAATCCTATGTGCCCCCCACCCCTTCTAAAATTGACAGTATATTAATTAAATGAGGGGGACAATAAATTGTTTCAATTGACAGGAACTGTGAACTTTTCCCAATACTATTTCCCCATAAGCAAAACTTGAAAGTCATGATGACAAACAACAACCAAGCTTGAACCAAGCCAGTATTACCTCATAGTACTACTTCACAACTTACACACATAGAATAATAATAATAAAATATGTCAATACAAAGATCATATCTATAAATTGTGTACATACAACTTGTAATTACATTTGATTGTGATTCCTGGTTCACTGTGTAGTTGAATCAGGATATCTATTATTGAAAGGAATTAATACATATATTTTTAAACTTTAACACTTGACTCATTTAAGATAGTCTTATAGAGTGTTATATGTGTGTGAGTGTCACAGTGTTGTAAAGTGTTGTTGAATAAATTAAATTGTTTATCTGTCTGTTGTTGTTGTGACTTACACTTCATCATTATCATAACCCTAGACATTCAACGTAGTCGTCACAATATTCCAGAATAATTCTGACTGAGGTATAAATGTGGTAGCAAGTAAGGTCATCTGTAATACACCACACTTATTAGATACAGATACCTTCACAGCTGATCTCAGTCAGTACACTAAGTCCCCTATAAATATTTATATCTTCCCACTTTACCACATATATTGGGGTCTCGCTCCCGGGATATTGAACTTTCTCCTATTATATATATTGGGAATAATAAAAATTTAAAAGGTATCTTTGGGTGAAAATAAATAAGGTTGAGCTCTCAGTGCCTGTGGTTGTCCTTAGTTAATTAGTCATAGATAAAATTGTTTAGTTAAATATTTTATACATTTACCTGTTAGAAAATGGCGGACCAGGCCAAATTTCGATCTGCTGCTGTGCAGACTGCTAAAGAGTTAGGAATGGACGGGCAAGTTATGATTGCCTGTGTCACTACGAAATGTGACAAATATATTGAACGTGAAGAAAGAAGATTAGAAAAAGAGGCCGAAAGAAAATTAGAATCTGAAAGATTGGCCGAAGATAAGAGAATAGAGGCTGAAAAAGAAATTAAGAGGTTGCAGATTGAGGCTAAAGCATTGGAGGCAGAAAGAGAGGGAAAAAGATTGACTGCCGAAAGGGAAGACAAAAGATTAGCTACAGAAAGAGAAGAAAGAAGACAGGCTGCAGAGAGGGAAGCAGAAAAGGAGGAGAAGAGATTACAAAGGGAACATGAGTTACGACTAAGGGAGTTTGAGTTTCAAGGCCATGCTCCTGAAAATGGTGCCAGTCCCTTTACCTCTGATGCCTCTGCTAGTCAGGGAGCCTCAACCTCAGCTATGAATTTTCATGTAGATCATTTTGTTGAGAAAGACGATGATATTGAGAGCTATCTAAATAGATATGAACTATTAGCTACCACGTATGGGTTAGAGAGAGAAAGGTGGAGCTTAAAGTTATCTCAAGGGCTTCGTGGTGCAGCTTATGAAGTTTTTGCCAAAATGAGCAGAGGTGATCAAGAAAATTATGACATGCTAAAGCAGGCTCTTTTGTTAAGATATGAAAAGAATGGAGAATTTTATAGAAAAAAAATTTAGGAATGCTAAACTACTGTCAGGTGAAACCTATCACCAGTTCTCTGCACGGTTAGAGACATACTTGGAGAAATCGACTTCTCTGGGGAAAACCCAAGATCTTAAGGAAATGATCCTTATAGAACAACTAAGAGAGTCCATGGCTCCAGACCTGAGAAAGTTTCTCATGGAACAAGGTGCAGAGAGACTGGGTGAGTTACTAAATGTTGCTGAAAGGTATCAAGCAGCTCAAGCAGAGGTATCAGGTAATAAAAATAAACAGGTAGAAAATTTTAAGGCACCACAGAACTTTAATAAATTTGATCCTAGAGATCATAACAAAGGTAAGCACCAGTTTGATAGGCCACGGTATGACAATAAAAATAAAACCCCACAATTCGATGAAAGGAAATATGATGAAAGAAAATCTTTCACCCAAAAAAAAGGAGGTGGTGTAAAAATTGTCAGATGGACAATCATGACACTGACCGTTGCAGAAGGAAACCTGTGTATATGGCCACCCTTCAGGTCAGGTCGACCTCAAGACAGGAGGAGGATATTATGTTAGATACCACTCCAGAAGAGATGAGGAAGGCACAGGCTGGGGATAAGACCCCAAGCCTTGTTTCAGGAAATTGTCAACTTGTCATACAACTCCAGGCAAGGGAGATTTTTACATGAAAAACAAGTTGATTTACAGGAAGGCCGGAACTAGATCCAATGGTCACGGACAGTTGGTTCTTCCAAAAAGATATAGGGCAGAATTAATAAGGAGCCTACATGTGAAACCAGATGGGGACCATGAGAAAATAGGTACCATCCTCCAAAAGGTGGCTCACAATTATTATTGGCCCAAGGCAAGGTGGGACATTGAGAATTTTGTAGAGAGGTGTAGCATAGCACATGAGGGAACACCCACAAGTGGGAACATTGATCAGGACCTGGACACGCCACGGGGCTAACTTAGGCCTGACAATAAAAAGAATAATAAAGTGGACCAAGTGGAATGGGAAGCCCCTATTCACGGACAAGCTTCAATTAACTGTTTTACAATGGCCACTATGCAGAGAGTGCAAAAAGATGTCTTACCCCAGGATAAGCCGAAAATCCCTCAATCGGACTTAAACAAACTGGAGGAAGAGGATGTAGAGAGGAAATCTCTCATCAAGAATTCTAAGTGGGGAGAAAGCCCCAAGAAAAGAATTGGTAGCGGTCGTTTTGTGCATGATAATTCTGGGAAGAAAAATCATCACTATAGAGCTTCGAGTGGAAGAGACCATACCGGTGCATGGACAAATAGGTCCACAAAATTAAAGGTCCATATGAAGCGCTGTTAAGAACGTGGACTGATGAAAAGGCAGAGGAAAATATTACATCCTCATACCAATATGTGAATGAGCTGACCACTCGTTTAAAAAACTGGCTGGAAACTTGCCAATGAAAATTTGAGACAAGCCAGGAAAAAAACATGCTGCCTATTACAACAGGAAAGCTAAAGACAGAGATTTGGCTGTGGGAGAGAAGGTACTGCTTCTTCTACCCGGTAGTCAAAATAAGTTACAAATTGGATGGCAAGGTCCATATACAGTTCTAGAGAAGGTGTCTAGAACCAATTATAAGATAGATAAGAAGGGGAAAGAAAAAATCTATCATGTGAATCTCCTGAAGAAATATTTGGAAAGAGAAAATCAGGAAGAGACACACTTGTTGACCTTGTCCATTGCCATGGAGATGAAAAAGGAACCACTTTCATCATTTGAATATCCATTACACCCCTGTGAGACAGCGGCACAGGTGAAAATCAGTACACATTTAACGAAAAATCAGAAAGAGAGAGTGCAACAGGTTCTAGATAATCATACAGAGGTGTTAACAGACCGACCGGGGCATACAAACTTATTGGAATATGATATGAAACTGATAGACCCCACACCTGTCTGTATGAAACCCTATTCGATTCCTTTTGCTAAGGAGAAAGCTTTGAAGGAAGAGATAGACTATTTGTTGAAGGAAGGAATTATTTCACACAGTGAATCTTCGTATAGTTCCAGTGTGGTGCTCTTAAGGAAACCCTCTGGAGAACATAGACTCTGTATAGATTACAGGAGACTGAATGCTATCACAGAAGGACAGGTGGATCCATTGCCGGATACAAATCAGTTGTTTGCCAGGCTAAATAAAGCTAAATATTTCTCAAAAGTGGATCTGAGTAAAGGATACTATCAGATTCCAGTAAAGCCTGAGGTTAGACCATACCTAGCTTTTAGTACCTCAGGGGACACTATGAGTTTAACAGATTGCCATTTGGATTGAAGAATGCGCCTAGTGTCTTCTCTAGAATGATGAGAAAATTATTGGATCCACTCCACAACTCAGATATCACCATATAGATCAACTCCTCATAACGTACAATTTTATTAACATCTAATCTTCTCTGGACATGTCGTTGAGCAGACTCAGAAAGAGAAAAAAAATGGTGAATATTGATTGCTAAGCAGTAGTAAGACAAGCAGTAACACTTGCAGCTGTACAGTAACATATCTGAAATGGGTTCTTGGATTGCAGAGGTCTGGGGCAGATTTCTTGAGTCGTGCCTACTTTGAATTGACCCACCTGCATTAATCCATGATAAAAATAAAATTAGCGAACCGGTGATGCGGATTTTTTAAGCCGCCATCCGTGTGATGAGAATCACCGTAAGCCCCAGAAATAATAATAAATTTCTCTATGTGTATATAGAATTATAGACTGACATATAACGTCTGTTTTAAGAGGGGAGAATTTGTCGTGAAACATTCTAAATCCACATATATAAATTAAAAAGAAAATGTAAAGCCTAACGCATTAATTCAATAAAAGGAAAGAGAAATGGTAAAAGACCAGTGCTGTCACAATGGCGTACAAAAATCCCCCTTTTTCTACTTCGTCTGCATAGTGTAACGCTTTCACGTTTGATAGTAAAGCCTACAGCAGCATACACGCGGTTCAAAACAATAAAACGTGTACTGTATTTCTTAGAAAACCTTGAGATACGCACCCTGCTTAATGACCTAGATAAATACTAGCATTAATGTCATTATTACACTGCGTAATGAAAAGACAGATGGACTTAGAGAGAGAGAGAGGGGGAGGAACGCAGGCAATACTAATACAGTCTCGCGATATACATTTAATGCCACCCCCAACGCGAATGGCATGAAGCACTAACTTTTTTTCAAATAGACAGTGATAAAAAACACTACCAATACACGGTTAGGTTTTAAAAAACATGGTTAATGCTTATTAGGAAACATGACCCAATACTGTTTTATGTCTGAAATCCTGACATTAGTATGACAGAACAGTCGAAAAGGCAGGACAGGTGGCGGTTCTAAATCGATTAAAAAAAAAAAACAGCACGACTATCCTAGAAAATGCATATTTTGAACGCAGCCACTTAGCTCCATTAAATTTACATATTTGGGTTCCTTAGGACTTGCTGACAAAGAATATGTTAAGTGTTACGCAAATAGTCTAGGAAATTAAAAATTTATAGCCAAAAGAAAATAGTGAGGATGTCTGACAGCACCAAATCATAATCGCACAGTGGCATGTTTTGAAACCACCATTTTACGGGAAATAGGCCACCATGTTAAATCCGATTTGATTGGCGGGAAGTATATGTAAGGCGAAACATGATTAGTCGGACTGCAAATACTAATTTTGGTTGTTAGGGGAAACGTAGGAAGGGTAACTTTTTTCAACAGCTTTCGTTAAACATGGCCCTATTGGCTAGACCCGTGAATATAGTCAATTAGGAGCGTCTGTCAGTGCTACATTGTAAAATAAACTTACTAAGAAACAGTGCGTTGAGAACCAGCTCATATTTTTCTAAATAAAAGCCTGGGACAGAGGCAGATCGGAATTTGTGCCATTATTCATCGCCAGTCAGTGCAACGTATTTGTTTATTATTTCCATGAATTGTGGTAAGATTGACATATTTGATATCTTTTTGATGAAAATTGAATGTGAATTGATAATTTATGTCTGTATATGTGTGTTTTGTAGCAAACATGAGGCAAAGCCTAGATACCTTGCTCCCAACCTGAACAAAACTTGTCGTAGAGAGATCAGTAATTTCTTCATGGGATCACCAAAACAGTACACTGGACCCATACCTATCTTTATTGACTCGAAGGAACTAATGCTGGAATTGAGCAGAGGCGTAGTAACCATTATAGGAGCAGGGAGAACTACTGGGTGTAAATAGTTTCAGATGATAGCTAAGCTGTTGGCCTACATCTGAACCCAGTGTTTGTTATGTATTGTGTTCTCAGTGTGGAAAGCAGATTTATAAATTAGTTCTGAAGTAGGAGGTTTACAACCTAATCGCTTGTTTCAGGGACCGGAAAAATCCTAACTTATTGAAGCAGCACCTGGTCTGAGTTTTGTGCTGAATCCAGAGGCTGATAGCATACCCCTTGGTCCAGATAGCGACTAGTGAGGTGTCTCAAGAACACGGTGAAGCAAGCGAGCAGAGGAGTCTGTTTTCCTGCCGCCCTCACAGAAGATAAGATTCTGTGGCCAGAGCAGCTCAATTATGTGCCCCAGGTCTAAAACTTGACAATATAGTAAATAAAGAGGGACAATAAATTGTTTCAAATTGACAGGAAACTGTGAACTTTTCCCAATACTATTTCCACCATAAGCAAACACTTGAAGTCATGATGACACAAATAACAACCAAGCTTGAACAAGCCAGTATTACCTCATAGTACTACATCACAACTTACACACATAATGATAGTCAATACAAAGAAAATATTTAACATTTGATTGTGTTCCTGGTTCAAAATTAAGGATATATATTCATTAAACTTTAAACACTTGACTGTACATTAAGATAGTCTTATAGAGTGTTATATGGTGTGTTGAGTGTCACACGTTGTTTTGAAAGTGTTGTGGAATAAAATTAAATTGTTTATCAGTCTGTTGTTTGTTGTGACTTACCACTTCATTCATTATCATAACTCCTAGGGAACATTAAAGATAGTCCTCACAATGAGAGGGGCAGAAGGGAAGTCTGACTTGAGGTCAAAAGTGTAGTAGGCAAGGAAGGTCATGGCTGTAATAAGGACATTAGGAATAGATACCTTCACAGCTGATCTAGGTTCATTATCACTAAGTCTGTATGTTAATTATTATCATCCCACTTTACCACATCTAGTCTGACGGAGGACACTCACTACAATCTACATACTCGTCCTAGGATGACACATTTAACGCAACCATTGCGTTTCTAGAATTGGAAAAAGAAACGGCTAAAGTTAAATGGGAAAAATATATTTTGTCGCAAAACTAACGGCGAAAAACAGGAAAGGACGTAATAAAGTTGAGGACACGGGTAGAAAAAGAAAGAATATAGAAAAATATATTGGATATAAATCTCTTGGACAGAGGGGGACAAGGACCAAGAACGAGACTAGGATAAGAAGAACTAGGGGAGCAAGAACCTATTAGAACAAACCTTCACAGCATCTTTTGCTGAAAACTCAGCACCATACACTAAGGATCTGGGAAGGGGTATAGGGCATAAGGGGGAGGTGCATGGCACTTACCATCATAGCTGGGAAGCACGCCGGAGCTGAAGAAGAAACAAGGAGAGGACGAAGAAGATGAAAAAGAAGAAGAAGAAGAAGAATAAGAAGATGAAGAAGAAGGAGGAGAAGAAGAAGAAAGAGGAGAAAAAGAAGAGGATGTGGAGGAAGAAGAAAAGGAAAGAGGAGACGAAGAAACATTAAGAGAGTAATGATGTCAACGAAACCCTCCGCCAGAGATTCAAAACCAGTCGGTATAGATGACAACATCGCCTCATTGCTAGAGACGTTTTAGGATGTCGTTTGAACCCTTGTTTGTCTGCCAGGGTGTCTCTCTCGCAGACAGCAATTAGATCACCTGGACGAACATGATTCGATTCTCTCGTATTTCTGTTGTGTTATCTAGCACTAACGTACGATTGGCTTAGCGGTTAGAACTCTGGCTAATAGGCGGCAAAGTTATCGGGTTCCGGCGTCGAACCCTGGTAGTGTCACGCTCCAGTCTATCCAGCTGTAAATGGGTACCTTACACTGCTCTTATGTTAGGAAAGGCAAAGGCAGCGAGGAGCGGAACTTGTCACTCTGCCTCATAAAACAAGATGGACTTAGTATGGTGAAGTCTCTAACAATTCACTGCCCTACGTCAAAATCTGCTATTGGACTTTCTGTTTTGTCTAGCACACATTTCTTGTATGTTGTCCAGCGCGCGACTATCTTTTCTCTTATACCAGCGATGACGGTGGTTTCTCTGCATCTTGTAAGCAACTGTGACGACTAATTTTCCACCCGGTTGTTACCGGGGCCCGAAAAATGGGCAAAGAATTGTAGCACTGTGATCTGCCATCATCATCACCAACACCCTTTAGCTCCCCAGGGAGCATGGGCCTTTAACAAACACATGCCAAGTCTTCCTGTCACGTGCCATCCTCTCAAATTCTTTCCACGTCTTCCTCATCATTTTCACTTCTGTCTCCAGCTCTTTTCTCCGTGTGTTTTTTGGTCTACCTCTGCCTCTCTTTCCCTGTGGATTCCAGAACAAGGACTGCCTTGTAATGCTATCAACAAGTTTCCTCAATATGTGTCCTATCCATCGCCAGCGTCTTCTTCTCGTCTCTTGTTCCACTGGTACTTGTCTGGTTCTTGTCATCAGTTCCACATTTGTGACTTTGTCATACAATTTCAGTCCTTCTATTCTACGCATGGATAAATCAACTCAGAGAAAGCCGAAAAGAATCTGGATCGCCGACTAACCGACAAACATTCACATGCTCCTACTCAGTTTGGTGCAGGCTCTCAGCAAGCGGACCAGCAACAGTGGTGACCCCATGCTCCGTAATGAACACAAATTAAAATAATAATGAATGATGAGTGAAAACAAAAATAAGGTCTTTTTGTACGGAGACGCATGATGCTACACAGAGTGCCTGGGTAGCTGGTAACCTTCATAGACATGTACAGATCATGTGCTGATGGCACTTGTCAGGAGAACATGTCATGTTTCTTGAAAAACTATGCTCATTGATGAACTAATTGTTATTGATTAAATTTATCTTTCTAATGATGATCTCCAGTTTCTGTGGTCATCCTTCTCGCTCTGACGTCATCAACAACGGCCCAAGCCCAAACCAATCAGCAGAATCCTTGTGCCTCGCGGTTTGAAGCGGCAGTTGCCCCAGAATGCTTCACGGCGTCTGGAGTAAATTTTACAGGCGTGCTATACATCATCAGCGGAAATAATTCTGGGGCTATTCCTAATGGCTACACTTACGCCAGTTTTCTCCAGCTTCTGTGCAGGTAAGTGAAAATAGTGTATATCTATCGTACTATTTGCATTAGTAGCACATGTATATTTTGTATCTCATTCTGGCAACATTTGGTCAAGTTATTGTTCAGTGAATAGAGGGATAATTGCTATTTGAGCTTGCCTTTATTAGTGTCACCACTGTTCGTAAAGCCCTTAGCGTGTACGAGTCTTATTGTTCCTGTCCTGCATGAAGTTCAGACGTGCAGTGGTAGTGTGTGTATTTGTATTGTGTTGACGTACCATATATACACTTTAACAAATACAGTGACATAATGTGCTGAATAAGGCAAGAACAAAAGACGAACTCTTTGTGCACATTACCCAAAAGTAAAGCTATAAAAAGAACTGTAAGCTCTGATAAGGACTTTTGAGGTTATATGGTTGGGAAAGCGATCTTTCTTCGGGCACAAGGCAAAGTATATTGACATGAAGATTATGTTAAGCATAACATTAATTTGAAACACACATCAGTTTTAATTATACATTACTTAACACAACACTAAGATATGTTGTAAGATAAACAATCTGCAATTTTAAAACACACTCCCAGAACAGTGGTACTACGTATTTGCGGCTGAGTTTTGAGCTTCGGTCTAACTAGCGCTCACAATGCCGGTTAGTTATGACTTCTCTTCAGTTATCTGAATTTGTTGAGGCTTATTACTTCTAGAATAAGAGGTTACCCTATGGATAACGTCTCAGCTCTGGCAGATCTTGAAGTGATTTCAGAGAGTACTAACTGGGTCTGAGACAGCTTCTTTATATACCCATCTCATGTCTAACCCTATTCTCTAAACGTCTGTCACGTAGGTCTTTATATCATTAAATTGCCTACATCTTCTTCCTATTCTCTCACCCGCATCCTTTACTTTATTATCTTTCCTTACTTGTTTTTTTCCTGTATTTTTCGCATCACTCGTTTGCGAAAAATATTTTCTTCAGTATTCTCAAACTTTACCTGGTTCTTTTCTCAAAACTGAGAATCGCACTAGCATTCTATTACGCAGATGTCAGTCGCGCAGGTAGACGAGAATGTGCGAATAATTCGTTTCGCTGGACATAGAGCAGACTTTTGGTCTACCATTTTTCACCTGACACGAGCGTAAGGTGTCAAACCCGGCATCTCTACGACGCAGTACGAGACGGTTGTCTGAGAGTTGCTACTGACACGCGTACATCTCGGTCAGTAGGTGGCAGTTACGACACGCGTTAAGCTGACGTAAATGTTGGGAGTAGGGGAGATAATTTCGCTTGGCGAAATAAGTTGGGGCCCTTTGTCTGATTTTAAGATATTGGCCCGAGTTTGAAACTTTATTTTCATTCTCACTCAGTAACTTCGCAGTAAAGACAGAACTAGCCTTCGTTCGATTTCTAAATAATCTCTGTTAATAGAGATGGCCTTTAGTTTGGTCGAAGTGGTTTAAGTTCTTAGTACTTCTGTGTCTGAGGTAAAATATTATATACTATATTCTAGTATTTGGTGAAGTGATTAAGTGTTAAATCGCCGATTTCATTTTAAACCAGTTCTGTGTGCAGAGTGATTATTTTAATAGTTTGTTATTTTCTTTAGTCGACGAGTCACAGTGGAAATACATAATAAATTATATCTTTAGCTTACTAAACAAGTAGCTATAATGAGTTTAATTTAACTGTTAAATACTCAGTCGAAACTGTTTTAATAACTAACTTATAAATGCTAGATGCGACATCAATGAATATTGACGGAATACGAAGATATTCCTAATTCCTGATGATTGATTTTTATATAACTTATTTCACGGGAAGTTTTAAATATAAGTCAAGCTGTAGGCTTGTCGTGTAAAATGTAAGTTATATTGAGTACATATATGTAAATTATTTGATATGTGTTCTTTCCATTTTATATAGTGAAACGGTGGTACCCAACTTGCCAGCGTTTAGTAAAGAGACATATTTGTGTGAAGCATAGACAGTTCCTATCTTTAACCACGTGGGTTGGTTTTTTGTTTCAAGTAACACTGGTCTGACAGTGCATATGCCATCAGAGAGAGACAGTAATAGCAATCCCACTAACGGTTTCTAAAGACTAGAAATATATATTGGGCTTTTGAGCCAGTTCATATTGCTCCACAAATTTAAACGTACATGCTGCCTGGCGGCGAGAATATTACAAGAATAACATTAACATTC
The DNA here is from genome assembly GCA_024509875.1 of Oreohelix idahoensis. Classification (NCBI taxonomy): domain Eukaryota; kingdom Metazoa; phylum Mollusca; class Gastropoda; order Stylommatophora; family Oreohelicidae; genus Oreohelix; species Oreohelix idahoensis. Next base: position 45,625 of record JAMPIV010012595.1, on the reverse strand, counting down.
CGACAGAGATTGTGACTAGTATTGTGGTGACCAAATATAGTACCTGCCTGAAAGAAGACACCGATCTGACATTCCTTAAATCCTAGAATCCAAAGCTAATGACATTGTGCTCTGCTAACTTTCGTGCCTGGACAAATTTTATGTGACTTAATCAGACATTCGGAAAAAATTAGAACACTCAAGGAATCGTTCCCTGAGACAGAGAGTTCAGTACGTCTTTTGGAACTGGGGGTTTCTTGGTCGATGACTGCATTTTTCGGTTCTGTGCGAAGGTCCTAGAATTATTATGTTCCCAGAGGCAGCGAGCAAAGTTGTGAGTATATATGTGTGAGCAAGGCCATAGCTGAATGAATGAGAGTACACAGGTCTGAGTGTTATTTTACCGGTGTATTATTGTCACCCATTTGCTATCTTAAATTTTTAAATCTGCAGAATTTGTTACAAATGCTAGAGTTTCTTTTTCTTAGGCTAAATCAGATTATCCAACTCTGTTCATACATTCACGAGAAAGAAAGAAACCTCTTAGACTAAACCCTATGTATCTATAACTCTTTGGGCCATCATCTGTTCTCTTAACGGGGCTGTGGGCTAAACCTAGAGTAAGATTCTAACGGGCTATCATCCTTGTAGCATTTGTTTTCTAAAAATTTATGACTATTTGTATATGTTTCTCCTTGATGTATTTCTTTGGTGTTGTGAGAAGATTTTTTTTTTTTGATGATAATAATAAAAATCTCTCTTGAACTAATCAGTGCGTTGGCCAGCTCGTTCTAAATATATATATATATATCTATTGTTATAGATTTCCCACGTCTGTGTGTTTAACTGTCGTCACGTGTATGTGCGTGCCCGTGATTAGATAGAAATATATGTAATATATATGTCTGTGTTTAGACTGTCTGACTACTTTAGATCTGTCGTAGAAGATAGGTGAGAGAGAGAGAAGATTTTCCGCTCTCAGAGACAGCATCTATCACTATTCTACCACCTCACTCGTGGAAGTCTATTTTTTTATTTCCATCTCTCACTGTGACTATCACTCATTCCAACCTATTCAGGAGAGACCAACCCAAGTCTTAATACTCCTATCGAAAAATCTACGACAAATGTGGTCTCGTCCGACGGATTTTTGAACTTAGAATAGGAAGACGAGTACGACAAACGTGGACTCGTCTATCTGGATTTTGTACTTAAGATTCTTTATTCTGTAATAGAGTAAGAGTGTGATTGTCTTGTGAGTTTTATTTTATAATAATTTATCCCCTAGACTAACGATCTGTTTACGAGCGTGCTGACCACACAAACTGATAAGTTTTTTTCCACAGCATTTGAACATTATACATTTGGTTTACAGGTTGATTTTGTCGGAATATATGTTAATTACTGATTTTGTAATACTAAACGCTGGTAAAATGGTGAGTGTATAACATTCACTGGGTTTTGAAGAAGTAGGTGTTTGAGCAAAAGCTAAGGAATGCGTTTCGGACTATTTGTCCAGATTAATTGCCTCCCTTACCCTATCTGACTTCAGGGGTAAACTTGATAGTGGATTAAAATTTAAGGGGATTTTTTTTTTCTCCGAAATTTTTTGCAATAATTATTTGCTTTTCCACTGTAGCTACTTCTTTTTCAGGGGGTAAACTTAACTACCATTTAGTTGGCGTAGTCGTGTTTTGCATTAGGTGCTTCATTGCCGATAATAGCAGCGATAGTTAGATTTTATTTTGGAGGAGGTATCCCAGGGTTTAAGGATATCATCTTTCGGATTTTTGGTACTTTTTTCTCGTAAGTGATAGGAACCAGGTTATTCTTTTTCCTATTTTCTATCTCCACGTGTCTCAGTCACTGACATAATATGGCCGAGAGGGCAAAGCTTAGACAACTCCTCAGGGACGAAGCGAGAGAGGAGGGACTGGAAGGAGAAGAAGCGAAAGCTTTTGTCAGGGACGAACTTGAGAGATATGATGCGGAGAGGAAAGAAGAAGAAATAAAGAGGAAAGAAGAAGCAGCGGAGAGGAAAGAAGCGGAAGACCGTCTATTACAGCAGAAGAAGATGGATGAGGAAATGGAAATTCGCAGGATGCAGCATGAGGAAAGAGAGAAGGAGAGGGAGAGACAGCATGAGTTGGCTCTTAAAACTCTAGAATTCCAAAGTCGTGGTGCTGCCTCTACCTCCAGCAATGGAGAATCTTCTCCCCATTCCTCCTTAACTGATCCTTCTAACACTCAATCTCTTCAACTAAATGCTATGTCTTTCACTCTTGAGTCTTTCCCTTGTCCAAATGAGAAGATTGACACATGATTAGAAAAATTTGAGAAAATTGCAACTCTGTACGGGTTAGAGAGGTCGCGTTGGAATATGAAACTTTCCCAGGCCCTAAAAGGTTCTGCTTATGATGTTTATTCTAAGCTGGAAAGTAGCCAACAAGACGACTACGATGTGTTGAAGAAAGCGCTACTGGAGCGTTTTGAAATGAATGCGCGAAAATTTCTGCAACTGTTTCGCAACAGCAGGAAAGAGAGCTCTGAAACTTTTCAGCAGTTCTCATCTCGTCTAAAGCGATATCTAACAAAGTGCCTTGAGCTTTCACAGCTCCCCTCTACCTATGAAGGTCTTGAGGAATTTGTTTTAACGGAACAAATAAAGAACACTTTGTCTGCTGATACCCGGAGATTTCTCGCTGAGCAGGGGGCAGAAAAACTTGAAGACATTTTGGAAAAGTCTGAGCGTTATCACAATGCGCTGGCTGAACTACCGGCCACAAAGCGGAAACCGACAGAGGAGCATTTTCGAAAACATAACTTAGAGCAATCTTCTCAGGCTTCTAACCAAAATAACCACAGAGGAACTGGACCTCAAAACCCCCCTCCTGAAAGATCCAAGTTCTACAAGAACAAGTACCCCAACCACCCCAAACAGTCTGATCAACCCGACCGCCCTTCATGGCAGCGTGGCCAGAAAGGTCAAGGTGGCAAAGGGAGAACCCCTGAGCACGGGACATATGATCAGAGTGAGCACACCGAGCCTAAACGCATCGGATGCTTACTGACAGTCTCGCAAGGCGGAATTGTTGACAGTGATTCCCAACCTGTTGGGGATAGACCCTCAACGCGAGGTACTGTTACTTTGAACGGTTCTCAAATTTCTTGTTTATTTGACACGGGGCTTTCTTATGATTGCATTGTTGCCAGAAACCTGGTCAAACCCGGTCAAGAGACAGGAGAGACCGTCCAACTTTGTGGAGTTCGTAAGAGTGATGCACCTACAGCGCTTCCCATCGCATTGGTGGAGATACACTCTGACTTTGTCAGAGGCGTGATGAAAGCGGCTGTTATGGATGATCCCATCTACCCAGTCATACTTGGCGGGAGATACGTGTGTATTGGGAAACCGGAAGAGCCGATTGTGGCAACAGTGACTACAAGAGGGCAAACCAAGAAGGAACAGGAGCCTGCGCCTAATTTGTTACCTATGGAACTTAAAGAAGCGCAACAAAAGGATCCTACTTTGGCACCCTGCTTTAGGAAACTGCCCATGGCGAAGGAACCAACACAGCACGGGGACATTTTTTCGAAGGATGGCATACTGTATCGCAGAACGGGTAAGCCTGATCAAGGTTAAAACCAGCTCCTAGTACCGAAACAGTACAGAAGCCAAATCCTAGAAATGGGGCACTCTCTTCCCTTCAGCGGACATATGGGACAGAACGCCACAAACCAACGTATAACCACTCATTATTGGTGGCCAGGAGTAAATACTGATATTATCAGATATGTCAAATCCTGTGCCCAGTGCCAACGTGTGCCACCCAAGCAACGGGCACCCCCAGTCTCTTTGGGTAAAATGCCAATAATGGGAACACCATTCGAACGGGTTGTGATCGACATTTTAGGGCCTTTCGAAAGGACTAAAAGAAGGAACAGGTTTATCCTGACCTTAGTCGATACATGCACTTTATGGGCAGAAGCTATCCCGCTAACATGCGCAGATGCCAAGCATGTCGCAGAAGCCCTAGTGCAGATTTTCACTCGGTTGGGATTCCCGCAGCAAGTGTTGACGGATAACGGATCTCCATACAGAAACCTGTTGATGGATGAGATCGTTAAGATCTTGAGGACCCAGCACATCCACACTAAGCCATATACTCCGGCCGGAAATGGGCTCGTGGAACGTGCTAATGGAAACCTCAACATGATGCTAAGTAAACTGGCACAAGTGAAACCTGAAGATTGGGATTTTTGTATTCCTGGAGCTTTATTTGGCTACAGAGAATCTCCTCATACTTCCACAGGATTTCCGCCAGCTACTCTCTTATTCGGCAGACCCATTAAGGGCCCGCTTGAAGCCTTACTTCAGTCTCTGACAGACGAGAAGGCGGATGAGACAGTCGTCTCAGCAAGTAAATATGTGTCGGTTTTAAAGGAAAGGTTGAAACTAGGGTGGGACCTAGCAACGACTAACTTTAAGCGAGCACGCACAAAGCACGCTAACCGATACAGGAAAGTCGCGAAAGAAAGAGAACTGGAAGCAGGAGAGAAAGTTTTGGTGTTACTCCCTACCGGAAACAACCAACTGAAGATCGGATGGCAAGGGCCGTTTACCGTCCTGAAAAAGATTTCTAAGGCTAACTACCAGATCTCTATTCAAGGAAAGGAGAAGGTTTTCCATTTAAATCTGGTAAAGAGATACTTGGAAAAACCAGTGCCAACCTCCGACCATCTCCTGACGATCGCCAAAGCTGACGAAGATGATGATAGTGGCAGGGATATTCCACCGCAATCACACGAAATCTTTCAAAAATGTCAAAAGCGGCGACGCTCTTTCAAGCGCGCATGGGAGACATTCCAGAGGAAGGAAACTGTGGGGAGTAGACTTGAGTAGGAATGGGACAGAGATGGAGGGGGAAGATGAGAGGGAAGAAGACAGACACCCCGAAGCTACGGTTATAGAAAATTTAATTCCATAACGTAGACATGGAGTGCTTCCATATCTTAAAGGGGGGACGTCCTGTCACGTAGGTCTTTATATCATTAAATTGCCTACATCTTCTTCCTATTCTCTCACCCGCATCCTTTACTTTATTATCTTTCCTTACTTGTTTTTTTCCTGTATTTTTCGCATCACTCGTTTGCGAAAAATATTTTCTTCAGTATTCTCAAACTTTACCTGGTTCTTTTCTCAAAACTGAGAATCGCACTAGCATTCTATTACGCAGATGTCAGTCGCGCAGGTAGACGAGAATGAGCGAATAATTCGTTTCGCTGGACATAGAGCAGACTTTTGGTCTACCATTTTTCACCTGACACGAGCGTAAGGTGTCAAACCCGGCATCTCTACGACGCAGTACGAGACGGTTGTCTGAGAGTTGCTACTGACACGCGTACATCTCGGTCAGTAGGTGGCAGTTACGACACGCGTTAAGCTGACGTAAATGTTGGGAGTAGGGGAGATAATTTCGCTTGGCGAAATAAGTTGGGGCCCTTTGTCTGATTTTAAGATATTGGCCCGAGTTTGAAACTTTATTTTCATTCTCACTCAGTAACTTCGCAGTAAAGACAGAACTAGCCTTCGTTCGATTTCTAAATAATCTCTGTTAATAGAGATGGCCTTTAGTTTGGTCGAAGTGGTTTAAGTTCTTAGTACTTCTGTGTCTGAGGTAAAATATTATATACTATATTCTAGTATTTGGTGAAGTGATTAAGTGTTAAATCGCCGATTTCATTTTAAACCAGTTCTGTGTGCAGAGTGATTATTTTAATAGTTTGTTATTTTCTTTAGTCGACGAGTTACAGTGGAAATACATAATAAATTATATCTTTAGCTTACTAAACAAGTAGCTATAATGAGTTTAATTTAACTGTTAAATACTCAGTCGAAACTGTTTTAATAACTAACTTATAAATGCTAGATGCGACATAAATGAATATTGACGGAATACGAAGATATTCCTAATTCCTGATGATTGATTTTTATATAACTTATTTCACGGGAAGTTTTAAATATAAGTCAAGCTGTAGGCTTGTCGTGTAAAATGTAAGTTATATTGAGTACATATATGTAAATTATTTGATATGTGTTCTTTCCATTTTATATAGTGAAACGGTGGTACCCAACTTGCCAGCGTTTAGTAAAGAGACATATTTGTGTGAAGCATAGACAGTTCCTATCTTTAACCACGTGGGTTGGTTTTTTGTTTCAAGTAACACTGGTCTGACAGTGCATATGCCATCAGAGAGAGACAGTAATAGCAATCCCACTAACGGTTTCTAAAGACTAGAAATATATACTGGGCTTTTGAGCCAGTTCATATTGCTCCACAAATTTAAATGTACATGCTGCCTGGCGGCGAGAATATTACAAGAATAACATTAACATTCCGACAGAGATTGTGACTAGTATTGTGGTGACCAAATATAGTACCTGCCTGAAAGAAGACACCGATCTGACATTCCTTAAATCCTAGAATCCAAAGCTAATGACATTGTGCTCTGCTAACTTTCGTGCCTGGACAAATTTTATGTGACTTAATCAGACATTCGGAAAAAATTAGAACACTCAAGGAATCGTTCCCTGAGACAGAGAGTTCAGTACGTCTTTTGGAACTGGGGGTTTCTTGGTCGATGACTGCATTTTTCGGGTCTGTGCGAAGGTCCTAGAATTATTATGTTCCCAGAGGCAGCGAGCAAAGTTGTGAGTATATATGTGTGAGCAAGGCCATGGCTGAATGAATGAGAGTACACAGGCCAGAGTGTTATTTTACCGGTGTATTATTGTCACCCATTTGCTATCTTAAATTTTTAAATCTGCAGAATTTGTTACAAATGCTAGAGTTTCTTTTTCTTAGGCTAAATCAGATTATCCAACTCTGTTCATACATTTACGAGAAAGAAAGAAACCTCTTAGACTAAACCCTATGTATCTATAACTCTTTGGGCCATCATCTGTTCTCTTAACGGGGCTGTGGGCTAAACCTAGAGTAAGATTCTAACGGGCTATCATCCTTGTAGCATTTGTTTTCTAAAAATGTATGACTATTTGTATATGTTTCTCCTTGATGTATTTCTTTGGTGTTGTGAGAAGATTTTTTTTTTTTGATGATAATAATAAAAATCTCTCTTGAACTAATCAGTGCGTTGGTCAGCTCGTTCTAAAAATATATATATCTATTGTTATAGATTTCCCACGTCTGTGTGTTTAACTGTCGTCACGTGTATGTGCGTGCCCGTGATTAGATAGAAATATATGTAATATATATATCTGTGTTTAGACTGTCTGACTACTTTAGATCTGTCGTAGAAGATAGGTGAGAGAGAGAGAGAAGATTTTCCGCTCTCAGAGACAGCATCTATCACTATTCTACCACCTTACTCGTGGAAGTCTATTTTTTTATTTCCATCTCTCACTGTGACTATCACTCATTCCAACCTATTCAGGAGGGACCAACCCAAGTCTTAATACTCCTATCGAAAAATCTACGACAACGTCCAATAACTTCGTACCTTTCCTGTTTGCCATCGAACGTCAAATCATGTCGTTCCTTTCCTAGTTGAAAACATTCGTGGGATTTCAAAGCTGTTTTGCGAATTTGTGCTAGCTTAGCTATAAAATCCAAATTTCCTCGTCAGTTATCATAGACAATGCTCTCCGACTGCCATAATTACATGTATTGGTAGTTTCTGCACACGTCCCAAAAAAAGAATTATTCTGTACGGGGATTAATTATAAAAATATCGCAGAATTTATGTTGTGCTAGTTTACATGGAATTTCGCTATAAAAGTTCGTTGTGATTTCCAGTGTGTATCTGGTGCGTCTTAACAGAGACATCTTACAAAGTTCTCGCTACACGCGCAAAGATTTGCATTAATAAGTCCTCGTCTTGGAGTTATCCCACGCGGCGTAACATACATCTGCATTGGACAATCACTGCATACCATCGCACACTCATACACTAGAGGCAATTTGAAAAACTCATAGACAGTGTAGATTTGACATCATTGTGGTAACACTTAATATCTCACATAATCATTTCACTATTTACTTAGGTTCACTCTCATATTTAATTAACTACAATTTTACATTTCACGTGTGTGTAAATTGTCTGTTACATCATCCTTTTCACTTTTTACTAACCCAATATGAGTATATATTTAACTAATTAACGGTATAGCCGCGATGATCATTCTTTAACGAATCACTCGTGTTGCCTGTGTTATTTACATAAAGGTAAAATCCTTCATTTATAGCAGGTTGGGGGCTCTTTCTTTATCGCGATTTGATAGCATAAATTAATGTCGTAAGGAAAGAGGAAACATTGCATAATTTATTATAAAACATCTAGCGGAAAGTATCCGTTTTCTTTTCTACTTGTCGTGATCTCCAATAGGTCTCCTTCTTTCTTAACGAGCCAATTTCTGGAGAACTTCCTGACAACATTCAAAAGGCCATCCCCATAGACAACTACTAATGTAGTAAAATAATACACGACAGCTGTGATGACTGATAGTGAGTCTGGGAGGAGTACTATCTTGTCTAGCACTGAAACAAGAGGCCAAGAAAAGACACTGAAGTTGGATAAAACACACATTATGGGAACATTATGGGAACATTATGGGAACATTATGACAGCTTTACAAGAAAGTTATTCTTCTGGAATCCACCTAGTAAAAGAAATAGAAGGATAATTGAAAGTACTTGGTGATGGGACTTGCAGTCAAACTTTCAAAGAATAACGAAGACAGAGAAAGAACTTGAGAGGAAGGCACAAACAAGAAAGGATGGTGTGAATTGATTGGAGACCTTTGTTTCACAAGTGGCCGAAGCTCAATGATGTACTGACATTTTCATGACAGACACTTTCGGACGGAAATGACAAACATTGCAATTAATAATGAATAAAAAGTTGGCAGCTTTCGTGTAATGATGACAATTGTTAGGTTTGAGGAGAATATGACAGTCTTTTTGGCAAAACAGCTGAACTCTGTTATACAAGGCTTTTGGGCAATCACATTTTTTATTACTCCACTCCAGCATCGATAGCTATGGCTCCTTCTTCTTCTTTGATCCTTAGCCGCCGACCGTCAAAGCAGTCAGTGGCCATTACGCCTGGTGGCGTCTTGTAGGACAACAACAAATTGATTCCACTTTGCTCGGTCGGCGGCCATCCTTCGTACAGTGCCCCAACTCTGGTTCATTCTTTGCATCTCAGCCTCCACAGTTGTAGTGGTTTTTGATGGTACTGTATGGTTGTTATGTTACTTAGTGTAATGTATGAGGTCAGCTGTGAAGGCTCCTGAGATAAATGTAGATGTGAATTACAGAAGGCCCTTCTTACTACCACTTACGACCTCAAACATATCTTTTTTTACTATTATGAATGTAGCTACGTTAAAAGTCTAGGGTACTGAAATGTAATGTGTTGTAGTAGAATATACAAACACACACAGATAATTAATAAGTGTAATAATATTAATAAAATTCTATAACACACTGAACTAACTCAGGCTATTTTAGTTTAAATATTAAAATTTTCTTTAAATTTATTTGTTCTGAACCAATGTTTTAGTTGGTCAGAACATATGAAATGTTATGGAGTTATAAATGGAATGCATAAACATATGGCATAATAAAATGGAATGCGTATACATAAGTATTTTATCAGACTAGTTAATATTAATTATATTTCTAATGTCTCTGGGAAACTATTACTGGATATGCTGTTGGGGTGGTGTCATCACACCCACTCTGTGACTAGAACAAGCTTTGTCCATTGTTTTATGAACTTTAATAAATGTATCTTTCCCAAAATTCAATATATTTATGAGGGGAAATATTTATAAATTCTTTAGGAGTATGGTGAATCCTCAGCAGGCCACTAAATCACTCATCTTGTCTGCGTAGATCTAATGCTGGATTCCGGTGGCCCACTCCTCTCGGTAGCTAGAATACAATGGTAGACTGCACCGACACACTGTTTGGCTGCACACACATCTGCTTGTGCAATCTTGATTACTTATGTGGCACTACCCTAGTGCAACAACAGAAACTCACAATTCTGAAACAAAATTTGTGCGCTGTGTCAGTAATCTATTTACTGCACCACTCTTACACACAGCACAACACATCAACACTACACAGAATGGGTCAGATCTCTCTGACCACACAGCACCTCTTACCCAGTTGTTTTCATATAGTACTAGTTCCCCAAGACTGCATTGCATCTGAGATGTGTTCAATAGTTTCCTTTTATTCAATAAGATAGGTGATATGTTCCCACTGATCTCAACAATAGATCCGCCTTCCATAGTCTTAGTCAGGCGTCCATATATTTTGTTTGTCTCTAGACCCTGAACTTGCGCTGGGGACCTAGAGCGAACACTTACTTGTCGTAATCATTTTATATGATATGGCAGTATCAATCACTCGAGATATTAAAATGTACAAAGTAAATACTTTCATTCTTACCAGAATTCAGAATTGAGAACACGGTTAATTGCTAACAAAACTCAGCTGAGCTGCTGGCTATATGATGGCGTCCCTCTAAATGTATGTACTATCTTCTAGGGACAACACCACAGGCAATAACCACTGTGTCTCTGGACAGTATTATATCAAATGGCAAAAATGCGCATCTCTGTCCAGCTAATATGATTACATTTATCCAATCACCGACTTCCCCCCTAACTTTTCAAATCTACAACCAAAAGTCAAATTCAGTCAGATCTCAGTCAAGTGTGTATTATTGTCTGTTGGTCCGTCTGTCTCTACTTGGTTTTTCACAAAAACACACTTGGTTCTACATGCAATATTCTACACAAATCTGCCTCCTAAGTTATTTTTAGCCACAATTCTTCACCTTTCCCCTCTCTTGCATTACAGCTTGATTTTTGCATTTGCGTGTCTCAAGGCCAAGAATTTGAAACTTTAGTGACAGTGCAGTCGCTAGTCTGATATGAACAATACAGTCTTTTGTCAATATCTTCCTTGTTATCTATCCGTCTGTATAATTTAAAGTATATTAGTTCTCTGCTCAAGATGGGCTATCAAACTAGCAAGGTTTTATATTCATAACTCTATTATTAAGAAAAAAACATATTTTTTCTCAAGTTTAATTTTTTGAAATTTGTTCGAGAACCTTCTCTACGGCGTTTGCCGCTGAATTCAAATAAAGGGACCAAGTATCGAAAAACGTCCAAGAAATGACTGTCTCGAATAAGAGCTAAGGTCCTTTTTGTCAATTTCCTTACATTGTGGCAACTAGTGACGTGAATTTTTTTCCTTTTACCACCAATTGCGTCTTTTTAGCCTTGCTAGATTCAAACACGTGTTCAGTCATATTTTTCCTTTTTTGATCTCCGTTTCCCTCCCGTCTACAAAGGGTAAACCGTTTCGACTGCACGTCTAACAAGTTAGTTTGACTGGCGGTAGGAAATGCGGGCATGGGCGAGCATGTCTCCTAGTATCTTACGCATTATTTTTATCCCTACCTTTTATCCTTATATTTGGAGATATTTTAACGTTGTATCATGGTAAATTCATCACAACAGTCCTCCGCCAAGTTGTTTTTGGTCGGCCTCTCTTTCGTTTTCCTTCAGGGGTCTATAGCATTGCTGTTCTTGTGATGGCATCGGGGTCTCTTCTGAGGACATGGTTAACCCACCTACAGCGTCTGCCAGCTATGATGGTGTGCATGTCCTCTTGCTTGCTCCGAGTAAGCAGATCTTGGTTGGTGATGGTATTCGGCCAAAAGATTCGGAGAATTTTTCTTAGGCATGTTGTGTGAAAAGAGGACAATTTCGACATTTCCTTCTCTGTAACTCTCCAGCTCTCCGCGCCATAGAGAAGCACAGAAAGCACACAGCTCTGATATAATCCTAATTTTGTGCTTGTGCTGTACTGAGAGGACTTACAGATGTTGTTTAGACTAAAAAAGGCTGTTCTTGCTTTGTTTATTCTGATGTTGATGTCTCTGCTTGCTCCACCGTCTGGTGTTACTATGCATCCTAGGTATGTGAAGGCATCTGTCTGTTCCTGTTCCTGATTCCTTACTGATATGGGCTCAGGGTTGCTCACATTGAGCGTCATGACCTCTGTCTTCTTTAGGTTGATGTTCAAGCCCACCTGCTGGCTATACTTATTAAGTCTATCCGTTTTTTCCCTGGATGTGCTATTGCTCCAGCTCCGCACAAATTCCGTTCCGCGCTCTGACTTAAATTTTTAAATTGCATTTTAAGTTAAAAAAAAAAACCATTTTAAATCTTGGAAAAAGAAGCGTTACTTATTCGAAAATGTTAATGCCACTTATACTGGAATCACTCCATCATTCTTATATTAATAATTCATTATGTAACAAATTATTTCAGCAATCAAGTCGTCATTTCGTAGCTCCTTCAGTGAAGAGTAACTTTAAACTGGAAACCAGTCGCTCAACACTAGGTTGAGTTGTTAACATGCTCCAAGCGACTCTACAAGCAGGCTGAATGGGTTGTGGCCAGCTGTGAATAGACTCAAAAACAGACTTATCATTTAGACTACCAATAGATTCCATTGCCTCACAAGCTTCCCAAAACTTTCTCTCGAATAATCAGCATTAGTTTTTTTTCTGTTTGGTCCCAGTGGAGCATGAAGCCATCCTTGTTGGTGGAACCCGTGTACGGAGCCTGCACTAATCATTCACATGCTCTTGGAGCGGAGGTGTATGTAGCAATCTGTTGTATAGGAAGAGGTTATTATATGGTAACTAGTGTAAAAGCGCGTCATAAGACAGGAATTACATTCAAAAGCACCAATACCTAACGGCAATTTTACTTATTCAAAAGTATTTTTTAAAAACCACTGTGCATCACCACAGTACACTAACTACGTAGCAGCAGCGAGGATCCCAATGTGTGTATACGGGATCACACATTCTATAAATATATTTTTGTGCACACAGTCATTTGCGGATTCTTCTTTGGTAAGTGTTACTATTTTCGGGAGAGTACATATAAGGGAAACAATTCAATTAATGTCTAACTTTCAACCAAAGTTGCATCCCTTAGCGTTACTGACAGAAAAAGCTGGGATAATGACGGAAGTAAATCAAAAACTGTAATATATTTTAAAAATATTTTTAAATTCAATATAAAAGTTATTTGATGACAACATTTTTTGTGAAAGTGCGTGGATTTGTTTCAAAGAATGTTCCCTGATAAAAAGTGTTTTTTTTAACAAAAACTTTCAAGTTTTCATGATTTGTTCCTCGGGTGAGGGCGACATAGAGCTGGCCGTGTCCGAAAACAGGTTCAGGAAGGAAAACTCGTAGGTGATCAAAAGATTGTCCTTGTGGCTTATTGATCGTCATTGCAAATTCTAAAATCACTGGAAATCAACGACGTCGCATACTAAATGGCAAACTGCGCTCGCTCGGTTCTAAGTCAATGCGAGGAATTAAGACTCGCTCTCCCTTATTGCTGCCAGTGATAATTTCTGCATCAATGGAATTCCGATGCAAGACTTTTATGACCAAACGCGTGCCATTCAATAGTCCGTTTTTTTGTGTTCAGATTTCGCAATAGCATGATACATGCAGCAACATTTAATTTCAGCAAATGCGGTGGCATTCCTGATTGGCACTGCTCGTTTAGGAACTCGGTTGGGACATCAACCGCGTCGTTGGGATTATCGGAAATCATGGTATGTATGCTCCAATAAACCGTTTCATTTCCAGCGAGTAGCTCAAACAATAAGGCTGCAATACTTTAAATTAAAATTTTGTCTTGAAAAAAACAATCAAAAACTTACATTTTAAGGTTATTTTTAATAAAACGATGAGTTAAATCCGTTTCCGGAATGAAACTTGGTTCTACAATCAAAAACTTACATTTTATTCATATATCACTGTCACTCACTTTTCTTCGTTGAGTGTTACTATTTTCGGCAGAGTACATATAAGGGAAACAATACAATTAATGTCTAACTTTCAACCACAGTTGCATCCCTTAGATGTGACGGACGTACAAACGGCGAGAATTATGGAGTTTGATAATGAGTATAGACCAAGCTGATCTGTCATCACACTGTATAATTTGGAATTTTTCATTTAAAAATTTGAAATTTATTTTTTTTGAGTTAAATGTACGGAAGAAATTTAAAAAGAAAAATCATTCTGGTTTCGAATGAAACACACCATGAAATATTTAATTTAATTTATATAGTTAGTGTTATATTAACTTTTATTGTTGATTTAGGATTGTAAATATAAAAAATAAAAAAAATAAAGAAACTGGACAAAAACCTACTGCTGCACTGCTCACATATCTGTCTGTTCTCCCCACATGGACACATATCTGTCTATTCTCCCCACATGGACACACATCTGTCTGTTCTCCCCACACGGACACACATCTGTCTGTTCTCCCCACATGGACACACATCTGTCTGTTCTCCCCATATGGACACATATCTGTCAGTTCTTCCCACATGGACACATATCTGTCTGTTCTCCCCACATGGAGACACATCTGTCTGTTCTCCCCACATGGACACACATCTGTCTGTTCTCCCCACATGGACACACATCTGTCTGTTCTCCCCACATGGATACATATCTGTCTGTTCTCCCCACATGGACACACATCTGTCTGTTCTTTCCACATGGACACACATCTGTCTGTCCTCCCCACATGGACTCATATCTGTCTGTCCTCTCCACATGGACACACATCTGTCTGTTCTCCCCACATGGACACACACCTGTCTGTCCTCCCCACATGGACACACATCTGACTGTTCTCCCCACATGGACACACACCTGTCTGTCCTCCCCACATGGACACACATCTGTCTGTTCTCCCCACATGGACACACATCTGTCTGTTCTCCCCACATGGACACACATCTGTCTGTTCTCCCCACATGGACACACATCTGTCTGTTTTCCCCACATGAACACACATCTGTCTGTTATCCCCAGTTGGATACACATCTGTCTGTTTTCCCCACATGGACACACATCTGTCTGTTCTCCCCAGTTGGATACACATCTGTCTGTTCTCCCCACATGGACACATATCTGTCTGTTCTCCCCATATGGACACACATCTGTCTGTCCTCCCCACATGGACACACATCTGTCTGTCCTCCCCACATGGACACACATCTGTCTGTTCTCCCCACAAGGACACACATCTGTCTGTTCTCCCCACATGGACACATATCTGTCTGTTCTCCCTACATGGACACATATCTGTCTGTTCTCCCCACATGGACACACATCTGTCTGTCCTCCCCACATGGACACACATCTGTCTGTTCTCCCCACATGGACACATATCTGTCTGTTCTCCCCACATGGACACATATCTGTCTGTTCTCCCTACATGGACACATATCTGTCTGTTCTCCCCACATGGACACACATCTGTCTGTTCTCCCCACATGGACACATATCTGTCTCTTCTCCCT
This sequence comes from Oreohelix idahoensis, assembly GCA_024509875.1. NCBI lineage: Eukaryota > Metazoa > Mollusca > Gastropoda > Stylommatophora > Oreohelicidae > Oreohelix > Oreohelix idahoensis. Next base: position 30,182 of record JAMPIV010012595.1, on the reverse strand, counting down.
ACATGGACACATATCTGTCTGTTCTCCCCACATGGACACACATCTGTCTGTTCTCCCCACATGGACACATATCTGTCTGTCCTCCCCACATGGACACACATCTGTCTGTCCTCCCCACATGGACACACATCTGTCTGTTCTCCCCACATGGACACATATCTGTCTGTTCTCCCCACATGGACACATATCTGTCTGTTCTCCCTACATGGACACACATCTGTCTGTTCTCCCCACATGGACACACATCTGTCTGTCCTCCCCACATGGACACACATCTGTCTGTCCTCCCCACATGGACACATATCTGTCTGTCCTCCCCACATAGACACACATCTGTCTGTCCTCCCCACATGGACACATAAATGTCTGTCCTCCCCACATAGACACACATCTGTCTGTCCAATTTTCAGTTTGTTCAACAGATGGTATCTGAGTCTGTAATTTACGGGCCTTAGTCTGAAAATTTTTTCTTGATCTCTTCTTGCTAATGTATAGTACAGTTTTGCATTACTGGATTCTGGATGTTCCTTCTGCAATATTTCTCTATAGTTATTTCTGATTATTGCTTTTATCTCTCCATATGTAACCCTCTCTTCTGTTTTGGTTTTCCTTCCTTCTTTGGCAAGTTTATCTGTCTTCTAATTTTTATATATATATTGCAGTGGGCAGGGATCAACTGTACTTTTAATGTTTTTATTCATAGCTGGTTTTCATAATGCGAATCCCCTGAGTTATGTAACTAGGTAAAAACAACAACAGTATAACACATCTGGCAGTTAAGTGAAGACAAATATTGTCGCTGTTCCTAAGACATTCTAGGAAGATCTCGATTTCGTGACTTGGTGTCTGTCACACGTGACAGGTTTCAAACATGATTCATGCAGGTAAATGGAGGCAAAGATGACGTCTTTAAGGTTTTTAGCCCGCGGCTAAAATTGTGTCATGCAAGAGGCCAATGCAGGAAGGAAGTTACTAACTTACCTAGGTAAAATAAAGAAAAAAAAAATTCCGCTGTTTTGTGTGGCCTGATGTGAGGAAAGTTTCCGCTTCTCGATAGTTTATGAGGTGACACAGAGAGAAGAGAACTACAACTCTCTCTGGCATGCTGTATCACGTGATCAATATGACGTTGTGCATAGTGCTGGCAAATTTATACTACCAGTAAAATGAACAACTATCAAAACCACTGCCGCAAGATCTGATAAATACTTTGGTGCAGGCTTCCGGCAAGGGGAACAACTGCTCTACTATCTCCGTGCTCGGTAAGGGGCAAGCAGGGACATGATGATGATGACGATGTTGATGACGATGATGATGACGATGGTGATGATATTCATGACCTTTTACCTTCTCACAGAGTACAGGCCATCAACAAATAGAATCCAATCTTTTCGTCAATCCTTCCGTCAATCTTTCCGTCAATCCGACCCATTAAGGTCCTTCCATGTTCACTTTATCTCATTCATGTCTACGTTTCTTTTTTCCTCCGTTTAGTTTTGGTAGTCCTCTATTTCTATTTATGTGATCATTCCAGAACAAGGACTGCCTTGTTATGCTGTCATTTTGTTTTGTCTATGTAAGTCTTATCCAGCGCCAGAGACTTCTCCCCCACATCTCCACTTGTAGGTACGCTTGTTTGTCTTACATTTATTGTCCATTTTTTGTCTGAAAATGGCAAATCGCATTAAACTTTCTCATACTGATAAACTCGTACTGGAAGACTTGCTTCATCCATTCGTTCGTTCATTCATTCATTCATTAGTTCATTAATTAATTAATTCATTTATTCATTCCTTCGTTAGTTCATTCGTTCGTTCATCCATTCATTCATTAATTCAATCGTTCGTTCAGTCGTTCATTCATTCATTCATTCATTCATTCGTTTATTCATTCCTTCGTTCGTTTGTCTTACATTTATTGTCCATTTTATGTCTGAAATGGGTAAATCGCATTAAACTCATACTGATAAACTCGTACTGGAAGACTTGCTTCATTCATTTATTCATTCACTCATTTGTTCATTCATTCGTTCGTTCATTCGTTCGTTCATTCGTTCGTTCATTCATTCGTCATTCATTCATTCATTCGTTCGTTCGTTCATTCATTTATTCGTTAACCATTCGTTCATTCTTTCATTTATTCGTTCATTCATTCATTCGTTCGTTCGTTCATTCATTCCTTCGTTAATCATTCGTTCGTTCATTCGTTCGTTCATTCATTCCTTCGTTAATCATTCGTTCGTTCGTTCATTCGTTCGTTCATTCATTCATTAATTCATTCATTCCTTCGTTCGTTCATTCATTCATTAATTCATTCATTCATTCGTTCGATCAGTCTTTCATTCATTCATTCATTCGTTCGATCAGTCTTTCATTCATTCATTCATTCGTTCATTCATTCATTCATTCATTCATTCGTCATTCATTCCTTCGTTCGTTTGTCTTACATTTATTGTCCATTTTATGTCTGAAATGGGTAAATCGCGTTAAACTCATACTGATAAACTCGTACTGGAAGACTTGCTTCATTCATTTATTCACTCATTTGTTCATTCATTCCTTCGTTCATTCCTTCGTTCCTTCATTCGTTTAATTAATTAATTCCTTCGTTCGTTAGTAATTCATTCATTCATTTATTCGTTCATTCGTTCATTCATTCCTTCGTTCGTTCATTCGTTCGTTAATTAATTAATTAATTCCTTCATTCATTCGTTCATTTATTCGTTCGTTCATTCATTTATTCATTCGTTCGTTCGTTCATTCATTCATTCATTTATTCGTTCATTCGTTATCCATTAAGTTTGTCTAATCTCAGTCAAAATGAGCGTCATGCGGAAGTGACCTATGAACTAGTGACGGCTAAAAAGATACGAAACGAACCAAAGCAAAAACAAAGATAGATAAGAAAAACAACGACAGAAGAAATAAAGAGGTATGAAACAGACAGAGAAGCCACTAGAATCTATGCAAGATGATGCTGGACATTAAGGCCCTCAGGAAATAAAACGCCCATTTGAAAAATAAGACGATTTTCCAACGAAAGGCAAGTACGGTCATCACCGACACATGAAAGGAGGGCAGTGACATGAATATCAGAATTACCTGAATAGTTAGACCTATTGAAATGAAGGGCCAAAAGTAAAGATTTGCCATGATAGATGTCATTTAAGTGCTCACGAAACCTGTCTGCCAAACGTCTGCCAGTTTCACGAATATAGGTAATGCAGATGATAGCATAAATCAGGTTTATGGATTCGCACGTGAAAGACTCTCTAATATCAAATTTACCGTTCGGAAAAGAAACTGACTGAGTTTGGAGTACAAAAGGACAGGTCTTACATATGCGCCGTTGGCACGGTTTAGTACCGAAGTGAGAAGGACTGGTTGGTTTCATGCGACTGTGTATTCCTAAAATTCTTATCCCTGCGATATGCCACCAAAGGGGTACAACGAAACAACTCTCTGGTTTCGGGATTAGCGTGGAGAATAGGCAGATGACGGAACAGAATTCTTTTCACCGCCAAACAGTGGGGTGGAAAGTTAAGACAAGTTTGAGTCTGTCAGATGTAGAAGTAAGTTTGGCAGTAAGTGTCACTTGACGAGTAACGTGACAAATGCGATTAAGAGCATCAGATAATACTCTTTCAGGATAGTGACGTCGGCGAAAAAACTCGAGCATTTCTTGAGCTCGTTCACGGAAATCATTTTCATCGAGACATATCCGACGTAAGCGTAGAAGTTGAGAGAAGGGAATGGAATCTTTACAGCTGAAAGGGTGAGAAGAGATGTAAAGAAGAAAACCATGAGCGTCAGTAGGTTTAATAAAGACAGCAGTAGTAAGGCCAGTAGGAGTAATATTGACAGTAAGGTCAAGAAAGTTAACTGAAGTGGTAGAAATTTGAGAATTGAACTTTATGGCAGGATGGAAATTGCCAACATAGTCAATTAATCTACGGAGGTTAACTTCAGACATGTCTGGGACTCCAATTCCATCGTCAATATAGCGACGGTAGAACTCAGGTAATGGTCCATCGTAACTTTGAAGCACCAAATATTCAAAGTGACCCATGAAGAGACAAGCAGAACTCGGTCCCATTTTGGTGCCCATAGCAACGCCACTAATTTGATTGAAGAACTGACCATTGAATTCAAAAGAGTTGAGAGTAAGAACCAATTCCGCAAGGCGAAGAAGATGACCTGTGCTGATAGCAAGGTCAGTGCGTCGGTCGAGAAAAAAATTGTAGTGCTTTGAGACCATCAGAATGTGGAATAGAAGTATAAAGCGAACAAACATCCAGAAGGAAAAGATAGTAAGTGTGGTCAGTCGTGAATTGGAAGGATTCGAAGGTAGTGATAGCATGGGTAGTGTCCTTCAAGTAGGGAGGTAGATTGGCCACTAAGGGTTGCAAAATACTATACAGGAATTCAGATATCCGTTTTGTGGGACATGAGCAGGCTGAGACAATGGGTCGACCCATTCACTAATCTGGAACTGATGACAAGAACTAGACAAGTGCCAGTCAAACAAGAGATGAGAAGAAGGCGCTGGACATGGATAGGACACACACTGAGGAAACATGTTGATAGCATTACATGGCAGTTCTAGATCTGGAGTCCTCATTGTACGAGAGATAGACCAATAGGAAAGAGAACTGGAGACAGACATGAATGAAATGAAGAAGACATGGAAAGACCTCGAGCTGATGGCACTAGACAGGAGGACTTGGCATGTGACAGGAGGACTTGGCATGTGACAGGAGGACTTGGCATGTGACAGGAGGACTTTGCGTGTGACATGAGGACTTGGCGTGTGACAGGAGGACTTGGCATGTGACAGGAGGACTTGGCATGTGACAGGAAGACTTGGCGTGTGACAGGAGGACTTGGCATGTGACAGGAGGACTTGGAATGTGACAGGAGGACTTGGCATGTGACAGGAGGACTTGGCATGTGACAGGAGGACTTGGCATGTGACAGGAGGACTTGGCATAAGACAGGAGGACTTGGCATGTGACAGGAGGACTTGGCATGTGACAGGAGGACTTGGCATGTGACAGGAGGACTTTGCGTGTGACAGGAGGACTTGGCATGTGACAGGAGGACTTGGCGTGTGACATGAGGACTTGGCGTGTGACAGGAGGACTTGACATGTGACAGGAGGACTTGGCGTGTGACAGGAGGACTTGGCGTGTGACAGGAGGACTTGGAATGTGACAGGAGGACTTGGCATGTGACAGGAGGACTTGGCATGTGACAGGAGGACTTGGCATGTGACAGGAGGACTTGGCATGTGACAGGAGGACTTGGCATGTGACAGGAGGACTTGGCACTAGACAGGAGGACTTGGCAAGTGACAGGAGGACTTGGCATTTGACAGGAGGATTTGGCATGTGACAGGAGGACTTGGCATGAGTTTGTTGAAGACCTGTGTTCCCTGGGGAGCTGAAAGGTGATTATGATTCATACCTTCTGATTATTGTTATTATTATTATTATTATTGTTATTATTATTGTTATTATTATTATTGTTATTCGGTAACTAAAAGATTGATTGATTTATTATTTGCGTTCATATTTTTTCTGTCTAGTATCAAGAACTGTTTCTGGCGCAAGTTTCTCTTGTACATTTTAGAATATTATCTGCCCAACGTATCATTTGTATATTCGCTTTCCTCCTTCCGGGTACTGTTTCTTTAAGAAATGTTTTGGACAATGCATTTGTTTTGGACATGGCTGAATAATTTAAATGTGTGTGTTTCATACATAATTAGTAGTAGGTCTTAAACTTCTTGGTATTTCCAAAATGTTGGGGAAGGGCGATCTTTGACGAGACAAGGAATGAATGAAATAATTACTTCCTCATGTATTTCTTCGTGAGACGCGAGTAAACATGAAATTTTTTTATTGTCGCTGTAACCGTAAGGCCTACTACGTCGCTACAACTTTTAGAATTATAGTAAAGCACTTAAGAATGACTAATTAGTATTTAAAAAAACACGTCAATAATCAATGACATCATCAGTCATGGCACACATGAACCCATGATGTCATCAAACCTTGTGTGGCCTCCATACAAGTTAGGCCGGAAGACATTTAGAATAGAGAGAACCTAGAACAATGGTTGGTCATACTTACTTAGTAACAATAATTTTAGACTAGAGGTTTCGTAGTTAGTTAGGTTAAAGATTATTTTAACAGTCAGCTAGGCCCCAAGACCAATCATAAGAAGGTTTCCGGTCTCTACTCCAATTAGAAATAATTTCATTTTTTTTTTTAAATTAATGAAGAAAAATATCCCTTTCAACCTCTGATGGGTTATAATTAGGATATATATTGTTTTCAATTCCAAATAATATAAATTTGGTCTCTTAATAATTTCATCAGGCAAGCCATAGCACCGGACTAGTATATAGACTGATGCATCATAGTAACCAGTCAGAGCCTGAGACAGCTATCTCAGTAGCAAGAGTCAAAACTACATAAGGCGTTCTCTCTTGAGGTGTGGAGCAGCCTGGCGCATCCCTTATTGAAAACAAAAAGCCTTTGAATCCTAAGTTAGGACAAGTGTATAACTGTCCAGACATCCTCTACCAACCAGGGCTATCAGCTAACCAGCGCTGACCCCTGCTACGAATTGTATTGTGGTTTTCTCCACAACAAGTGAGTTTTGACCTAGTTTTTTTCCAAAGTTTCGAATCGATATTTTATTTCGTTAGGTTTCCACATCATTCAGACATGCATTGTCCCGACTTTTGTAAGTGGTAAGCCTTTTGCCATCGAGGCTAAAGCTGACAGTATTGCCCCACCAGAAATGTGTTGGAGATGCCAGCGTTAGGAATCAAATGAATTTTTTTTTTTGCCTTCTCCTGGCGAGGCGCGTTTCTTTCAACCTATTTGGTTATATCAGAGCGCATTTATAAAGAAGATTTGATATAACTACTTGGACTTCTACAATATTCTACTTTTTTTTTTTTAGAATTTTCCTTGACTTGGTTGAAGTTGCTGTTAATAATCAAACCTACAATCGCGGTTTTGACACCAATAAGCATTTACGAGCACTCCTTATTACCTGGGTTTTTTCCCTTACTTCTGGAAGTAACAACTCTGGCGTATAACCAGTCTTGCACAGAAGTATTCCAGTAAAGAAAGTCTCGTTGTTATATCCATTAACTCAAGGGAAGTAATAATAGTAGACACCGTCACATCGCTGTGTGACGGTGCTTCTCTCTGAATGACACCTATTTTTATTAAAACCCATTGTCACTGGTTTTAATAATCCTGGCTTACACCAATAAATCCAAACGACTTTTCCCTGTAGCAGTGATGTGGATATCTAATCCTCACCCGGATAGACGTAGCCAACTGACCACAAGACAGTCTTAATTAGATCCTTCAAACAATTCGGCCGATCGAAAATAGTGGAGTACTAATTTCTGATTAATACTTGGCGTTGTGATCATGATATTCACAGTTTATCGGAATATTAGTCAGTTTCGTAGAAGCTTTCAAATAGATGTAAAAATGTGTAATCTAGTCAGTTTCTAAACCTACACAACACGGAACAGTAACCGGAAAATCACAGTCTGTGATTTTATAATCAATGGTCAACCATCAATGTAGAGCGAATAATTATCAACATCGGTTTCTTTAAAACAAGGTCCATCTCTGAGTTTCTGACATCTTTGATTTATTCATGGATCGTGCCCTTGGCAAAATGTTATGGTATGAGATGTGAATGAAGTATATTCTGGTAATATTCCAGAGAAGATCTATGTCCCATAGAAAATCGACTATCGCTTTTAATTAAACTTGTCAGTCTGTTAACGGCCTTTCCGTATTCATATCCTTCAAAATTATCTTCTATTTCTAGTCGTCAGATTCTATTCCCTTAGTATGCGTTCTTTCAAATTAGTACGAGTCGTCGAAACAAACTTAGACTAGGTTGTAAAATGTTATTGTTGTTAGAGACGACAGGATGTCCAGCAAGTCTGTGGTCAAACGTTAGCATCAACGTACAAGGTCACGGCATTTGTGAAGAGCGATGCCCAAATCATAAGCGGGCTGGAAACAAAGGTTTCCATACTTACAAGGTAAAGTTTTTGTAAGGATTATTAAATCAACCATGATCAATTTGTTGACTAATCTTGATATCTGATGTTACTTGTCGTTTTCATATCAATATGATCGGTCTTTTTACGCTTCTTTCATCACCCTCGGCCGTTAGACAAGTTAACTACGAAGCGCTTTTTCACAAAATGCGTCGAGGATATTACGCTATTAAGCTATGATGTCAAATACATAAAGGTTTCCCTTATTGTTAATTAAGTATATACACTGCAACAGTTGGCAACCTCAGTATGTAAAATAACTGCTACAGAGCTCGCCACTGTAAAAGTACAGGAAGTCCTTTAAGGCACTCTTCCTACATGGGAACAAACTGCAGTGGTAACATAATCTTTAACGAAGGAAATCGAGGAAGGAAACCTACAAAAAAGTATGCCTTTAGTTGGCCGCAAACATGAAAAATGTTTTTAAATGAAATCTATAAACAATTGTACGAATTTTAGCTTGCAAGTGTTTGCCCGGATTTGTCAAGACAAGCAGTGTTTAACGAAGGCACAAAAATCCATCGATATTGAAAAAAAAACTGGGTTTATTTATATATATGTATATCTGACTATGGGAATGCGCCCCTAGGTGACAGCCCTCAGCTGCTTATTTTCCAGGTGTTCCTTTCGAAGTTTTCTCCTCTCTCCTGCTTACTGTGAGAGCTTCTTTTCGCCCAATTTGAGGTGGCGTCGTAGATAGCATCGCCACTTGGTGCGATCGGCAGCCAATCGGGCAAACTGCTTATAACCGGTAATTACTACTTCCCTTGTTTTCCCGACAACTATACGGTGAAGCTGGAGTGTCCTGTCCAGGGAGTGAGCTTGGGTACAGTTATATGGAGATCAAGCTGTTGCCCATGCAGCATGTTCCCCTTCTCCACGCCACCGGTAGATGCAAAGGAACGACAGTATGGTACCAGCCACGTTGCAGGAGTTGTCAGGATAATGTTGAATCAACATTAGACTGCCTTAGGGACTCCAACTCCGGATTTATACTCAGTGTCAGGAACCACTTATCACGGAGAACACTCTACGGGTTACACCGCCGCTGTGTGGGTTTATAATATCAACTATAGGCTCGCCCTCCTAAGGGTATGACCACACAACAATGGCTGACAAATGTAATAAACAGGTACTTCCCCTTAATAAATATACACACACAATAAGGCCTCACACGGCCATCAAACGCATCAAATACAATAATGAGAAAACCCCTGTAAACCTGCCTCAGCAGCTTAAACTATCACCTCAACACACGAAGGTACAAACTATACCATAAATGGCTGCTATGAATATCGCTCACCAAGCGGCAAAAGCTATGACAATGACACACTCAAAATCATCGACGTATTATCACATTACGGCCTGTAGACAATGCGATCTAGACACTTCACTACTCTAGACTTAACAACGTAATTATCACCACGATCCGATAACATGGCAGGCACTCAGTTTACAGTATTCCAATATAGAACACACAGCGATCTCGCTGGCATAAGGGAAAACAAACATGTCCTTCCCGAACAGAGGCGAACTTCTCCCTGACTAATTTTGAGCCTTTTCCCCCCGTCTTCCGGTAGTCACATGACCCGCCGGTTCGGCTAACCTCCGCCTTCCCAACTGGCCCCTTAACGAACACAAGACATAAAATGCACGGCGAAACAACGCTGTGACATCCACAGCCCCCCCCCCCCCCCCCCACCCCTTTTAAGAAAGAAAACGAAGTTTTCTTCCATCCGGAGGAAGCTTTGCCCGACCCCCGTAGGAGTCTGGACGACCATATGCCACTAACAGCATATCCTCATATGAACAGAGCGTGCCATAGTTATCCCCTACTACTGTCGTTACTGCAGTCTTCACCCAACCAAAAAACACAACATGAGTACGAAGTAAGTTGCCCAAGGTTCTGGCAGCCGTGAAAAATGACAACTACTGCCCTCCCCTGGTCAACCATAACACAGTGCCCTGTATACTAATAGCGCCTCCTGCATAAGCAACCATTAACGTTGATATCGAAATAGCACAAACAATGTACTTTCATACAAGATTCAATTATATACTAAATTGCCTTTATGGCGCCATAATACTTGAAATTCATAAGCATAACATTTAGCAGCAAACGTGGTCTTTAATATACACAAAAACACCTCTACAGTGGTTGCCATTACTTGCTACTCACTATCACATGTAAACACTTCACAACAGAACGCTCCTGTCCTTACCACAACATTATAACCTAGATAGAGCGTCCGCTACTACATTATGTACTCCCTGAATTGGGAGAATAGTGAAACGGAATTGCTGGAGTAATAGAGCCCACCGTGTCAGCTTATTTACATCACAAGAACACTATGCTTTGGACCCCTGAAGGAAAACGAAAAAGAGGCCGACCAAAAACAACCTGGCGGAGGACTGTGGAGGCTGAGATGCAAAGAATGAACCAGAGTTGGGGCACTGTACGAAGGATGGCCACCGACCGAGCAAAGTGGAATCAATTTGTTGTTGCCCTACAAGACGCCACTAGGCGTGATGGCCACTGACTGCTTTGACGGTCGGCGGCTAAGGATCAAAGAAGAAGAAGTGTCAGCTTAGCACTGGTAGACTTAGCCGACTGCAGGAATAGCAGCGGCTTATGGTCCGTCTGAAGGAAGAAATGCGCTCCCAACAGATATCTTGCCAGCTTAGAGACAGCCCACACGATCGCCAGGCATTCCCTTTCGATCGTCGAGCACCTTGTCTCCGCTGGCAGCAACTTTCGACTGACGTACAACACCGGATGAAGTGAATCTTCATGTTCCTGCAGTAAACAGGCCTCTATGCCCACTGAGGAAGCATCGGTGTGTAAGATCAGTGGTTTATGTAGATCTGGCAACCTCAAAATGGGTTCCCCTGAAAATACTTCTTTTATTCTAACCAGTGCTTGTTCACATTTATCAGACCACCTTACTTTATTTGGCTGCCCCTTCTTTGTAAGTTCAGTAAGTGGCTCAGCCACAGTAGAAAAATTAGGGATGAATTTATTATACAAGTTAATGAGACCCACTAAACTCTTAACCTGTCTCTTTGTCTTCGGCACCTGCAACTCCAAGATTTTGGTCAATGTGTTTACTTCTGGTCTGATCACATTATGGCCGACCACATGACCCAGGAAGCTAAGCTCTGCGTACCCAATTGACACATTTCTCGGACGAGCAGTGAGACCATGTGTCTTTAGACATTTTAATACAGCGAACACTCCCTCCATATGCTGGTCCCACGTGTCATGAAACACGCAGATGTCATCGATGTACGTAATTACATCGTTCCTGTGACCTAACAGTTTCCTCATCATTTTAACAAATGTTACGGGAGCATTGACTACCCCAAAGCACGTTAATTAAATTGAAAAAGACCTCTTGGTGTAGCAAATGCCGTAAAAGGTTTTGCCTCTTCTGATAATGGCACCTGCCAATAACCCCTTGACAAATCTAGTTTACTGAAATAACTGGTATGGGAGAGTTTGGTCAGAAGCTCCTCCTGATTCGGCATAGGCTGGGCGTCCGCCACCGTGATGTTATTAAGCTTCCGAAAATCAATGCATACGCGAAGGGACCCCTATTTCTTTTTCACCACTACCAACGGGAAGGAGTATGCCGACTCGGAGGGAGCGATAATGTTCAGCCGGACCATATCACCGATTTCCTTTTCGATCGCCGCCTTAAAGTGCAGCGGTATCGGATATGATTTCTCTCTTATCGGCTAATCATCGGTTAGAGTTATGTTGTGGACAATCAAGTTAATACGTCCCGGAAGATCGGCGAGGACTTCGCTAAAATCCCTAAGGAGCGCACGCATCTGCGTTTTTTGCTCGTGTGACAGATCTTCACAGATCGAAACGTCCTCCTACGACTCGGATGGAGCCAGCGGAACGAGTGACAGATGCAGCTTCACATCATCACAGCTGTCGCAGGACTCATCGACTACTACCGACGCCGCCGACTCTGATCCACGCTCTTCCACGGCATCTACCACGGCTGACAATTCCGCCGGCCGTTCCACGTATGATTTCAACATCTTCTCGTGGAACATTCATTCATTCATTCATAACCCTCAACTCCCAAAGGAGCATAGGCCTTCAACAAACACATGCCAAGTCCTCCTGTCACGTACCATCATCTCAAGTTCTTTCCACGTTCTCCTTATCATTTTCACCTCTGTTTCCAGCTCTCTTCTCCATGTGCTTCTTGGTCTACCTCTGCTTCTCTTGCCCTGGGGGTTCCAGAACAAGGACTGCATTGTGGAACACCTTCTCCCTATTTCTAACCTTCATAAGATAGTCTACATCCGTTACCTTCTTGAGGACCTGAAACGGACCTTGCCAAGAGATGCTCAACCTGTCCTGCTTCGTAGGAAGAAGTAGCCACACTTGTTCTCCTGGCTGAAGTGATATCAACATAGTTCCCCGGTTCGCGTGTCGTCGATACTGAATGCCTGCTTGTGTTAGCTGCTCACGTGCTGCTCCCGAAGCCTTTCCCGTAAACGGATATTCCTGCTAGGCAGTGGTGTTATGAATTCAATGTTTTACCTTCTCTTAGATAGGCTACCAGTAAAGGATCACGAGCCCATACACATTTAAACCATGCTAATTATCTTATCCGTCACGTTAATCATATCTTTTCCCACTGAGGTTGCAATCTTTTTTATCGCGCGCTCTGGCCGGGAAACTAAAGTTGGCGCCTGTTGAAAAATACATATTTGTTCAAATCCTAAATAATGGCGAATGTCTGAGAAATATTCATGTCTTTTTTTTTTGGCTCTAATTTGGGCACATAATTAATTTATAGTAGTGGTCCTATGTAGGAACCATTTAACTTAAATTTAATTTATCCCATTTGTAATTCTGGTGAGTATGAACAAGTATCGTATATTTATATTTAGTAGAGGTTAATGAATGTTGGTTACTTTTCCAGTAACTCGGCCGATCTGGTTGCTGAAGTCGTTACTTCCTTAAATAATGATTCGAAAACGGAGTAATAGAAAGCTTAAGTTGAATTTTCTTGTGTGTTTATTTAACACTTACTTACTTAGTCGTTCCCCTTCTACCGTGAGGTGTAGAGGTTTTCTAAGAGAGAGCGCCAGACTATCCTATCGGCTGTCTTCCTCCTGGCCTGGTTCCATTCTAGTCTTCGGTCCTTCAAAGATTGTCTAATGTTGTCCTCCCAGCGGACTCTGGGTCGTCCTCGGGGTCTGGATCCTTGGCTCTTTGTTTCCCATGCTTGTCGTGGTATCCGATCTTCTCCCATTCTGCAGACATGGCCAAACCATCTTAATTGGGACTGTTCTACTTGGGTCTGCAGGGGGTAGGATTTAAGGCCTTGACGTATCGTCTGGTTGCGTACCATGTCTCTTCTTGTTACTTCAACCACCTTTCTCAGATACCTCATTTCTGAGGTTTGGATCTGGCTTTTATGGGTTGTAGTCATTGCCCATGACTCGCATCCATATGTCAAGACTGGGACATAGGCGGAGCGGTATACAGCCATCTTCGTTTTCTTACCAACCTCTCTCTTGCTGGGGAATCCTCGATTTATGGCCTGAAAAAGTCTCCCAGCTGCTGCTTTTCGAGTGGCCAACTCTTCTTTGATGCCTCCCTTTCGGTCTATAATAGTTCCGAGGTATTTAAAGTGGTCGACCTGCTCCAGGACCTGTTCTCCCAACTTAATCTGATGTCTTCTTTCTTCTCGTGATATCACCATGGATTTTGTTTTAGAGCTGCTTATGACCATTCCTCTCTTCTCCAGCTCTTCCTTCCAGACTTGCAGGTTGGATTGGAGATGTGCCTCTGATTTAGCAATCAGGGCAACATCATCAGCAAATGCCAGCTCCGAAATATAGACCTGTCTCATCTTCCAGTACCCCACTGAATACTTTCTTGTTCTCTCCTTACATGCCTTGATGACATCGTCCATAAGGAGTATAAAGAGGTAAGGTGATAGGATATCACCTTGTCTTACACCAGTGGTGGTCCTGAACTCTTCTGACTTATGGTTTGCTGTCCTCACATAATTTCTGCAAGACTTGTAGAAGCTCTGTATAGCATGAAGCAGAGATGCTGGAATATTCTTCCTTGCCAAACAGTCCAGAAGTTTGCTCCAGGGGACCCTGTCAAACGCCTTTTCCAGATCTATGAAACAAAGATGGATCTCACTCTTATACTCAAGGGCCTTTTCACTCAGCTGTCTGAGTGTGAAGATTAGGTCTTGAGTACTTCGGTTTGCTCGGAATCCGCACTGGACCTCATCCAATTGTGGCTCAGCTAGGTGTCGGAGTCTCTGCTCTAGGATTCTAGAGTAGATTTTACCAGGGACACTGAGAAGGGATATGCCTCTATGGTTTCCACACTGTCGATTGTCACCCTTTTTGAAAATTGGTGTTATGATGGCAATCTCCCAATCCTTTGTTATGGTCTTGTTGTACCACGCTGCCTGTAAAACCCTTAAGAGTAATAGGTCGCCTGATGCTCTCATGAACTTAACCATTTCTGGTGTTATACCATCATGCCCTGCTGCTTTGCCCATCTTGATTTTCTCCAGCGCTGCCTTCAGTTCTTCCATCTTTATGTCATCTTCACCATCATTGGTTTTCTCTACTGTGCTAGTGGTTATCATTTCTGATGCTTCACCATGCTCACCATCCAGGAGTTCTGAGAAATATTCTTTCCATCTTTCCATTACTTCCTTCGGGGCAGTAAGCAATTTGCCTTGCTTGTCCTTTATAAATTTGAGAGGGCATTGTTTTTCATTCCTCATGTTCTTTAGGGTCTTATAGAACAATTTCTGGTTTTCCAAGACAAGATTTTAAAATATATCTGTACAAATACAATCCGTGTTGTGATAAAACAGCTGTAAATTAATTAGTCGATTTTCAGTCCATTGGCGTTTTTTTAAAACTTCTCCCTATACCATTTTTGAGGAGTTGCTCCATAACTCCGTAACCAGTACATCCAGTTACGGAGAATTGGTGTCATCATTAGGATATGCAGTAGAAAGAAGAGTACAACATAATTATTTCCCTTTATATGTATATATATATATATATATATATATATATATATACATATATATATATAAATCTATCTATATATATATATATATATATATATCTGACCACAATGTCATTTATATTTGGACATGTGCCCTAAAATACACGATTCATCTTCTTCTTCGCACACTCTCAGACGTCAGCTTGAATATGTTCAAAGAAAGCAGAGGTCAGTTTGAGGCTATTAAATACCCGATTGACTTTGTACCTATATTAAAAGGGAAAAATGCACTTCACCAAAGGGAAACAAAACTTCTAAAATAGAAAACAATAAAAAAATAAAGGGAGACAAAAACGCATTGAGAAGGGAATTAAAAAGGTATAAAGATGACATTAAAAATTTAAACGGATGGCACATGGCAAGATAGCTTAACGTGAACTTATTTAAGGCACGTGCTTCACCAGGAGAAGAAAGATAATTTTACTGATGTTGAAGTATATCTCCGTGATTTTATTGTCCACAGCTCCACCAGTCAAGATAAGGTTATTCCGTGTGTCCTGGAAAACATGAACAAACACAACACTACCCAGTGTAGCCCGGCTGACAGGAGCGTTCTGTTTGGGAGAGGAGGACAACTCTTGGCTTTTATGGAAGCCATTTGTGCACAGCGTGAGTTTCACATCTTGGAAAATGTGTTATTATTTGTTATGAGAGTTATTGTGAGTTTTAACAATTTCGTGTCCGATTGTACTGTTAATTAATTTATTGCAATTTTTCGTTCCCATGATGCAGTGTAGCGTAGTTGAGAGCCAAGTATGTAGCACTAGTTGCTGTAAGCCAGCGATGTTGTAGGATGCCTGTGATGTTATATATCCATCTGCTTCTTTGTCTTCCCCGATCCCCGAAACCAGATCTTCAAGTTTCGTTGGCGTGTAGTAATAATTTATCGGGCTCCTTTCTCATGAGATGTACAACCCACTTAATGTTCTGTCTCTCTATATTCTTCATTTATGATGTAGGTCCCACAATTTTTCTGACGTCATCACTTCTTATTCTGTCCTCCTGGTAACATTAATTGTTTTTTTTTAAAGCATCTCGTCTCACATGATGTGATTTTCCTCTCTCGTGCTTTCATCAGGGGTTATGCTTGACAATGATAGTGAAGAGTTGGTAAGAATATACTAATTATCAGTTGTCGCTTAGTTTCCATACTGATATTCTGATGGTTCAGTGGTGGTGACATGTATTATGACACTGCTGCACTGTCTTTTTGAGATCTTATTTCAATTTAATTGTATTGTTTGTATTTGTGACGAGATGATAAATATAGGTGTACCTATATGATACTAGGTGATAGTACCAGACAAGAATTCTGGACTAAAAGAAATACCCCAGTCTGAAAAAAGAGCACTGGTGTATGGATGGCACAGGTTATAGTCAGGCTGTAAAGTACTCTTGTCCAATTAGTGATGTAGCATATCAAGAGCCCATGGTGCCCTCTCGTTCAGACTACCCTATGCTTAAACAATAATGTAATTCCAATTTAAAAATTCAAAATTGAACAAAAAGGAATTTACAAAGTCCCAAGGTACAATTAATGAATCAATTTATTTATATGTAATTTCTTTTCTTCTTGTCTTCAGAATGAATAAGAATGAGTTTTATATGATATTATATTACACAATAATTCACAGTGTCCAATTATATTTACACTAATAAAGTGTCACTGGAATAACAGATTTCCTGCAAACTGTTATGTGATTCTATAAAGTTTCTTCATTGACAATTCGCACTTACAGTGCAACAATAGTTCATGTGGTGTTGAACTTATCTTAAAAGTCTCGTGGGCTGCTAGACTGCAATGTCCCAGACCAGAGTTGATAGGGTTTACACATGATGATGAAACTCTTCACTGGTGTTCCTCAAACACTAGAGTTAACAGTGAATTTGAGTGGTCCCACTACAGTGCTCCTTGACAATTAGGCAGGATAACACTAGGAGTTCCCACTTCAGAGTTCATTGATGTAGATCTAGTTTGATCTTATTGTAGTGGATTTGATGGTATTGTATGGTTGAGATGTTACCTAGTGTAATGAATGAGGTCAGCTGTGAAGGCTCCTGAGATAAATGTTGATGCGAATTACAGAAGGCCCTTCTTACTACCACTTACGACCTCAAACATATCTTTTTTACTAATGAATGTAGCTACGTTAAAAGTCTAGGGTACTGAAATGTAATGTGTTGTAGTAGATTACCCACACACACACAGATATTTAATAAGTCTAATAATAATAATGAAATTTATAACACACTGAACTAACTCAGGATGTTTTAGTTTTAAATATTAAATCTTTTGTTAAATTTATTTGTTCTGAACCAAATGTTTGTTGGTCAGAACATATGAAATATTATGGAGTTATAAATGGAATGCATAATTATATGACATAATAAAATGGAAGGTGATTACAAAGGTATGTTATAAGTCTGGTTAATATTAATTATATTAGATTGTCCCAGGAGACTATTACTGAATGTACTGTTGGGGTGGTATCATCACGCCCAGTCTATGACTACCAAACATTGTCCATTGACTTATGGGATGAATACATGGTTTATTTTCCCACAATGGTATGTCTTTAATAGTTGATAAATTAGTTGATAAATTCGTTGGTAAATCAGTTGGTGAACTTCCAGCAGGCCAGATCTCACTTATCTCGACTGCGTCGATCTTGTACAGGAGTCTGGTGGCCCCTCCTCTCCGTGCTGGGGGACAATATACGGCTGCTCTGACACAATGTTAGACTGCACTGGTCCACGCTTGTGTATATTACAACAGCATTCGGCACCTCTTCGGTGCCAAACAGAAACTCACAATTCTGAAATAAAAGTTTTGTGGCATGTGTCAGAACTCTACTTACTGAGCCACTTTTGCACACAACACTACACAACAACACCACACAGACTGGGTCAGATCTCTCTGACCACACAGTACATCTTACCTAGTTGTTTTCATATAGTACTAGTTCCCCAAGACTACCTTGCATCTGAGATATGTTCAATAGTTTCCTTCTATTCAATAAGATAGGTGATATGTTCCACTGATCTCAACAATAGATCCGCCTCCATAGTTTTAGTAGGCGTCCATATATTTTGTTTGTCTCTAGACCCTGAACTTGGGCTGGGGACCTAGAGCGAGCACTTACTTGTCGTAATCATTTTATATGATATGGCAGTATCAATCACTCGAAATATTAAAATGTACAAAAGAAATACTTTCATTCTTACCAGAATTCAGAATTGAGAACACAGTTAAATGCTAGCAAAACTCAGCTGAGCTGCTGTGTATCTGATGGCGTCCCACTAAAATTATGTTTTATCTTTTGGAAACAACACCACAGGTACTACACCACTGTGTCTCTGGACAGTTTTGTAACGAATGGCAAAAATGCGCATCTCTGTCCTGCCAATATGATTTCATTCATCCAATCACCGACTCCCCCCCCCTATTTTTCAAATCTACAACCAAAAGTCAATTTCAGTCAGCTCTCAGTCAAGTATGTATTACTGTCTGTTGGTCCGTCTGTCTCTACTTGTTTTTCATACAAAAAACACGCTTGGTTCTTGGACCCCTCCATGCAGTACCCTACACACTTCTGCCTCCGAAGTTATTTTTAGCCACAATTCTCCACCATTTCCCCTCTCTTTAATTACAGCTCGATTTTACAATTGCGTCTCAAGGCCGCAAATTTTGAAAATTTAGTGACATTTTTTAACAGTGCAGTCGCTCGTCTGATATGAACAACACAGTCTTTTGTCAATATCTTCATTATTATCTATCCGTCTGTATAATTTAAAGTATATTATTTCTCTGCTCAAGACAGGCTATCAAACTAGCTAGGTTTTATATTCCTAACATTATTATTAAGAAAAAGTTACTTTTTCAAGGTTAGTTTTTTTTTTTTTTTGAAATATGTTCGAGAACCTTCTCCCCGGCTTTTGCCGCTGAATTCAAATAACAATCAAGTATCGTAAAAGTCCAAGAAATGACTGTTTCTGACACGAGCTAAAGTCGTTTTTTTGTCCATTTCCTTACCCTTTGTCAACTAGTGACGTGAATTTTTTTCTTTTACTACCAATTGCGTCTTTTAGCCTTGCGATCTTCAAACACGTGTTCAGTCATATTTTTCCTTTTGGTGTCCTCCGTTCTCTCCCGTCTACAAAGGGTAAACGTTTCGTCTGCACGTCTAACTCGTTAGTTTTAAATGGCGGTGGGAAAGGCTGGCATGGGCGAGCATGTCTCCTAGTATCTTACGCATTCCTTTTAACCCTACATTTTATCGTTAAATTTGGAGATATTTTAACGTTGTATCATGGTAAATTCATCACACTTATGACATCAACTGAATTGAATCGAACCTGCAACAATACAGAGCTCGTGGATAGCATCTTCTTATGATATCCACAAGTCTACTGTCGTGGGTGTGAGTGTCTCTGATGATGCATGTGTATGAATGCACACATGTGATTGTTACATGTACAATTTGACAGGTGTCTACTGTGTAATTCCTGAACAAATTACATAATTGTTAAACTCTCTTTGTATAGTTGTTAACTCATACTGGCTACTAGTTGTTGAATCATGCTTTATTTGCTAAATGATGTGAATGTCCACCAGTGGATAAATGTAGATGTTGGGACTGGTGTAGTAAAGTGTAACGATTGTCAACTCATCAAACCCAGCACAGTTTTGGTCATACAGGTCATCTTGTCCTGGAACGTGATGAGGCTCCGACAAGAATGTGAGTGTAAACAATGAGTGTGTATCTGAATGTCAGTACGCGAATGGTAGAATGATTCGATAGAGTTGACAGGTTGGTAGTACATCACTCATACTCACACTGTTCGAATTCAAGAAGTACTGGAACTACGGTGGTCTTTTTATAACATTTAATGGGACGCACACTTGGACAGTACGTGTATGGTTACAGGAACAAATGTCGACATAGACAGCATAATGTTGATCACAGGAATATCATCTTAAGTTAGCATTCATGCTTGGCAAATATCATAATGGAGCATTCGTAAATAAGCATTCAGCGTTCCATCATGTAAATCATCTGGCTTTACTGACTGGGCACGTCAGACCATAACCAATACATAGGAAGGCTCCTAGACCTAACCTCGTCTAGCGAATATTCCTTCACGTAAAGTTCAATATAGATATATTTCATAATATAGGAATCCCAGACATGGGTTCTCACATGTAGCAGTGATCTCTTGGTTCATCGAGCGATAGTACAGGCATCCCTTTTTCTCACTCGATAAATACAAAGTATATGAATTTCAACATGGCTGTTCTCTCTCTCGTGAGCTTCACTCACTAAAGAATATAGACCAAAATTAGTCATTCATTAAATGTCCTCATTTCTTCATAGGTTCTCTCATAGAGGTAATTGAATAATATCATACAATCCAGTGCTGATACATAGGAATGTCTTCTTCCTTTGAATGGATATTCTTTTTAAAAGTACCACTGTGCATCTGCTTATCAACAACGATGGCGAAGCCCAAGTTCATAATAAATTGTGGTTTTACCTTTTTATGCGAAATATAACTTTGCCATTCCTTGGCAAAAGAGAATAAACACTGGGGTAAAGTACATACAACATGTCTAAATGATTATCACTTTTCCCCATCCATATATAGATCACTATTTCGGCAAAAAGCCTGCTACAACAAAAACTCGGCATCCTCACAGGATGACAGCCATGGATCACACCCCTTGCTAGCGATACTTCCGCTGCATAGCCTTTGACCTTTTCTAGCGACAACCAAATTAGTTCGACTTAGAAATGCAAAGATATCCATATATAAGACAGACTCGTCCTACTCATACAAACACTACGTATAAATTCAGGCCATAGATATACTGAAGCAAGAACAATCTATTCCTACCCAGCCACAGAATAAATCGCAGTAGGCCTAGAGTCGTCTGCGGAGTCCGATCGAAGATGACAGAACTATTTTCAAGGGAAGCAACCCAAAAATGACTTCTCCTTAAGCACTTAAAAAGGAAATACTTTGCTTACCAAAATATTAGCGAACATAATAAAAAAATAAATGTATTATATTGCAAGATAGTAAAAATTGCCCTTTACAGTCTTACCACACCTCCCGGGAAAAAAAAAAAAAAAAATTTTTTTTTTTTTTAAATACATCTAGGAGCACCGTAGAATAGGCTCACAACGCAAGAATACTGCGCAGATGAAAATATCAGGAATAACTATAATTCCTAATATGACTGGTGAGAATATATATCTCAAAATCTGAGAGAAATTGTTTCCCTACGAATAAATGTTTCCAGGAAGGTGTGATGTACGTATAATACAATTCTGGTAATTATACAATGCATACCAAAAATTCACACTACAATCTTAAATTTATGATTTATGAAGAAACAATCATCAAAGAACAGCGGTGAATTAACATCAATAAACCGCTAAGTAGCGATACCATCATTCTATTATTAAATTACAAATGTGTATCTTAGTAAAGAAACAAAAAATAACTGTTGTAAAGTTATACATATTAAAAAGATCCAATATTTAACAGTTAAGTGGCATCATGTGGGCATCTGGACAGAATGTCCGCCATCACATTTTCTGAACCACGGATAGCTCGTACCGAAAAATGAAAAGGTTGAAGAGCGATTGCGTATCGAGTTGATCTCGAGCTCTTCAAGTTTTACTTTGGATAGCCGTAAGAGCTTTTTGGTCAGTTTCCACTACGAAATGCGCGCCCAGAAGGAATCTTTGGAGTTTGAGAATTGACCAAACCATTGCCAATAATTCACGGTCTAAAACCGAGTAATTCCTTTCTGCAGCATTAAGTTTTCTGGATATGTACATTACAGGATGCAGAGTTCCAGAGTACTCTTGCATTAGTGCCGCTCCAATCCCAGTGGATGAAGCGTCACTACGAAGAACAAATGTCTTATCTGTTGTAGGTAACACTAAAATAGGTGGTGATGAAAACATAGTTTTGATCTTCTCTAGTGAAGATTGGCATTCATGAGACCAGTGAACCATGTTAGGCGACCCTTTCTTTAATAGTGTAGAGAGAGGTGCCATGATAGAGGACAGATTCGGAATGAAACGTCCATAAAATTGTATGAGACCTAAAAGACTTCGCACTTGCTTTTTAGTCCTAGGGATAGAGATGTTAAGTATCTTAGTGATATTATGGTCTTCTGTCTTCAAGAAACCGTGACCTACTCGATGGCCTAAGAAAGCAATTTCGCTAAAGCCAATACAAGCTTTAGATGGTTTTGCTGTCAGGTTATACTCACGCAGAGTTGATAATAATTCAACTAATCCTGAATAGTGATCTTCCCAAGTATCGCTGAAAAGACAGATGTCGTCTAGATAAGCAATGACATCTGACCGATACGATAGGATTCGACGCATCATGCGTACAAATGTAGCTGGTGCGTTCATAAGGCCGAAAGGCATAAAATTCCATTGGAAAAGGCCTCTGGGAGTAGAGAAAGCGGTAAGAGGTTTGGCGCGTTCGGATAATGGAACTTGCCAATATCCTTTAGACAAATCAAGTTTAGTGAAAAAATGCGATTTAGAAAGACGAGTAAGTAACTCTTCTAGTAAAGGCATAGGTTCAGCATCGAACTTCGTAACTTGATTCAATTTGCGATAGTCAACGCAAAGACGTATGTTATTGTCTTTTTTTCGAACAATAACCATCGGCGAAGAATATGCAGAAGTGGATGGTTCGATTATTTGTAAATCTATCATTTCATCCAACTCCTTTTCAACCTGTGTTTGGAAATGTATAGGGATAGGATAAGGCCAACCCTAATTGGAGTATGTTCAGTTAGAACAATGTCATGCTCAATGACATGAGTTTGTCCAGGGATGTCAGTGAGGACATCCTGAAATGTTTGTAACATAGACGAAACTTGTCGCCGTTCTCCTAGAGACAAATCAAGAGAAACAGTAACGTCTTTCCATGATTCACTAGAATGAAGTGGGATCATTGGAAGCGGGAGATTAACATCCGAAAAACTTGTTTCCTCATCCTGTATTACAGACAGTGATGAGTAATGACCATGTTTGACATGAGAATCGTCCGTTGCCTGGAAAATAGGCTGTAGATAGTCAGGACGTTCATGGAACTCCGTAAGCATATTGATGTGGAAGGTTTTATGCTTCCCGTTAATATCGACGATGTAGTCAACATCTGAAATTTTCGATATTATATCGTACGGACCTTTCCAACTAATAAGGAGTCTATTTTCACGACAAGGTAGCAAAACAAATGCTTTGTCACCAGGACAAAGTTGTCGTAAAGTTCTCTTCTTATTAGCAAATTGTCTTGCCTTCTGCTTAGCAAACTCAGAAGAGGACGTTGCCAATTTGCATGCTTCGATAATCTTTTGTCTCAGCGCGATGACATACTCGTAAGAAGATTTTGTGTCATCGTCAATATTGTCAGCTGTTATAAGATCATGCAGCAAAGACATTGGGCCGCGCGGTTGCGCGCCAAAGACAAGTTCAAAGGGCGAAAACCCTGTATGTTCATTGGGGACCTCTCTGTACGCGAAGAGGGCCGCGGGTAAAACCCTATCCCAATCCTGAGGATGATCCTCAGTTATCTTCCCTAATAAGTTCTTAAGTGTTCTATTTAGTCGCTCGACCATCCCATTGGACATAGGATGATAGATGCTACTCAAAGATCTCTCTATCTGTAGAGTAGACATTACTTGAGACATGGTATCCGATATCAGTTGGGTGCCATGATCTGATAATATTTCTCCGGGGAATCCCAGCCGAGAAAATATAAGCCAAAGAGCATCTGCAATGTCAGCGGTAGTAATGCTCTTTAGAGGGATAGCCTCTGGCCAACGTGTGCACATGTCTACACACGTTAAGATAAACTGATGTCCTCTAGCAGATTTGATCTTGAATGGACCAATGATGTCTATCGCCATTTTCTGGAATGGACGAATAGGAATATCTGCAGCCTGAATAGGCGCAGCATGACGAGGACCTTTGGATTTGACTTCTTGACATACTTTACAGGATCGACAATAGATCCGTATGTCCTTGTTCACAAAAGGCCAAAAGAAAGCCGCAAGAACTCTTGACTTTGTACGGGAAAAAACCCATGTGACCAGCACACTGAGAGTCGTGTGCATGTTGTAAGATCTTAACTCTCAAATTCTTGGGTACAAGAATCTGAGAATGACTTGACTTAGTGGAGTCTTGCACCATACGTACAAGTACGCCATTCTTCATTGTAATCCAAGATTTACAATTTGAATCTTTATTCGGATCACCTTTTGTTACAAGAGTGAAGAATTTCTTAAGAGTCGGATCTTCTTCTTGTTGTTTTATAAACGAGTCACGAGAAATTACCAAGGGATCATCTTGGTTATGCACTTCATTATCTTCAACAGATGAAGTTTCAGGCATATTGAGAGCTTGAGCTCTAGTGACTACTGCATTAGCAGATTGCATATTTTGATTTTCCCAAACGGAAATTTGCTCCGGAGTGCATTCTTTGACTCCGTGAATGCGACCGATGATAAGATCAGCGATCGGATCCGGCAAAAGACATGCGTGTACATCTCCTGTGAAGAAAGGAGTAGCAATCCTAATGATAGCGGTAGAGTATTTCTCTATGGTGCCGCCAAATGTTACGCATTTGACTACTTTGCCTGTAGAAGGAGAAGGATCTATGTGTGCCTGCCTCACCCCAATAGCTGTTCAGCCAGTACCAAAAAGTACCGTGACTGGATTGTCATTTACTAAACCTTTGTGTAAGACAAGAGAACCTCTCCCATCATGCGCGATTGACGCAGGAAGAGCGGGAAGAGGATGGCCACAGCTTAAAGTAGACACTGTGGTTGGCTCAAATAATGTTTTGCATTGGGGGCACTGAGATGCTCTCCCAAAATCAAAAGCGGCACATGCCATATATTATTAGAGTCATCATTATCTTTATTTTGTTTATAGGCTTCGTGGGACTCTTGCTGTGCAGAGTTCGCCTGGTAATGAGCTTTATGTTTTTTTTGAATTGTGCTCTACCTCTGTTATTATTGCCTCTGTACTTATCATTGTTTCCACTATTATAACCTCTACTCGGGTTTGAATCATAGCTCCTTTGGTTACTATCATCATATTCATTATAATGAGTATCTCGGTAATTATGATCCTGTTGTCTCCATGAAGGAAAACTTGGATAGTTTCTAGAATGACTTCCTTTGCGAAAGTTCCTGTAATTATGACCACCCCTGAATCGAGGGCTGTCAGCTCTTCTCCAGGTATTCGAAGAAGAACCCTGAAATGATTGGTTACCTTGGTTCTGATAACTGTAATAGTTACCTTTTTTATTAAACCTATTTTGGGGTCCTTGGAATTTGTGAGAGTGATTAGGGTTGTATGGTGTTGCAGAAGCAACTGGCATACCTTCTTTAACCTTACTGTTGCTAATAGCTACGTCCGGATGTGCAGTGACGTATTGGGTACAATACTGTTCCATTTTCTTTTAGAGACTTAGGTTTACGCTCATGTAAGAATTCGAGGAAAGGTTTATTTATACTTGACATAATCTTGTCTCTGAGTATCAAGTCCATAAGGGCTTCATAAGTCTTTTCTGTTTTTGGATAGCTCAATCCAACGATCAAATGTAAGTCGTGTCCTTGCAATGAATTCTGAGAATTCTACACCTGCCTCAGGCACCATTGTCTTAAACAACTTCCGATAACCCTCTTCAGACAACTGATACTTCTTTAATAAGGCTGCCCTAATAACATCATAGTTATCTTTGTCAGCCTCTTCAACCAAACTTAAACTAGTCAGAGAATCACCTTTCAGATTTTCTGATAACTGGTTAGCATATTGTGATTTGTCCACATTATGTGCTCGACACGAGCGTTCAAATCTGTTTAGCCAGAATGTTATGTCATCACTGGAAGGGTTGAACGCTGGTACCTTGACCTTGTAAGTAAAGGGTTTACCATTACCACTAGATGCTTGATTAACATTACTTATGTTTGTTAACTTTAACTTTTCTAACTCAAATGCTAAAAGTTCTTTTTGGTGTTCATGTTCTCTTATTGCTTTTTTCTCTTGAGCTTCAGCTTGTAATTTTCTCTCTCTTCTGCAGAGCACCTGTAATTTTTTTTCTCTTCAGCCAGCAGCTTCATCTTTTCTTTTCTCTTTGTCCATTTCCATCTGGAATCTTTTTTCATCAGTCTGTATCTGCAATTTCTTTTGTTGATCCTCTCTTTGTAATTTTCTTTCCTCAGCTTCTTCTAATTTTTTCTTTTCTTTCAATCAATGCTTTTCTTTCTTCAGCAGCCAATGCTTTGTCATATTGAGCAACTGCCCATTCTTCTAACTGCTGACCAGTCTTATCAAGAGCCCTGCCTTGTGTGATAAAATAATCCAAGGTAGACATCTTGTCTAATAAGATCAGTAATTTGAAAAAGTAAATAAATTTACTTTCTTAGTCTTAATCAAAGACTTTGTATGATAACTTTGTAACCTGTGAAAAATAGTACTTAACTATCCCAATCACTGTGGGAAACAAGCCTTACAAAGGTCTTGTATAAATCCTTATATAATAACAGCTATAAGTTGCTGGTTCACTCTATAATATAAGTGCAGTGCACCAGAAATAGTGTTTTATATCATCAACTGTGTACCTTTAGTAATAGCAATTAACTATCAGTTGATTCTTGTACATCAATTTTTATGATCAACTATATTTTAAATAGTGTATGTCGATCAGGCACAAAACAAAACAGTTATACAGAAGAACATGAAAACATTTGCGGAAATGAAATAAATCAAATGAGAAAAACAATAAAAGATAAACCGCAAGAGGATAACAAATACAAATAACGCCACAGTATATAAATATAAATTGAGAATAGAACTGAAAGATAGAATAGGGTAGACCAACAAATTACAAACAAATCAAAACAAACTAAGGAACAGAGGAATATTACAAAAACAACAATGAGTACAGACTTCACAGCTAACACAAAAGCAACAGTTGTCGCAGCAAATTTTCAATCAAGAAAATTGCACCTATAGAAACGCACACATCAGACCCTCTATTACGTGGGATACTCTGCTGTGTGACACCGCCCAACCGAAACAACAACCCGCTGGATACAAACAAATATCACATATAAATAGTTAAACATAAATACATAAATGCATAAATAGTATGGCAATATGATGTAAATAGAGTGTTGCAGAAAGAATGTGTTGGAATGAAGGCTCAGTTACACTGCCTAATAGTATAGTACTGTGGTACTTTATTAAACAAATACTTCTGGTCTAATTATTTTAAATTCAACACAGAAATAGAAGCTCCATCGTTGATTTGAATGATAACAATCAATGTAGGACTTCTCAGTGATGTCAATAACATTTCCTTTCGCAAACACTGTCAAATATTCTCCAGTCCTGATGTGTAATGTCCTATGTTTCAACCAAGCTCGCAGTGTAACACTGTCAGTTGTATGGCAAATGTCCAATGAAGCAAATGTCAACAAAACATAAACTTCGATTACCTAGTTACACTGCCATACTCTCGACAGGAACAGGTCACGCTGACAAATCCTGTGAGTAGAGTTATGTACTGTGATGTTATTTGTTGTGTCGTAACACAGACCCAAAGGAACGTCCGGTCTTTTCTCAGTTAGTTTACTTTCATCAATATGGTCTATCTGTGCAGGTTGTGACCCAGGAAGCTGGCACACCAGTTGTAATTTAAAAACTCTCTTCTTTAAGTTGTTTGTAGTTGTTAACGGTTAACACATACAGTGCTACTAGGTTGTTGTTGAAATCATGCTTTAGTTTGTTAAATGATGTGAAATGTCCACCAGTGGATAAATGTAGATTTTTGGGCTGTGTAGTAGTAAGTGTAACGATTGTCAACTCATCAAACCCAGCACAGTTTTGGTCATACAGGTCATCTTGTCCTGGAACGTGATGAGGCTCCGACAAGAATGTGAGTGTAAACAATGAGTGTGTATCTGAATGTCAGTACGCGAATGGTAGATTGATTCGATAGAGTTGACAGGTTGGTAGTACATCACTCATACTCACACTGTTCGAATTCAAGAAGTACTGGAACTACGGTGGTCTTTTTATAACATTTAATGGGACGCACACTTGGACAGTACGTGTATGGTTACAGGAACAAATGTCGACATAGACAGCATAATGTTGATCACAGGAATATCATCTTAAGTTAGCATTCATGCTTGGCAAATATCATAATGGAGCATTCGTAAAATAAGCATCAGCGTCGTTCCATCATGTAAATCATCTGGCTTTACTGACTGGGCACGTCAGACCATAACCAATACATAGGAAGGCTCCTAGACCTAACCTCGTCTAGCGAATATTCCTTCACGTAAAGTTCAATATATATATATATTTCATAATATAGGAATCCCAGACATGGGTTCTCACATGTAGCAGTGATCTCTTGGTTCATCGAGCGATAGTACAGGCATCCCTTTTTCTCACTCGATAAATACAAAGTATATGAATTTCAACATGGCTGTTCTCTCTCTCTCGTGAGCTTCACTCACTATAGAATATAGACCAAAATTAGTCATTCATTAAATGTCCTCATTTCTTCATAGGTTCTCTCATAGAGGTAATTGAATAATATCATACAATCCAGTGCTGATACATAGGAATGTCTTCTTCCTTTGAATGGATATTCTTTTTAAAAGTACCACTGTGCATCTGCTTATCAACAACGATGGCGAAGCCCAAGTTCATAATAAATTGTGGTTTTACCTTTTTATGCGAAATATAACTTTGCAATTCCTTGGCAAAAGAGAATAAACACTGGGGTAAAGTACATACAACATGTCTAAATGATTATCACTTTTCCCCATCCATATATAGATCACTATTTCGGCAAAAAGCCTGCTACAACAAAACTCGGCATCCTCACAGGATGACAGCCATGGATCACACCCCTTGCTAGCGATACTTCCGCTGCATAGCCTTTGACCTTTTCTAGCGACAACCAAATTAGTTCGACTTAGAAATGCAAAGATATCCATATATAAGACAGACTCGTCCTACTCATACAAACACTACGTATAAATTCAGGCCATAGATATACTGAAGCAAGAACAATCTATTCCTACCCAGCCACAGAATAAATCGCAGTAGGCCTAGAGTCGTCTGCGGGGTCCGATCGAAGATGACAGAACTATTTTCAAGGGAAGCAACCCAAAAATGACTTCTCCTTAAGCACTTAAAAAGGAAATACTTTGCTTACCAAAATATTAGCGAACATAAGAATATAAATGTATTATATTGCAAGATAGTAAAAATTGCCCTTTACAATAATGCATTATAATACATGATTATTTACATTCAAGATAGGCTTACTTAGTCCCTTTCCTTCTTCTTCCTGTCAACTTCTAATACTTCTAGAGTGATCCTTAATGATTAAACCAACTGTGAGTACCTCGTTTGGTTTCCTTCCATTCCTCTTTAAAATCTTCATCCATTGAATCATCCATCATGTAGTTAAACAATAACATAACTTGAATAACTTGAAACAGATATTTGCATTATATATACAAATGTATTTACAGTAATCCAGTAATTCTAGCCCTTCCGAAATTACACAACTGGACAATTGACATGGTCAAGGCAGGCTGCCACACTACACAAATAGTGAAAGAAGTCGAGACTAGCTCTTTCCTCTGTCCGTCATGCAAAAACTGATTTCGTATGTGTCCACATTTCAGATTTAGCGCGGCTTAAATACCCTTGCATCCGGCGTAAGTTAAAAATGTGACGTCACCAGAACTAGGTGTGAGATTTTATTTTGCTGCACTGGTACATTTTAGTCATCTGTGCTTTTCATGCCCCATGGTTCTTCGTCGTGCTCATTTCCTATACTAGCTTTTGATTCCATCCTTATTTCTTTTTATCGAGCAGAAGTGTAGCTTTCTTTCTATATATAGTTTTCCCAAATATGTCAG